>JAWNGG020000359.1:0-171640 GCA_036937485.2 Tetragonisca angustula | reverse complement strand
CGAAAGTTCAGCAAAGCAGAGTGTCAGGTCACCGTGCGAAGCTGAACCATGGCACACACGTTCGAATGATGCGAATTCACAGTCCTTCGTTGTTGGCTGTCAGCTCTCGGAGATTTCGCGACTAGCTAGCTATCGCGCTTGGAAATATGCCGGTAATCGTGTTTCTCGCAAACGGTCGTTTGATCGTTTTATTGACAGGCACGCGCGAACCGCACGCTGGAGGATCCGACGTAAATCGTCGATAATCAACAAGCGAGAGAGCTTTAATTTCTGTCTGTTAATTTAGCGGACAACAGCGGCCGCGGAATTCCTTTGAGACACGCATTACCAAGATTTGTTTAATCGACGTTTCATCCGTTTCACTGTGGGATTTCGCTTGTATGTGTGTGTTTGAGATACACATATTTCGCCCGTGCACTGAACTCGTATCGTTGATGGCTCACGAGCCTTTATGGGGCTCGCTCATCCGCGTGACGCGGTGATTATAGTCATTGTTTGAGCAAGGATTGTTATTTTGAACGCCAGACAGATCTTTGGGCTTGAACGTGTAGATTTCGCTTGCGACTCTCGAGTTTGTTCGACTCGAGCTCATACGTTAGCAAACGTAAACAAACTCGATCAACACCACGGATAATTAAGACCACTTGGTCGATTTCATTTAATTTCATTTAATTTTATTCAAATGCCCTTCTTATACGAGAAAAGAGGAAAGAGAAAGTCGGGACCAGTATTGTAACAAGAATAGATAATAAAATAAACGTAAGACAGACATAGTGCTCACAAAAAAAAAAAAAAAAAAAAAAACAGGCGAAAAAGATAAATTGGAAGAGTAAATACGTTGTGCACGCTGCATAAATGCAGCAAACTGTGCCACATAACAGATAAAAAGAGTATACACGCCTCTTTCTTACAGATTGAGATGGGCCTGGAAAGATAATTTCACGTGTCATTACTTTTACTATTAAAATATTTTGTTTGGAAATTCTGAAAGTCCCTCGAGACGTGTGCAGACTGAATGAAACTTTTCACAATCAGAATCGAGACGCGACAACGAGTCAAGAGCCGACATCTGTGCGTTGAGTTATTTAAATAACCAAACACTCTCTCCAGTTAAGTTCCAAGAGAAAGAGAGAGAGAGAGAGAGAGAGAGAGATTCCGCCGTTCTGTGCACACATAGTTGAGAGAGAACCTCAGTTTCACGTGGCGCCAGACACCGCCACGTCGAGCAAGTTTGAAAGCGTCTTAACTATTCCGGAAAGGCGCGTGGCCTTCCAGTTGTTCGCCTCGGTTCATTATCATATGTACATTGCGTTGGTTCAAACCAAAATAGCGAGCTGATAATTTTCGCGAGCTCGCCGCTTGACGAAAATGTTTGTCAAAGTGTACACCGCGTACATTCTGCAACACGGCTGACGCGTTATACGTACTTATCACTTACCTCGCGAATTCTTAACTGGTTGAACGTAACTGGGGCGATTTCAGGGATCCTGATTGTTGATAATTCTGGATTCGAGGTGCAAAGGATATTTTAACTTTCTACGGACTTATCTCGCTGTTGGATTGATCTTTCGTGGAATTTTCAGAATTTCAGTTGATAATAATTTAAGTTGGTGTGCAAAAATTTTTAAATTTTATAATTTAAGTTTATAATTTAAGTTAGTGTAAAAAAATTTTCACATTTTATAATTTAAGTTGGTGTAAAAAAATTTTTATATTTTATAATTCAAGTTAGTGCAAAAGAATTTTTCTATTTTATAATTTAAGTTGGTGTAAAAAAATTTTTATAATTTAAGTCAGTGTGAAAAAAATTTTATACTTTACTGAATGATCGCGAGACAATCCAGGACAATCAAACAAGAAAGTTTGATCCTGCTAAATCTTCGCTTTTCTTATTGTTAGCGTACGAAGAATTAAAAATGACGTGAACAAAGTTTCTCTCTGATCGCTGAATTGAAGTGTAGAAAAATGTTTACCTTCCACACAGACAATCGGTGGAATTTTGATCATTGATCGTTGATCTTTCGTGGAATTTTCGAAATTTCATAGAACTAGTGTTTCATAGAAATTTTTTATACTTTATCAGATGATTTGGATTAATAAAAGAATTTTCAAATAAATCGATTTATCGAGCCTTCACTTTTCTTAGTGTTCGTCCACGAGAAGTTAAAAATGACACGAGGTTTCCTTCGTTTGAATAAAGTTTCTTCCTTCTGATTTACCTCCTACTGAAGTATAGAGAAATAGCTGGTAATTTTAATATTTTTCATTATTCCAAACTTTCTGAAATATTTCTCGAAATGTAATTTCCTTCTGTCACAACGTTAAAATAGCTAACAGACAAGAAGTTGAATACTGTTTTTCCACGTGTGTTCTTTTTTTTTTTTTTTTTTTTTTGAAATTCTAACGAAACGCGACCGGATCATTCTACGTTCACACAATCGATCATTCTTTGACACGGACGTCTGGAATTTGCTTCAAAATAAAATACGATACACGTGATATTCGAACAGAGTTTAAGTGAACATTTTTGTGATTTCGAGTTCGAAGGTATTTCAGAAGATAAAAGAAACTTCCGAATTCCGTGACATTTTTATAATCTGAGAAATGAATTTCCTTCGGCGCTCGTTTCATCAGATGTAGCTAGTTTGGCAAAATTATTATTTTCAGTCCAATGACAAAGTTCCTAAAAAATAGCGTTGTGAATACAGAATATAATAGTGTTATGAATGGTAACGTGAAGTATGACATTTCGAGCATTCGGAAGGAGGCCATCGACGAAGCACCATCCTCGCAGTTTTATCAACGAATCATATTTTATTCATTCAGACGCGCTTCAACATCCAGACCCGTGAATTACGACGGTCGAAAGATTCGAGTTTCCTGTTTGCAACTTCGTTACACCCCGGTTACGGGGCAAACAAATTTATTAACTTTATCATGCCCGCGAAAAGTTCACGAAGATGGAATTCCTGGCAAGTGAATTTCGTTGAATTCAGTTTCCAAAATAATTCTCGTGAAATAATCTTGCTGGTGCGTCAACGAGTACAAACTCATTATTAACGTTGTCGTTGCAAAATTATCATACTCGACGCTTTCCACTCCGTGGAATTATACGTTAAACGCGTGAAACTTCTACGAACGTCTGTTTTTTTTTCTTCTTTTCGTTTTCATTCGCTATCGCTCTCGATCACTCGTCCAGGTTTCATGCAAATGTTTTCGCTTTTTCAAAAGCCATACTTTATCCCCGTAATGGAAGATAATTCACTTTCGCGCGGGTATTTCGTCTCGTAGAGAAAAAAAAGACGCATCCAGTTTGCTTTACACGTGTGTACATGTGTGTGTGTGTACATCAGCGCGAGCGCGATCAACGCGGAATGCATGAACGACGCGTCGAATAAAAAAGCACTGCTGTAAAAACGACACTGCAATTACACGTGAATTGTGATTGATGGAGGCACTGGAAAGCTTTGCAATGTAAATTTCAAGTCGTTCGCCGTTGATCGATGGGTAAACCAGCAGGATATAGTAATTTACCCGCGTTCGTTCATCGGGACGACGACGAACGGTTTGGCTGTGCGGTCTTTTCTCAAAATCTCAAAACCGAAACGTTCTAAACGCTGAAACGTCGACCGAAGCATAAAACTTTCCCATCAGAAAATCAGAGAAAACGTAAAGCGATGTAACATAAAGGATTTTATTCAGTATACCTTTTACGAAAGTATACTCTGATCTCTGAAAGTATGTTGTTTTACCTTTGTGAAATTTCTACGAACAGTTATAAACTGTTTTAAATCCTAATTTCAATCCCTTAACATATCTTGTTGTTTAATTTTTAGGAGAAATTATTTAAATCTCCAAAGATATGTTGTTTTGCATCTGTAAAACTTCCAAGAATAATTGCAAATTGATCATTTTGATTATTTTGTTAGTTGCAGCGTTGAATTTATCTTCCGATCTCCCCCCCCCCCTTCCGCGATTAATCACTATTAATTTGACAAAAAGTTGTCCAAATCTCTGAAAATACGTTCATCTTCTATACAGTGTAAAATCGTATTAATAAATCAGTAACAAACAAGAAACGTCAATACGATAAATCACGAGATTTTCGATTTCGAAGTTTCCCTCTTTGTATGCCCTGCTTCCTTGCTGAGTAACGATCAGCATCGGGATTAAAAGCGCTCGGTCAGCTTATCTGCTTTTATACCTCGACGAGTAAGGGTTCAACGGTGGCCAGTGTCGAACTAGTTTGCATGTTGACAACCCCATAACCAGGATGGATGAAGCAGCCCCCAGAGCAGCGCCTCTGAATAGCACGGCAACTCGAAAACCCGCGGCACTTTGATCTTCAGGCCGAACAACAGTCAGCTAGTGAAGCTGAACTTTTCTACGAAATAATTAACGACGAATGGAACGAGCGTACTTGCTCGCCGGGACGATCAACTCCAACGATCGAAGCGGGAGAGCAAATTCCGTTGTCGAGCCGTGGGTAACGAAATAATCGGTTACACTCGCTTTGTTTCAACGGTACTCAAATAAATGAAATACGATCGATCGGTTGTTGTCCCGTTTAAAATTCACTTTCCCACGGAGACGCGTTTCAGCGACAGATACTTTCGATTAGATTGAAAGCTCCGCGCGACAACTCGGTGAGAGAACGGACGAACGTTTTCTCTCTCTCTCTCTCTCTCTCTCTCATCGTTGTCAGAATGTTGAAAATTCCTTCGAAAGTGTTGAAGAAAGACAGTGTTTATTAGCAGAAAAAGGTTTAAGGCGAGGAGAACAGGAAAGAATGGAACACACTGGGAATTTTCAGCTTTGAAAATGAAAATATGCTGAAAGCTGGATTGTGCTTTTTGATCTTTTCGATACTAATGACGACTGTAGTCGTTCATTGTTGAACGTTTGCTGTGAACCGACGACTATAGTCGATAAAAGTGAGGTTATGGTCATAAATAGTATCTATAAGAGAGAGAGAAAGAGGTTCATAAAAGTGAGGTTATGATCAGATGTGATATCGAATTTATAAAGAAAGAATTTGTAAGGAACTACAGTCGCATCAATTCACAGTTGATAAAAGTGAGGTTATGGTCATAAATGATATCTATAAGAGAGAGAGAGAGGTTCATATGTGGTATCGAATTTATAAAGAAAATTTGTAAGGAACTACACTCGCATCAATTCATAGTTGATAAAAGTAAGGTTATGGTACATAAGGAAGATCTGAAAAGAAATATAGTCGTGTCAATTGATACAGTTGATAAAAGTTAGGTTATGGCCATAAGTAGTATCGAATCCATAAGGAAAATCTATAAATAAATAAATCCATAGTAGCATCAGTTTACAGTTCATAAAAGTGAGGTTATGGTATATAAGGAAGATCTGCAAAGAAATATAGTCGTATCAATTCGCAGTTGATAAAAGTGAGGTTATGGTCGTAAGTGGTATCGAATTTATGTGTTAAATGTATCAGTTTGGAATTCATATTGTTCGTATAAATTCAAAACAAAGAAAAACATTTCAATTGCCGACTTTCATCCAACGTTAATAAGACAATTTTGTTGAAATTACCAGGTCTTCGGATAAAAATCCTCTCAGCCTAACTGGCTAGGCATTTCTCTTCGATTTGCACTAGTGATAATAATTGAAAAAGCGCGGTAAGGAAATGACAAACGACGAGAAAGTCGACTATTGTAACTTTTCAAGTCCGTCTACCCCGATTTTCACAAATTGTTACTACTAGAAAACTTGGTTAAAGTCTTCCCACCAATTCATCACATTACACGGCAAAATTCGACTGTTATTGTATTCACACAGTACACCATATCGAGCTTCGTAACCAAAAACATTCGTCCAATATTTATCACGCCCGAGTGTCTTTAGAATTTCGCATTCGCCTTGTTGAAGAGATTCGCCTTGAGAAAGAGCGCGACAGCCAGCAACTTTTGCGCGGAGGCTAAAAATCTAGTCGCGGACGTTAGGACCCCTTGAAAAGACGGTCGTTCTCGCGAATACATTAGCGTAATGTCTTCCTCTTCTCGCGGTCGAGAAGTGGATGCGACAGTCTCGGCCCTCTTAAAACTTGCCAGCCGCTTGGTAATTCCCTTTTCTTGTTCCTACCGCTGTGCTAGAACGAACGAGCGTTTGAGGTGGGAGAGAGAGGACGTAAATTTCTCATCGTTGTCAGACGATAACGCGAGCTGGACGGTGTAACGAAGACACGCGACAACAGCGGTTTTCCGGTTAATTCGCTGGGAATAGAACGTCTTGGTTCAACCACCGATTTCCAGTTCTGGCTGTTGCCAATTTCCTGCCGGCTGCACGATGGGAAACAAAAGTTGAAACGTACTTGAAACACGGCCTGCACAGTTTCGACTCCCGATCGACAGATCGATAAACGTAGCAACTTGATTGTTCTGCGAGATTGGCCAAGTCCACTCCGAGTGTTTCGCTGACGTCACGAGTCATACACTTACTTAGACTTGGGCATTATTTGAGTCAAATGTTCGAAAAACAATTATTTAAATAATATTTATGTGCTATCTGAGATTAGTTTTATTTGACCAAGCAAACGATTTTTCTAGATTACCATAAATTTTCATTTACAGAATAAAAGCTATTTATCTAGGGTATTATTTGAATAAAATAACAATTCAAACAAATAGAGACGATTTAACTGTTTATTCGATCGAGCAAATGATTTTTCTCCAAGTTACTCGATTGTTTGGTTGTTGAATGAAATATTTTGCATTTGCTTCCAGAAATCGTTTCTCACTCTATTGTATAGGCTTTGACGTTTACTTCGTCATTTTGTTTCAGCGAATTCGTTCGACTGAAAGATCGTTTGCAAGCGATCTGTTTAATTCGGACCCAAGGTGAACAATTATTAGAATAATTGATTAATTGAAACGATACATCAAGGTCGTATACTTTTGCGTACACTGATCGATGCGACTCGACGTTCTCTGTAAAAAGATATCAATATGCGTACGTCGAAACATTATCAGCTCGTTCATCGCATCGTGGTATCACGTACAACAATATGTAACAACTTTATTGTACACGTTCGTGAAATCTCGCTCGTTATGGCACCGATAAATGAAATAATCCGTCAGATTCTGCAGAAATTACGGAGAAAATTAGATTGGGTTACTCTTGGAACGCGGAGTGAAACATCAACAACCAAAGTCAATAATTCACCGAATTGGAAGTCAAATATGCGACGTCCATATTTGAGAGGGAAATACATTTTCATGCCATGCCAGAAACTTCTTCTCCTTCTTCTTCTTCTTCTTCTTCTTCTTCTTCTTCATGGTGGTTTAAGAGTTCGAGATGATAGTTCTCAGGGCGAGGGATAGTATCCCGATATAAACTTGAATAGCCTTATATTACCAACTTGCTTCCGGATCGATAAGTTTCGGCGAAACTTGATGCTTCCACGATACGGAGAAACTAGTTGCCGAGTTTGGAAAGCACGCCTCATTCCAATACTTGTTGGCTAACCCTCGGTTAATTGCTACGGATAGTTTGATACGTAGGATAAGGGAAAACTCGATTTTGTAAATGGCAAAATAAATGACAAATAAACGCGAGTGAGGGCTGTTTTTTCTTTTCGTTTTTCCTTCGATTAAAGAATTAAAAATTCGAGTATTTCGGGACATTCGGTATTTTTCCCACAATTAATTAATTAGATTTTGCAACATAAACAAGATTCGAACTTTTTTTTCCCATCGATTCTTTTCGATAACTTCGAGAACTGAGAAATCGGGACATTCGGGTATTTTTTTTTTTTTTCTTTTTCCACAATCATTACGGACATTCTGGCATAACTTCTTAACCTGGTTTCCAAAAGCGTTTCAAAGCGTTTAATTTTCGCCTGGCCTGGAACATATTAAGAAGAAGTCCTTAACTTCGTTTTCCCGCGTGCCCGAGAAGATTGCAATTTTCGCAGAAAGTTTCTCGCCATTGGATTTTTAACTTTGAACATTACAGAGAGGTCTCTCTCTCTCTCTTTTTCCATATGCAACTATAACATGGTGGCACGTGTACCTCGCGTGTCTATATTTAAAACAAAACCTTCTCACGGATGTTTATATAATATTTGCGCTACGAGATGTGAAAACTCTTCCGTAAGAAGGGAGTTCAAAAGCCCGAAAGAAGTAATTGCTCAAACAGGAGAAACAGTTTCGTCGACTAGGCTCGGCTTCTTAATCGTCGCTCGTGATTTTAAAATTTACTTCGACGAATTTTAGAGAGTAAAACTTGCTAGACTTACTGGATTAAAATGGCCAAAGAAAAAAAAAAAAGATAGTTGCGTTTCTCCCCGATAGATGGAGATGTATGTATATTCTCGAATGCAACCAACTTCATTTCAAACCGAAGATTCATCGTGTAGTCTGATTATTCACCTGTCTCTGTTTGGCATCGATTTCAAAAATGAACGCTGTACAAGCTCATGAAAAATTAAAACTATTAAAACTTCTGCAGGAATTGGTTTGCTACCAATGAGAATATCGAATCGTTCCTGGATTTCTTTTTTCTCCTTTCTGTCGGAAAAGATAAGTGACTTCGAAGTTGGCAAGAAAATGGTCGATACATCGATAAGACCCTTGTTTCTCGTGAAAAAGCAGTTACTACTTTTTCACGAATCTGACATTTGCACGAACTATACTTTGGATTCAGTGATTTCTAAATTCGCGCAAATCCAGCTAAGCACGGAACGCGAATGTGCAAACACGAACTTGGGAACAATCGGAACAAACTCGTCGTTCGCATTGGCGTAACCTCGAACAACATTCACGTGCGAGATCCCTTCGTTTTTTCCCTCCTCCCTTCCTCTCGCCCCTCCAAGTCCCCCGTGAAACTCGACTCGCGTCGGCGCATTCGTCGCACGTTCACGGAAACTACATTTTTCACGGGTGCATTATCTTGTTACTCCGTCTTCGAGGGATCGAGTCAAAAAGTCCTTGATAATAGTCTCCTACGAGGGGTATCATTTCCAACGAGATGGCTCAATGTCCGACACTCGACAAACTGAAAGAGAGTCGTAGAGGCTGGCTCGATCAACGAGGAGCTTGTTGAATATCGTACGACAGATTCGAAGAATAGATGTAATGCATTGGCGCCATTAAAACCTGACGACCACGCTCCACCCATTATTTTCCCCACTTTCCTTCGTAATTTTAGTTCGAGATAACGTCACGCTGATAGCGTAACAGCAATAACCTCGTTTCTCTCGATTTTTCAAAAAAATTCGTATATTAATTGCGTACAAATTGATATATTTTATATGAATTTAAATATATTGATATGTCTTGATGATATAAAATTATTAAAATATTAAATTATTATTAATGAAAATATTAAATATTAATATATTAATAAAAATATAAAGTTATTAAGATATTAAATTATTATTAATGAAAATATTAAATATTAATATGTTAATAAAAATATAAAATTATTAAAATATATTACTATTATTAAAATATTAAATTATTATTAACGAAAATATTAAATATTAATATGTTAATAGAAATATAAAATTATTAAAATATATTAATATTATTAAAATATCAACTTATCATTAATAAAAATACTGAATATTAATACATTATTAAAAATATCGACATATTTCGGTATAATCGCGAAAAGTTTTTTCAGAAAGTCGCGTGGTTTGAGCTCATCTGAAAATCTAATTATTCATCTATAAATTATTACGAACTTGTTACAAAAGTTCTCTCTCTCTCTCTCTCTCTCTTATATACACATTTTTACTCAATTTTCTTTTTTCGCTTATACTTTACGCAATATCGTTGTTAATAACGTCGTACTGAAACCAACAAACTCGAGAAACTCATCTAAATATAAACCGCCGCATTATCGATTATAGAACGTTATTATACAAACTATCTCCAACATATTCTGTTATTGGAAGCCGTTAGAATTCCGATTGAAGAACACTTGGATTCTTCTGAATTCTAATGAATTTTCGCGAACAGATGAAAAAGACTCTCTCTCTCTCTCGCAAACTCATTTCCTCGATGCACGTGGAATTTTTTCAACGAAATTCAGAGACCGTAGGAGAGGATTGAAAAGACGAGAGATGAGTATTTCTTCTGTTCTTTTTTTTCTTTCGTCGAATATCTTTGATCTAGCTTTCTGCTCGCGTTGTCTGTAGCCGATCAACCTTCTGTTCTTAGTGAAACTGTCACTTCATCCATCAACGGATAACTTTTTGAATGATTCCGGAGAAACTATTGACAGCGTAAAAGCAAGTTTGTTTAATTAATGAACAACTTCGAAAACAGCCACTTTTCGCAAATTAAATTTCCAAATTTTGTGAATTTCGTAAATTCTGTAAATTCTGAATTTATGAATTTGCAGTTGGTAACCCTTCGATTTCGTGCATCTTGCAAAAATCGTGGTCTTTCAGTTAAGCGAGAGCAAAGTGAGAATTACGAAAACTTGAACAACGATTGTTGACTTGCTATTTCAACGAAGAAACCGCGGCGAAGTTTTCACGTGCTCGTTCGACTGTACAGTTGGATTTGAAAATATTCGCCCGGTGGATAAACGTTAAAGGACTCGCCAGGAATGCAAATGAGCGAAGCGTATGTCAATCGCGGGATTAACGCGAATCCAAATAAACATTATTATTGCATGTGATCAAACGCCGTTTGGCGAAATACGAAACTCGACGGGCAAATTGAAAAAAAAAGTATCTTATCGTTGATGAAATTACATTGTTTTCAATTGGCCCGATCATTTCCATATATATATCCCGCGATATTATGAGATCCAACATATCGACATGGTGAGGTTTGATTAAATGATCAAATATTTGCGGTTTTCGTTTGCGTTCCCTGAAACGTTTATCACTTTTGGAATTGATTTCACCACTGATCCATTTGCAGCGAAGAGCGCAACCGTGTTTCATCCGAAAAAGTTCTCAGCAATTCAAACTTGTTTTAACTTTGCAAAAGTAAATCGTACAATCCACTCGGTATCGTGTTGCAAGTATAGAAGTCTCTGCTCCGAGTTTGTCTCCTTCACTCTTTTCAGAGATGATTTTACATCGCTTGGAGCAAAGATGCTTCTTTCTCGAAAATTGTAAAAATTTGAAAAACTTTCTCATGACTGGATTCATTATTATTCTTTTTTCCCTTTCGCCAAAGAATGAAGAGACGCCTCGGCACTTGCTACACGATTTATCGAACTTTGAATGTTCGACAAGAGATTCCAACTTGCAGAATTTAATGAATAAAAATTACAAATTCGTAATTTAATCTTGTGTTCAGTGACAGGTCTATAGATTTCTGTAGAGAGAAGACTTTAATCTTCTAATGGCGGATCTAGTCGTGATAAAAATGTTTCGCCGTTCTCAGAGGCGTTTGAATTTTAACAATTTTTCGAGAGAAAGCGTCTCTTTATCGATTGACAGTCTACGCCAAGAGGTTTTTTTATATTCGAGGCATCAAGCAGTCGTAAAAATTGCTCGAAATTCGAGAGAGAGAGTCGGTTTCCTCGGGGAAAACGTCGCGGAACGAATGGGCAACGCTCTGAAGAACGTCGATCGTGGCACTGTTCGACGATTTTCCAAAAGTCACGAACTTGCCACGTTTCACGCGTGAGTCAACTTCCTAAGTAAAAACTCTCGTTCTCTCCGCCGTTTTTCGCCCTTAAACAACGCACACTGGAAATTTTATCGATCTCCCTCCCTCCCTCCCTCCCTCTCTTTCTCTCAATTGGACTGCGAGGAAAATAGATTCATAGTTCCAGAGCGCGGGGCTCGTTCACTATCGTTGCGCCCTGTAATATAACTCGCCGTGGCTGACTAAACTCGCATCGTCCACCCTCGAAGAACGTTCCACTTCTATATCCCTTCGAGTTGTCGGGCAATATCGTTAAAAGCGTCGTTTAAGAAAGTTCGCGATCGGATCATCGGAGAGTTGGCCACCGAGTTCTAACGCCACCCCCCTTTCTCTCTCACTCTCTCTTCGGTAAACTGACCTGTCGCTCTAAATCGCGAGAAAGGAAATTTTAATATCCTCGTGCCACGGACGGAGGAGGAAGTTTGCAAAGAGCCTGGCGACAAAGTTTCGTTGGCCGGCGGGTTTAAAGAGTTCAAAAAGGCACGTCGCGCTATCGACGCGTGGCCAGAAACTGTGCCGCGTTTCTCGTTCGATATTAATGGCCGGATCGATAATCCCGCGGAGGTTTGACGCGGAGGCGGCGGCACAATTTACCTTGTTTAGTTAACACCGAGGTTTGCTCACCTCGCCGGTCAAAGGGGCAAATTCCTGGATACTGATAATTATTGCAATTAGCGCACCGCTTGCTCCCCCCACCGTAATGAGTTTCGCGGCGACGATCTTTCGCTACGAACGGTCGCGTGCCAAAATCCGTGGCAATTTTGTTCGTATTACACTTCAACCTTGAAAATTCTATTTAGGGGGGGAGAGCTGTGGATCGAGTTATCGGCAGAAGCCAGTCGAATGCAAAACATGGCACACGTTTCGAACTTGAAACGCGTGGCAAATTCTGCTGTCGTGTCTATCGAAATGTGTGCAGTTGTTTCGCGATGAGTTCTCGTTTCGGTGTATAGATAGAGAACGGAGTGAGAATTCAGACAAGGAAAGAGTGCGAATTTTCACCGGAGCGAACGCACTGAGAAACGAGCAACGTTCGTTTGGGAAATGGTAAAGTTTGGAGATTCATTGGAAAACACGTTTTTGTAAATGTGGATTGTAAGTATTTCAAAAGTATCTCCGATCAAAAGAATAAATCGACGCTCGAATGTTGAATGGACGCAATTCATATAGTCAGTTATATATTATATATACATATATTATTATGTTATGCAACATATAATATATAATATATAATTGACTCTCTCTCTCTATATATATATATATATATAAAATATGTAATATATAATACATAGTATATAATTGTTGGGCCAACTCACCCTATTTGGACAATCGACTGAAATTCCGCTACTGTTTTTCGTTTCACCATCGATTTCAACTTCAGGGGAAATTCTTATCATCTTCGCCGGTGCGTTCCAATGTAGAACGTAAATGTGAAAAAAAGATCCAAGTTCGTTTCGAACGTTCCGAAATGGAAACATTTCACTTACTTATTTTCCGTCTGTTAATTGAATTCCACGTTATTGCGGCATAATTATAAACGGGGAAATAAATTGAAATAAATTTAAAACAATTCGCATTCGTGACATCACGAATGTTGGTTTTGGCAGGAACAATGCTGAATATTGCATTTCGGGAAACGGGTTGCGTCATTGTTTTATATTGAACTGCGCCACGCGGGCGGGCGGGGAGGGGGAGGGAGGAGGGAGGAGGGGGGTGGGGGGTTATTGTTATTATTGGACCCCGTTGGGAAAAATTTATTTCTACTTTTGTCCAGGATAAGTGAAAAAAAATTGGATTCGACGAGCGTAACAATGTACACTTTTGCTTTGTTTTCCCTTTTGTTCTTTCCTTTCTCTTTCTTCGTCGATGTGTAGCTCGCGTTTACGTTGACGTCTACGGCCTCTGACAAAAACCGAACGGGTCTCCGCTTGTTCCCTCGAATCGCGCGGATCTCTCTTCCTTTTTCGTTCCATTAACGAAATTATAGAATCGAAACGCAAACAATAAAAACAAATGTCGAACGCCCGCGAACGATTATTTAACCATTCGACGAAATGCCACGGGCATTTTTTTTTTCAACGTTGAAATAAAATCGCGCTTACTATCATGTTCTTTTCTTCTTTTTTTTTCCAATGAAATTATTATGTGCCATTGTTACCGGCAATAACCGTAAATCCATTGTTTCCCATTTGAATAATACGCGTATAAAATCTGAAGCGATTAATTCGAAAATTGAATTGCTTTGTTCGAAATGAAACGGATTCGTTTTATTTCATGAAATGACGAAGGCAGTTTCCCGTTTTTTTTTTTTCCGTTTTGGAAATGTTGCGGCCACCGATGAAAAGTAGATTTAACATTAATAAACTGAATAACATTCCTTCCAAATATTATTCTTTCTCCAATTCCAACGTCTCCCACTTGTCATTATAGAAATATTTCTACAATTACAGTTATTATATATATATATATATAATTATACATTAATATTAATAATATACAATATATATAAATATTATATATATAATTATTTTAACTTAGTAAACTGATTAACATTCCTTCCAAATATTATTCTTTCTCCAATTCCAACGTCTCCCACTTGTCATTATAGAAATATTTCTACAATTATAATTATTGAATATATATAATTATATATTAATATTAATAATATATAAATATTATATATATAATTATTTTAACTTAGTAAACTGATTAACATTCCTCCCAAATATTATTCTTTCTCCAATTCCAACGTCTCCTACTTGTCATTATAGAAATATTTTTACAACTACAGTTATTATATATATATAATTATATATTAATATTAATAATATATAATATATAAATATTATATATATAATTATTTTAACTTAGTAAACTGATTAACATTCCTTCCAAATATTATTCTTTCTCCAATTCCAACGTCTCCCACTTGTCATTATAGAAATATTTCTACAATTACAGTTATTATATATATATATATATATATAATTATACATTAATATTAATAATATACAATATAAATATTATATATATAATTATTTTAACTTAGTAAACTGATTAACATTCCTTCCAAATATTATTCTTTCTCCAATTCCAACGTCTCCCACTTGTCATTATAGAAATATTTCTACAATTATAATTATTGAATATATATAATTATATATTAATATTAATAATATATAAATATTATATATATAATTATTTTAACTTAGTAAACTGATTAACATTCTTCCCAAATATTATTCTTTCTCCAATTCCAACGTCTCCTACTTGTCATTATAGAAATATTTTTACAACTACAGTTATTATATATATATAATTATATATTAATATTAATAATATATAATATATAAATATTATATATATAATTATTTTAACTTAGTAAACTGATTAACATTCCTTCCAAATATTATTCTATCTCCAATTCCAACGTCTCCCAGATGTCATTATAGAAATATTTCTACAATTATAATTATTGAATATATACAATTATATATTAATATTAATAATATATAATATATAAATATTATATATATAATTATTTTAACTTAGTAAACTGATTAACATTCCTCCCAAATATTATTCTTTCTCCAATTCCAACGTCTCCCAGATGTCATTATAGAAATATTTCTACAATTATAATTATTGAATATACATAATTATATATTAATATTAATAATATATAAATATTATACATATAAGTATTTTAACTTAGTGAACTGATTAACATTCCTTCCAAATATTATTCTTTCTCCAATTCCAACGTCTCCTACTTGTCATTATAGAAATATTTCTACAATTATAATTATTGAATATACATAATTATATATTAATATTAATAATATATAAATATTATATATATAATTATTTTAACTTAGTAAACTGATTAACATTCCTTCCAAATATTATTCTTTCTCCAATTCCACTTCCAACGTCTTCCACTTATATATTATCACTTACATAGTCTCCCATATTATATATTAATATTAATAATATGTATAAATATTATATATATAATTATATTCATTATAGAAAGAATTCTTTGCGAGTTCAATCCAAAATTTTCAAAATTTTCGTATTCTAGAAGAAAGAGAAGAGGCGAGAGATCTCTGGCACGTAAGCCACGTAAGAAAAAGCAGAAGAGAGTCCGTGCCGGGCGAGACGAATCGATTCTTTCCCAAACTCAATTTTAGGCTCCGCTCCCTCCAATTACAAAGCAATTCGCAGCAACCACCGCCGCATTCGGCTCAATATCTCGTATTATCAAGTTTCTCGTCCCTCGTCAAAACGAATCCCGTTAAATCCCGTGAAATTCTACTTTCTATTTTCCGCGTCGAACCTCGTTACGAGCCCGCCTCGGAACTAATTAATTTCGATTTTTCCTTTTTTTCCTTTTCCTCGCCGACGACCGGGCATCGGGGGCGAGAATAAGGAGATCCAGCCCTCGTTTGCCTGGATACGAGAACGACAGACAGACACGACTTGATCAGCGATTCTTCCATCTCTCCGACCTAGTAGTTGGAACTTCGTCGTGTTTGCTCCGCATTCCTTCCCAATCCTCCTCGTGTTCTTCGTCCTCCCTTGCTTTCGGATGTACGACGCGTCCGACGTACGCGTGATTTACGACAGCCGTACGTCGCCGGGATGGCCGACGAGAAACTCGACCGATAAATCCACAAATTGGCGTGCTTTTATATAGCTGTACGGGTAGCACGTTGTTGTAGCTGTTTGTTTGCCTGTTTCGTCCATTCGATAAGATTCGCTCGAATCGAGCAGATTTCAATGGCACGGATCGAAGTTTTCCTCGATTTCTCACGATCGAAGGAAGAAGTTTCGAAATGTGAAATCGAAGGGATTTCTTTAATAAAAAGAAACATCTTACCCAGTTCGCGAGATGTACTTTTTTTTCTTTTTTCGTTTTGTGACTTTCGTAAAGCTCGTAACATCATAAGCTTTGTGATGATGTAAATATGAAGATACGAGAAACATGGCGTGACATTTTTAGAAAGGGCTAACGTAGCTAACAAAGAGGAAGGAGAGTCAACCTTGTGCGGGAATCTTTGCAATCGCAAGACTCGAAGAAAAATACCTGAAAAGTGTCGAGTTTCGTAAATTTTACACCGAGTTCGACGAGTTTTTAACGCAGTGACTTCCGATGAAATTCGCGAATTTTATTTGCTCGAAAATTTTGACAGAATTGACAGAACAACAGTAGTAAAAACGGATGGCAAAATTTTGCGAATCCAAAGCGATTTTACTGTTTTTAAATTTAAACAACGTTCAGGTGTAATATTTTTTTCAAACCAAAGACCCAGAGGATCGAGAGATGAAACTCGTTTGAACGTTGATTGTTTGTCGAACGAAAAAGTCTCGTTCCAAAGTTTCTTCCTTGCCTTAGTTTACTCCCATGGACCCATGGAGTGAGTAGCACTGGCTTCCCCGATCAAGTAACAGTCGTTTAAAACGAGTTTACGTCGCCTGCAAGTAATTGTTTACTATTTCCGGTTCGTTACCGGGATACAGTTCGCCAGTTTCCAGGTTACAGTACGAGAATGCGGCACGGAGCAGCTGATTCTAATGACCTCGTTCAAGTGACAAATTCGATCTCGTCGCTCGAACGACTATCTAGCGAATCGCGAACAGGCGTGGTTCGAAGATCGTCAGGTTTCACGTGTGTATCTGAGAAATTTTGGCGAGAAACGGACCATTGGCTCGATCCACCACAAATCCACGATGCCAAGCTTTACTTTCGGACTTGAAAGTAAAAAGTAATAGCACGAAAATATACTTTTGGATTTAAAATGGACAGTGATAACCAATGACAATGAAAAATTGTCGACAATTTGAACTGATTGTAAAAAAAGAATCCACTTGGTCTCATTTAAAGCCCCTGTTTTGACAGTTTTTGAGTTGAGGCTTCTTCATTCTTAAAGGCGAGTTTGCATCATGTGGCAAGTGAAAAAGTGAGAATACTTTTTGTTGTAAAGAATCAAAATTGAAGAATACAATCTGAATTCGTTCGAATTAAAAAGTTCAAATATGTTAACAATGTATGTGAAATATGCAATATACAAAAATACAAAAGTACTGTACCAGAGATTGTACATTACTTTATTCATCGTATTTTTAAATGCACAAGTTAGTTTTGGTTGTGTAGAAAATTTTCTTTTCGTAACCATCATTTCAAAGTTTCTCCCCTTTGCAACGACTCCTCAAAATTCACTGTACAATTTTTTTCTTCTCTTTTGTTAAACTTTGAACATTAGTTTAGATACAACGAAATTTCCTGAATTTTTGTCGTTTAACTCTGATGTTCAAAGTTCGATAAAATCGGCGGGAAAAAATCGTGCAGAAAGTTTTAAAGGGTTGATACAAAGAGTCACATGGTGGTTTTAATCACGAAAAAATTTTCTAATACTTTTACACAGATTTGAGTTTTGATAATCTTCGACGAAAAAAGAGTATCCTCACTTTTCTGGAATCATCTTAAAGAAAAGAACGGTTGTCAAAGTCGAAGTTTCGCGTATCGAATGAAGTGGATCGTTGGACGATCTCTTTTTACAAAAGTTATATCAGTTGAAGTTATAGAGAGTTATTCATCGTCATAGAGTTATATTGTTCGCTACGATATTCGTTCCTAAATAATTTTCTATTTTTTCTAGTTTCTCTATATCTACATAGAATGAAACAATAACGCACCGTTCGAAGGGAATATCCCCGTTATTTTTAGAGATATGAGAAAGCTTTGTTCACAAAAATTCTATGGCTCCCTGTGACGCCATAATGTATCTTCCGTCATTGTCGGTTCTTTTTTTTTTCAATAAACAGGATCTTACCGAATCGATAGACAGGATGTGGCGAGGCAATTTCATTGCAGTTCCTGCTTTCAACCAGGTTACTTTCCTGTGAAATATTACAAAATATAATATAATATAAATATAATAAAATAATAATAAGATACAATATAAATATAATAAAATAATAATAAAATACAATATAAATAT
Source organism: Tetragonisca angustula (assembly GCA_036937485.2). Classification (NCBI taxonomy): domain Eukaryota; kingdom Metazoa; phylum Arthropoda; class Insecta; order Hymenoptera; family Apidae; genus Tetragonisca; species Tetragonisca angustula. The sequence continues at coordinate 152,985 of JAWNGG020000359.1, read as the reverse complement.
AATAAAATAATAATAATGTATAATATAAATATAATAAAATAATAATAAAATATAATACAACATACCATATACGAAATATAATACAGATGTTGAAACATTAAAAAATACCAAGTAAAGATTGTAGAAAATGTATGGTTGAAAATTATGAAAGATATTAACAGTATCACGAGTGAATCACACACGTAACTAACCTGGTCAACCTTCTGAAATTGTATAATCATTCCCGATGCTATCAAATTGATTTCTATTGCAATTAATCCAGCAGAGTGAAGCTGGAGACAATCGTCTGTTTGCTCGTACCGAGGCAAAGGCTTTGCAATTAATTTTCGTAAGACGTAGCGTAATGAGTTAACGACGAAATTAATACACGCCTGTGGTTTACAGTGAATCGCGAACAGGCGTGGCCGACGAACGTCTCGACGAATGGCCTCGAGAATTTGATATATCGCTAACGTTTCCGCTAGGTTTCCGCTGAACTCTTTCGCAGTTCTTCCGCGAACCGCTTCCCCCTTCTCTCTTCAACTCTGCAACTCTTCTACCCACGGCGTACCCAAGTTAAAGTCGCGTCTAAACACCGACAGGGTGGAAAGGAAAGTTTGTCCGTGGTTATCATTGGTTTCTATTGGTTTTGATGGAAATACCTGCCATAAAATCCATGTTTTTGAATCGTATTCTACTAATCACGAAAGTAAAACTTTTCCAAGGAACCTTATATAGAAAGTGACCTTATATAATAATATAATATAATACAATACAATATAATATAATATAATATAATGTAATAATGACAACTTTTGATAAATAGCAAAAAAGTTTCTTAATCGCTTAGTCATCGAAGACACGTGCGTGCTAACAGCGACTTTATGGTTCTAGACGCGTGGATGTCCATTTTACGTAATTTTCGTATTGGATTTCACTAACATTTGACGTATCATAGTTGTAGCGTCAGTGTGAGTCTGAATAAACAACTAATCGTTAACATTACTCGAAATATAAACATTACGTAACACCCACGCGTCCAGAACCATAAAGTCGCTGTTAGTACGCACGCGTCAGTGTTAAATAATTAAAAAAACTTTCTCGCTATTTTTCAAAGGAACTATCAGATTACCATGGGTTAGAAACATAGTAACTTAGAAAAGTTTTACCTTCGTGGCGAGCAAAAAACTACAATGTAAAGAGAAAATTTTTCTAACCTTCAATTCTGCGGAAGATCCTTTATACGAATCGAAGAATTCTACGATAGCACAAGCTTTTCTTTCCACTCTGCGCGAGGATTTACATCAACAGTAATGCGACGCGAGCAGTTCATCCTGAAATTATCCTGTCGCGCAGGTGTGATCCGACGCTCGGCTTGACAAATTGTAATAAACTGGCATCAAGCTCGCCGGTTAATAAGGTTAAACGCCCCGTGGAGAGATCGAGGATGAAGGACGAGCGCGTGGCCGTTTCTTGCGGCCAAATCCCGTCGCCCCGACGATATACATCATCCAACGTCACAAACGTTACATACTTCTCGGCGAACAACGATCGTCTCGACGATCCTCGGTTGCCACCGAGGCTTATCGTTCGAGTTTCCGCGTTTGCCAGCCACGTCGCACGTCGCTTCGTATTAATTGAAGCTTACGACGTGTCGCCAAAGAAATTGCGCGCGGTAGAACGCGTGGATCTTCCTTCTACGGAGGAAGTAAAAGTCCAGGGAGGTTGTTTATGAGAGCCGTGGCCGGATTACGAAATTTCTTCCTCCTGTCGGTACATTTATCACTGATAACGAATGGTCGACGCTCGCGCGAGTTACGATTCCCCCCGGGAACGATTTCTCATTAACGTTCCTTATTAGCGCGTTGATCAGGAAAGAAAAAAGACAAATAGGAAGAAAATCGGTCTCGTTGTTTATTCACAAGGACGTCAGATTATAGTTGATTGTTTCGGTGTAAATTTCAATCATTTCGTTGACAAATGGAGAAATATTTTTGAAGTGAATCTCTCGTTTCTTTTGAACGAAATGGACTCTTTTTTTCAGATACGTAAACGTAATTTGAATGATTTAATGATATTGAATATTGAATGATATTGAAGCTGTTGCGATTTTGTGAAATACTATTGCGCGACAAATGTGCCTGGACTCATTTCAGGGGCTTCGTGCCTCAACTTTGAACGTTGAAATATCGTTCGTTTCATTCTGAAATGTTTTTGCATCACGCGGCGGGCTGGTGAGTGAACATATCTCCTTCTCGAAAGTGCTATAAACTTTCATAGTGCGTGAAAACGTTGAGAAATTTTTTCCATGAATAAATCAGGCGTGCTTGAAGATTGAAGCCTCACCTTTACAACAACCACTCGAATCTCGAATTTTTTTTTTTCACTATTTTATTGAACTTCGAATGTTAGCCTCAGGTGACGAAAATTCAGCAAATCGTGACGTTTTCGCCTGACATTCGACGCTCAATAAAGTGGCGAATAAAAATCGCAAAAGGGAGGCTTCGATCTTCAACTACGACTATGATAATTCGTAGTATTTTCGAGGAGAAGAGTTTTGCCACTTTAAAATGAAATGAACGACGCATTTCCAAAGTAGAGACTTCAGGTTTTTAAAATGAGCCTTGTGAGGTTTTATTTACAAAATTACAACAGTTTAAAGACTGTATGAGACGCGTCAGTTTCTGTTCTCTTCATCTTATTATCGGAATTCATTGGCAGAAGTTTCAAAAAGTTGTCTCTGGTCAGAGATAATTTTTCTTTCTCGTGGTAATAAATAATTTATCGTTCTGTCATACTCAAGATTAAACGCAGTCCCGATACGCGGGATCAAAAACATAATCTTGTACAAATTATGTTCATCCGTGGCCTCTTTAATAAATGTTTATCTATTATATAATTATTACAATTGTCAAATTATCAAACAAATTTTACTTGCAATTATTTCAATAATTCATTAAGTAAAACTAATTATTAAAAAATTGTATGCTTTAATATACACTCGATATTCAATTAATCAAAGTACATGCGTGTATAAAGTTCCTTTAGTTGTTTTACTTTCCAATAAATTCAATTAACTTTTCGCAAATTCACGCATCATTGAATAATACGAATATTTGGAATGCGACGAATGATTATTTGCTCGATAAGACAAGACCATTAATAACGCTCCATTATTGCCTCGTTGGTGTCATTTTGCATTATTAATAAACAGAGAATATTATTAGCAGGAGAATATTATTTACGAAAGTTGCAATGTTGATGATCGTAACAGTCAGTGCAGTTAGAAATATTTATGGCTCATCTTGCCGTTATTTAATCATTAATCACAGTGTAATTAATTATAATCGACATTGATTTCAGTCGTACAACGAGTCTTCGAAACCCCTTCCTTTTTCCTTTACTTTCTGATTTTTGAAACTCCGCTCTTCTCGTCGGTTGCATCGATACCGAATGGCGAGCTACGCGTCGATCTGGCCCCGAAATTATGGCAAGAGAATTAATAACTTCAGCAGGCGGTCTCTTTAAACTCGGGAATACGCGGTTTAAACTAATATAAAGCAAACTTTCATTACCGCCACGTCGGGTAAACACTCGTTAAAGATTAAAGCTTTTGATCCTCGCGAGAAATTAATTTCACGATGACAAAAACAGAAAGTGTGACAGAAAAAGGGGGAGGGGAACGTTGCATATTTCTCGCGGCCACGACGCGCTCATTTTCACATTGAGCAGAGCAACGTGAATAACCACGGTAGGGATGATGGATTATTATTACATTTTAATAGCGCGCGACGAAAATCCCGAGGATTTTCATCCAACAATCATATTACTTTTCATTTAACAACCTGTCTCTATTTCACGATTAAGTTGGAAGCGACGAATTGATATCTGAGAAAGTGTAAACAAATTTACAGTTTCACTCTACTTTTCCCTCGAGTCGTCGAAAATATTTAATACCCTCGGCACGTCGGTATTTCTTTCTTCTTTTCTTTTTTTTCGAATTTTTATGTCACTCGCACTATTGGAAATTACCACCGACCGAATGACTATTTACGAAGGCAGATCTTGTTAATGTATCTTGTTTGTTTTCGCAAAGATGTTGCAAAGAGATCCGCTCCAGCGAATAAAAGTTTCAAACGTCCGCGTTTCTCTGTCGACGTTGCCACGATATTTATTCTCTTTTGAATTAACTCGGGCCGTTTAACATTAACGAACATCGCGTCTCGGGGGTACAAAGGATCCTCTTCGTTCCTGTACATTCGCTTACGTGACTGGTGTCGTCTTCTTCTTTCGACGAGCCCAGTGTCTTCACCTCCTTCCTCTCTTCTGTTTCACGAACGAAACGCAGAAGATGAAAGCGACCGACGGACGCAGCGGATAGAAAGGTCCGCGCGAGAGCAACGCCGCGTGGTTTTCATTTCTGCTGGAGTTGAAATTTGTAGCACCATAGATATTCATAAGCCGACCGGCGAAATTGGCCGGCCCAGCTAACTCTAAATTATCGCCAGTCACTCGATAACAAATTTCCATGTTGTTCTCGCGCGCGTTCCCTTCTGATCGCGTTTCACGAGGGTTTGTTTTTTCTTAGTCACATCCTGTTGACATTGTTCTACGTCTATTAGCAAATAGTTCAGCGAAGCTCGATCTCGAAAATCTTGTCTTATTAGAAATCAACGTTTCTTAGATTATGTGATACACGGACAGCGAATGTTGACATGCAAAATGAGTATTTTATGTTACGTGCAATATCTAGAAATATGCAAATGCGCATTTAAGCGTATTAAATACGTATGGAATAATTAACATACGTACATACATTTGACAATATCTTGAGGTCATTCTTGTACACTATACTCTACTTATTTTTGTACAAATTATCAGTATTTCTTTTTTTTTTGAATTTGATTTTTTTGAATTGGTCGACAATTGAAACGCATTTCAAAAGATTGAAAAACGACCAGATGAAAACCATAAAATTTTCTCTTTACAACGATTCTTTCCCCCATCGTTTTATTGGACTTTGAATATTAGGGGGGAAAAATCTTATCCTAAATTTAATAACAAACGACGAAGAAAAATCCAAATGATCATTTGAATTTCGATCGTTTCCAAGGAACAAAGTACCCTCACTTGCCCCCAGTTTGTTGCACGACTCGAACTCATCTTCGAAAAGAAAACGAAATTCGCTTCTGCTGTCCTTCACGAAGTTACATACTGAAGTTACGAAATTATCGATAAGTGTCATTGATGACAGTTCTGCGCAATTACGAGGGAACGAAGTTTGAAACGAACACTGTCACTTCGTTTCGTGCTTCCCCTCGATCCTTTCCAGCACGCGCGTTTTCAAGGCAATCGTTTACCACGACACGAGCTGGAAAAATTCCCTCAAGCCCGGGAACACCTCTCGGCGAAACGAGCACTCGCAGTTTCCGCTAATTGTGGGCCAATTAATCAACGACGATGGCAATCTAGACTAGTCGGTGGCGAGGCTGGCCGGTGAAAGCCTGGTTCGACTTAATTGGCCGGATCTTGCGTTTTGCCGGGCCGGTGACAAAGCCCGACTGAATTCAAGTCAGCCGGCAAATTGCTAATTCAAATTCCCCGCTTACTTTCTTCGTCGGTTTGAATCGAATCCACCGTGCTTTTCGCGCCTTTTCGAGCCTTCTCTTTTCTCGTCGACTCTCGCCACCGTGACTTTTTTTTTTAATCGCCAGTTGAACCGTTCCTCCAGCCCCTCTGACTCCTCTGCTTTTATTTTCTTCTTTATTTTCTCTCTCTCTCTCTCTCTCTTCTACGACGACTCTTTACTTCGTCGCGCGTTTTCTATAGCCTGACAAAGTTGGATTTCAAAATTTTGAGATTCTTCGTCAGGCGCTCGTTCCTCATACCAAGAGAATTATAAACTTCAACAAATTATTCCAAGTTCAACAATACAGATATTATTACGCGGTAAAGAATACGTGTAAATGTTTTCACTAGTCACTCTGCTACTCAAACTATAAGATAATAATATTTAGTTATATCGAATAACACAACTCTACGTCTGAACGTGTTACGACAATACTTTACAGATGGTGATAAACATATAAATTAATCCTGAATCCTGAACGATTAAAAAGGAATCACTTGATAATTACAAATTACAAATATTAATCGAGATTATCGATTCATTTTAATGATTAATTTATTAACGACTGCCATTAACGATCGCAATTTAGTAACTGAGAAATTACATTCAACGTGAGAGAAACCTTGCCATGTTTTTCGGGTTACCTGACGGCACAAAAATGCGAGAGAAACGAACGCCACTGTACCGAAAGTTGGCGGGGAGGATCGTTAAAGCTGCCGTAAGAACTTGCCGCCAGCAGCGTGACTGTGTCAACACGCAGAAATAATTAGACGAAAGGTTAAAACGAAATTACCAAATTTCTCTCTGAAATGCGCGGCGGCAGCCATTGTTTCAGCATCGCCATTGTTTTAATTTCTTCGCCCCGTAGCGGACTCGACAGGAGGGGGCGAGAATCTTTCCACGGCGTGCTTCTTCATCGATGGACAGACGGCGGCAGAAATCTCGCGAGCATCCGGCAAAAAGCTCTGGCGACGCCTTGATTTCTTGCGTGACCCCCTTCCGTGGAAAGCGGCGCAAACACCGGAGACATAAACAAATGAAGTCGGGACAAAAAAAAAAAAAAAAAAAAAAAGGGGAAAGAAATCCGCGCCGTGGCGAGAAAGGATTTTCCGGCGCGAAACGCGTTTACCTGACATTTAATTTTCCTGGCGACGCAGCCCGGTCCCCTCCTCTCCTTCCTTGCCCCTCTTTCATCCGTTTCTCTCTTTTTTTCCCCCTTTTCGCTTCTTTCAACCCTTCTTCGTTTTTTGCGAGCTGTTTCCCTCGAATAAGACCGAGCCACCGAGACGCGTAGGCGCTTTTAAAATCGCTCGTCTGAGCGATGATGGTGGATCGTTGGGCAAACACGTAGCCAGTGTAACACGTGTGACCAGACGCGTGGAAAATAAACGGTGGGTATTAATATCTGATCGGCTGATTCGACGTTCTTACCAATAACGATTTCGTTCCTTCGTTGTTTACTCTTGATTAATTTCGAATCTGACGGGCGGGTGTCCTGTAAAACCGAAGAAAGAAAGAAATTCAGAAATAATATGCGATAGAGTGTCGAAAATATTATAAAGAACAGGCAAGAGTTAGAAAGAACAGCAGGCAATAAACTTAGGAGTCGCTTTGACAAATCATGCTGACGAAGGAAATTTACAAAAATCGACGAAAAGTTTCAAGATTCTCCTGTTCTAATGATCCTCGACGATTTCGAAACAAAATATGCACTGGGAGAGAAATTCGCGATGTTCGATGGCTTCGCGAGCTCATTGTTGCTACAAAACTCTATAACAGACCTGAACCTAGTCGGCCAATTCTTTTTCTCGCTTTCCAAAGAAAAGAAGAAGAAGGAGAAGAAGGAGAAGAAGAAGAAAACCCACTGTCGAACGGCGAGCGATTCGAGGCAGACGGGCTTCAGCACGGCGACAAACTTTTTCTTTCGAGTCGTTCAATGATAAAAAAAAAAGAAGAAAGAAAGAAAGAAAAAAATGTTAGAGAGGAGGTAGTAATGGGGCGAGGGAAAAGAGAAGAATGGGGCTAAACGCTGGAGCACGTTCCCTTCCTCATTAATGCCAACGGCGCATTCTGCCGCGGGCTAACCTTTGGAATTGATTAAGATCTCCCTGGGAAGGTATTATCTGCCGAACTATTTCCAGTAAATACTCGGTTTTATTTCCAGTCCTTCGATACCATCCGGTTACAGCATAAAGGAACAGTGTCTTTATATTTTTAACGAAGTCCCCTGCGAACGTGAGAGTTAGAAACGGCAAGATAATTTATTAGATTGGCTAAAAACTAACTGTGTTTTTTTCTTTCCTTTTCTTTTGTACGTGCAAATGTATATGGTTCATTCTGTTTCGATTACCTTTGGCCATCTTTTGGACGCGTTCGAAAATAGTCGTAATATCTTCTTCGACGAAAGGCAAAAGTTCCAAGAACGATATACACATCGATAGTGAAATTTACACATCGGATAATTTTTATGAGCTTGCACAGCGTCTCTCCTTTTCGAAAATAGTACAGCTAAATATGACGAAAGCGTTCCTCTTTGATTTTCCATCTTGAGATCGAAATGTTGAACGAACAATTGTTAACGAGATTTTTATCTTCGAGATTTTCTTTATCTAAAATTGAGCAATCACGTTACATAATAAATCTGGTTTGAAATAAAGTTGGTTACATTTTAAAACGTACATGTATCTCCATCTATTGGAAAGGAAACGCAATTACCTTCTGGTCAACTCGGTAGTTCGATCGCATTTGTCGCAAAAGAGCGTGTGAAATTTTAACCTCTTGCGGCTGGAATGATGTTCTCAGTTTTAAATATATATTTAAATATAACCCAACCCAGAAAAACGAACAATAAATTCATTACTTCTTAGTAATTTCTATCCAGTGATATCATTCCGAGAAGCGACGAATTGGTCACTCGTTATGGTCCGTGAATCAGTTGCCAGCGCAAGAGGTTAAATATCGACGTAACGTTTTCCAGATAGAAACTGTTTCTGTGTCGCTAATTTCAGCAGTGGTTGTGCAAAAACGTAAATTCGTGTTCGCAGCTTTTAAAACTTCGAATCGATCCGCTATGAAACTCCCGCGCGTTGCATGTCGCGTATTTGCGACCGAGCAGGCGAAAACTTTTTCGAAAACTTATGAAATAAAACAGAGTCGCTTTTTCGACCCAAGAAAAAGCGCTTTAATTTCGGGAGTTTTTCCCGAAATAACACGGCGCAACGTCACGAACGAGGCAAAAAGGAAAAAAAGCAGTAAAACGTCGCATAAACAATGAAACTCCCATAGCCAATTTGCAATACGATATCGTATACATATTTAGCAGCGAGTTAGAACTGTTTATCTCAAACGGCCTTGCAATAATTGTACGGCCTGATTTCCTGGTTCCGGAGTTTAATTAAACGTCATGTTGAAAATTCCATCGCGTATTTTCTGTCTTCCTGTAATAGCGGGATCGTGGAATTCGAGCACGGCGAACAAGTTTCACTTGTTTCTCTGTGTAACGAGCAAAGCTCCGCGTACTCTATTCATTGTAGAGCGTCTCTCCGGTAACAAGTCACAACTGCGCCATGATACTATTGCCAGCGCCTCGGTGTCAAAATCTCGAGTTAATGACTTTGTACCGAATATGTACATATCTGTAATAACGTTCAGCACTCGGCCGTTCGAACATTGGAGATTAAGGTGAGGTTATTGTAAGTAGTGGTAGACGGGAGGGAAACGAATGATTTATTACATCATTTATTATGAGCGAGTCATCAATTTTCTCTAGAGAAACCCCTGTAAATGGAATTTCATTGGCGAGGGAAACAACGACAATGTACGAAGGTAAATACGGAGGTAATACCGTTGGAAGACATAACCTATGTCGTCTCTTTTGAGAAGCAAGTGCACGTCCCTCTCAGTCGAGACATTAAACTGTTTCACTGCACCTGGTAAACAAGCGGAGAGATGGATTTTCGAAAGAAAGCAGATTTATTATCGAAGCGAGAAGCACCAAGGGAAATCGGTGAAAAACGACCATACTGAGCAAAAGTATTTTTAAAATAAGTCTCTTTTTTTACTTTAAATTTTTATTCCAAATTATCTTTATTTTCGGTTTGAAAATGAGTGTAACTTGTTTTTATTTTTTAACAAAACAGTCTTACATGTGTTAAGAACAAAAATATTTTGTTCTTTTATTACTTGTTAAACTTACAAGTAAATTTGTGAGTAAATTTTACTTGACTATTGAGTGAGATGCAATTTTGGCGTGTGAATCAGTCAACTCTTTGATACTTAGTACAAGAGTCATACCATTAATTTAAACACTTTAAACACTGTGTCAAATTCTCCAAAGGAGAATCTGCATACATCTCATTGTATTTTGGACAAATTGGTCCTGACACCAAACTCGTCTATTTGATTTTTTAATATAATTTCATGGCATTTTACAATTATATTAAAAAATAACTGCATAAGCCATACGTTTCTGAGAATACTAAAATGAACAATATATATATATATATATGTGATATTCTTTCTACACTTGTACAAGTGCTAAAATTAATCGCCTGTGAAGAAAATTTACCTTCAATGAAACTTTTGTTCACCAGTTCGCAATATCGAGTTCTTACAAGACACATTGTTTGTTTTATCTGTATTGATCATGTGAAACTATATTATCAAAGAAAATCGACCTGTGTTTACCAGCAGATGTAAAAAAAAAAATAACATCTTGTTCGATCTTACCCCATTCTCCCCTAATTAAGAATAATCGTATTTTGGAAGATAAGCTACGAGCAAAGTTGACTTTAATTCCATGTTTGCACCACCGAAAATATGAAAACTTCATTCATATCCAAACGGTGACGTTACAAAGTAAACTTCAGCGTTATCTGGAAGCTTCCGGAGTGCTCTCTAAATTACCAAGAATTCAACCGGTCTATGAAACGTCAATTTACACAAAGGCCACTCGATTTATCGCGAAACTTAGTAAACGGAGAGGAAACTTGGTACGAACCGGGTTCCAAACGGATTTTCATTGACATTCTCGCCTACATTTGCGAAAACATCGCGCGCGTGCGTAAATAGGAATGAAAAGTTGCGTTCCAGTTTGAAATGGGGACGATCGCGGAAAACATTGAAACATCATGCGAAATCATTGAATTCCCCACGTGGAAAGGTTCTCGCGGGTGTCTTTGACCGGTTCAACTTGAAACGAATTAACATGCAACGCTCGTTGGGCGTAACAGTCCGAACGCTTTACGTGCAAGCGTGGACAAACGTGCGTGCATCTGGCGTCGTCCGAGTAAAATTATTACGACGATGAAAAGTTCGAGAGACTATAGAGCTACTGAGAAAGAAATTTCTTTCGAGATGACTTTATTTCAGAAAACGTTCTTTGCATTTCGACTTTGATTTCCAAATGCAATTGCACGCCAACGATCGAAATTAACAGGTTGTTACTTTTAAAAAGAAAGATTCGAATTTATATACTCTGCGTGAAAAGATATCCGTTCTCGTGGAATTTTTATAGAAAGAAGCGTCACACTTGCGTGTTCTCGTGGAACAGATGTTTTATAATAAAAGTTCCACGGAGACGAGTTATTTTAGAACATTTAATTAAAAATCGATTTTTGTATTCAAGTGTAATGCTATTCGTTGAGTAATATTGTCGTTATTTGCTACGAAAATTGAAAACTTTCGTAATCACGATGAACAAAGATTATCTGTTCCTTCGATAGGAGAATTTTTACTTTGCCTGTCCCGTTCTGTCTGAAACCTTTATTCTCAAGAACAATTTAATTATCCGTTCTCGTCGTGGACTCGTAACGTAAGAATATCATTCGAGAAAGTTCCACGATCCACGTTTCAAGTTGAAGAACCTACTTAAAAGTTCTTGAACTTTTTCGATTCCTGGTATAGGCTGGTTAGTTTATATCAATTTTCAAATGGAGTGTCGTCGCAACAGCGTCGCAGAATCTCCATTACAGATGTTTTTCGTGTTGTTGGAGCATGGTTGCGGACAAGTTTCCATCCACGACGACCCAAGTGAGTTGAGATCAGACTGAGGGGCGATCAATTTGTGTCTATGAAAATATCTTGACCTCCCAGTTCTTTCAAATATCCTCCACGCAGCTTGAAAGGATTGCTCAGAGTTATTGCTCTGTCGCGTGGCAACAAATTTGGAAGCAAGAGTCCCAGTTAGCGCAAGCAATTTCCACCAACAATGCACGTCGCAATGTACGACGAAAGAAAAATAATCAGCGTGGTTGGAAACAATGGAAGTCGAGACGATTCGGACGTTCTCAGACGGACAGCTCGAAGACGATTCTATTTAATACGTAATAATTCGCGTTCGACGCTCGAAATGGCAGCTAGAATTCCCCGAGATGTGAAAGCTCTTTAAAGGATTGCAATATCGAAAGTTGCAGGACGACGGCCTCGAAAAGATGGAAAGTCCTCGAAGTGTTTAATAGGATGAGGGATCTCGAACGTCTTGGAACCTCGGCGAATAAAGTAAATGGGAATCATAGAGGACTCGAGGCCAGCTAATGCTCGGTTGCTCGTCCCTCTTCGCTCGAGAACTTTTCGTGGATCGTTAAAAAATTTCGAAAGTTTCGGAACCGAACGCGTCGAGGATCGGGGGGGACTCGCCGTGCCTCGTTGGATTTAATTCTCTGAGAGTGCTTTATGGCGCTGCTCTCTTTCCACGCATTAAAAAAAAAAAAAAGAAGGAAATTCCTCCTTTAGGATGCTTTTTATGGCCATTTTACGCTCTCCTTTGGCCATCAGGCTGCAGAAGCTTTTAATTTAATTCGACGAAACGAGTGAGCACGATAACGACGATGGGAACAGTGGAAACTTCTCCCCCCCCCCCTTTTGAACAATTAAACCCTGCCTTTCTACATGTGAACGATTACGCGACATGGTGGAAAAGACTTTGCCAAGAATTTGTCTCGAGTGAGGATTTTTTTCAAGTGTTCTAAGAGTTTTCAAACATTTTCCAAGTATCGAGGTCGGCGTGGAAGGAATTTACATCGCGCGGCAATTATTGAAAATCGTTTTGGTTCGACGAACAACTTTCATACATAGTGTCACAAACACATTACGTCGTTGATGGCGTAAATCAAGCGTACCGAGTGGAAAAAAGCAAGGTGGAAGAAACCGCTGGGAATTGAACGTTCGTCGCTCGTTGGTTTCGTTAGTTTCGTTAGTTTCGTTCTTCTTGCTACAACGAAAGAGGAGAGGAAAGAACGAAGAGAGAAAGAGAAGGGGAATGATCGAACGGAGTTTAATTCTCGCGGTAAACAGAAATTATTGATAAAACTATCTGTAGAGCGTGTTCTCTGTAGAGCGTGTTCGACGAATGCGCCGACCAACGGCGAGAGGGACTCGGTGAAAACAACGTTTCGAAATTGGGATCGATGCTCAATATTGACTATCTCCGTGGCCTTTGTACCTCTGCCGACAAATATAACCAGATTACAGGGCACCGATCTGCAAATAAAATACGTTATCGAATAAGATTTACACTCGTTTGTCGAAATTCCACGCGCGAGGATTCGGTGTACCGTGAAAACTGCAATATCACCGGCGGAAAAGGGATCTTTTTTTCTTTTTTTTTTTTTTTTTCCCCTCGACGACGAATTTCATTTTTGTTTTCCGCTTTGCATTTCGTTTGATTTGGATTTTTTTCTCTCTTTTCTCCCTTGTTTTCCCTATTTCTCCCATTTTCCCGCGAAATCCGCAATCTTTGACAGGGAATGAACCGGAAAGTGACCTGTTCGCTGGTCGATTTCATTGACAGCGACGTAATCGACGCTTTTAACGACACTTCGAAATGAAACGTCGCTGCTCGGCGGGAATTTCGAGGAATTGTAAACAATGATCCCGTGGCACGAGCCACGAATTTCCAGGTTTTACGGTGGAACGGGACATCGATTTTACTTGGCGTGGGTTATTGCCTGCATCCGCGTGTATCAGAGTGAATGTTTATCTACGAGGCCAGATAATTCGGATTCACGCACATAGGTGGCTAACGTGACCTTTGCGAATGGGTCGTAGCGATCTTTGATTCGTAAGAACGGTCGAAAATTGAAAAAAGTCTTTGATTGATACACTCAGCAATTTGGGCGAAACGCAATCTTACAATGATTAACGATTGTAATTAACAGTGGAATCAGAGTATTAATAGTGATTAGTCGTTGATTAATAAGGGATGTAATCGAAATCGTTAATCACAAAATGATTAAACCTTTGATTATGCCAGTAGTTGACTTCTGTCAACAATACTGTGTACATTTTATAGAAACGTTTATTTATTTGCATCGTACAACCCTGGAATTTGAACAGGATGTGTTCAAACAATTTTCCATCAATTGAAAGTCTCATCTACATAGTTCTTGATCGATAGTTATACAATTATTTACATGAGTCGATGCAGACTTTAGACGGACTTTACATAAACGTGCCGAGTGAAAATTTCGAGATCCTTTGTTGCGATATTCATTCATCATACTAAAAATATATCGGAGAATCTTTAGCAAATTATTCTGTTCAACAGTGCAGATACTGTTATGCATTAATCGATTTATTTTTAATTGATTAATAATTACGATTGCTACGATCACCATTTAGCAATTGATCATAGAAATGATAAGGAAATAATTAATTACTATATCGAAAGAAAATAGTGACAAATACCATAAATGAAATCTAACAATGTCTCTCATTTTCAAATATAAAAGAACTAAAGACCAAAGATCGGTGACTCTGATCGCTGTATTTTCTCGCATTTTGCGAGAACGATGGTTAAAGAGAAGTTTATGAATATAATACACTCTTAAACGAGTTGGCATTGTTGCACTGTGAATGGAATCGGAAAAATGCGGCCGATTCGTTGGTCGTTTCCCAGTCCGGCGAAAAATCATGAATTATTCGAGGAGGTACTTTGTAAATGGCAAAGAGATTTGAAATTGAATTCCCCGCCGTTTAAAGGTTAAGTCGAAATACCGTATAACACCGCGTAGAGGTTCATCTTTTATTCGTAACTCCTGGAACTGTATTTTCGCGGACATTGAAGAGCATTAAGCCGAAATGAAATGTACCTTTCCTTGAATTTTTTAACGCCTTTCATACCTGCCGCCGTGACACGGCGGGCCCTCCAACTTTTCTAACGTTACTTTACCAATAAAGAAACTTTTGCCCCGGGGAGAAGAGTAACGAAACTGCTCGTTTCAATATTTAATTTCCTTTCCAGTCTTAAGGAAGAGATAAAAATTGCAGGTAGTTGGAGAGGAGACAGTGGCATAAATCGGCCAATTTTGAACAACCTTCCATACATTCGAATGGATTCGACACAGTCATTTACAAAACTCTTCGTATATCTGATGAAAAATGATCGGTTGTCGTATTGACATCAAGTTGGAGTCTGACGATGAAATCTTGAGATTTTGTCATTTATGCCGTAACATTCCAAAGTGGCGAGAAAAAAGAGCGTACAGCAAGTTGCAAAGGAGAGACTTCTGTTTTCAAAACCATCGAGATCGATTTTCTCACCATTTTCGAGAACAAAGTTGTCTTTACTTGATGATCTGTAAAAAAAAAAAAAAAAGAAAGAAACGAACTCAAAGTGGACACTTCGTGTTTCAATACGAAGCTATTCTCTTTCATGGATTTTTGTACAATCTTCTTTCGCGAAATTACGACAATTTAAAGGAACGTTATAAAAGACAATTGCAAACTTTGACATATCACCGCAAAGTAAAATAGTTTTCTTCAGACGGAGAATATACAGATTTTCACCGAATCGTTGATCCAAAAGAAAACATCCAAAAAATCGTGAAATCTTCAATATATTGGAATTGTGCAAAATATATAAAGTCACATCTTGCAAAGAGAGACGGGTCAAATTTGGGCAAATTTATGTCACTCCTTTGCAGGAAGCAGACAAATTTAATCGTTTAATGGTCACGTTAAGTAGCATCGAATAAGGTAAGGACTTGGAACGATGCTAACGCAGCGATCGCAACTTCATGGGGGAAGCGATCATCTGCCGTAGGTGTAATTATTCCGAGCGTGTAGCACAACAGATTAGCCGCTTCCTATTTATGCCATGTTGCAGGTAAGCACGATTAACCCCGTCCGCAACAAAGAACTGTTAGTCGTTCTTTATCCGCGTAAGACTTGCCTCAGCTGTTTATCCGTTATCCGTGTCATTTCACGATCCCGCGAGCACGTGTATCCTGCAATTAAAAAGATAACGAGATCGCGATTTATCTGGAAACGGACGGCCCGACGCTGATGGAATTGAGAGTTTTCGCAGAGAAACTGAACGTAAATAAAAATTAAAATGAGTGGTAAACGTGTACAGCTCATCAATAGTGTAACGTTAATGTTAATATTAATATTTATAATAATACTATATTATATTAATATTATATTAATTTTAGCAATATCACTAATATTCATAATACTATATTATATTAAAACAGTACGTGTGATAAACGTGAATAACACGAGTGTCACAATCTTAGGGATTTTCTTCACTTGGGATTTATAAAAAAAAAAAAAAAATTAAACTCGAAACCTGACAACCTCAGGGTTGTTTCTGATGTCAGTCAAAGTGATCAAAGACTTTGACGAGAGGTTATGTTTGACATAACCTCGTTTGCAGACGTAATATATTGTTTCCCTCACATTTACATTTTCGTCACTGTCGCATTTACTGTTATTTTATCATCAGCCTTTCCTTAACAGACCTTCCCAATTGTTAAATAAATAACGAATGCAACAAGTTGAACCCAATTTACGAAGATTAACGTTTTCGTCGCCAGCTGCTTGCCAGAGACGAAGGAAAGGTTTTTGCTCTCTCTCTCTCTCTCTCTCTCTCTCTCTCTCTCTCTTTGGCAAAGTATTGCAGTTACTTTAAATTCAACAATTGGAAATACGTAACGTAACGTAGCCGAGGAAAATTACAGGGGGAATAATATTCCGCGCTGTACAGTGAGAACGGACGTAATAGAAGCTCATACGCGATCAGAGGAAAGCCGTTGCCAATATTGGTTTCGAGATCGAACATTTTATTCGAAGCTTCTTAGCAGCGAGAACGGATATATCGAAACAGCTTTCCGTCCGGAAGCTCCTATTTCCCCTGGTGATGCTCGCGTCTCGAGGAGAATTCTCTTCACGGCGCGATGGTGTGCGTGCGATCGCTCGGCTATTTTCTCGATTAGAATGCGAATGTCTCTGCGGTCTGTCGATCTAACATCGAGTCGGCCGCCTATTTCCCTTTCCTCCCTGTAACTTTATTCTTGCCACGCGAAGCTTCGCGAAATTGTGTCGCACGCAGCGGTGAAAAATGATCGATAACTTTAAACTGTTTGAACTTGGCGAAACGGAATCGAGCCGGGGAAATTCGGTTGGCCTCGTTTTCGGATCGCGGAACGTTTACTTTATCGGCCTCGAGATCATCTTCAACGACGCCTGCACGTCGTGGCAGCGCGTAGAGAAGCGAGGATACCTTTGTCCTTGGAAATTTGAACGCCCTCGTATCATCATTGTAGAACGTCCTTTCTCGGCTGGATCATAATTTTGAAAACTGGAAGTCTTCCCTTAAAATCTGCTGTACGATCTTTTTTCCTAACCTTGGACATTAGTGTTGAACGATGGTGCCATTTAATCCTTAAAAATAATTGGTTTCTAGTTTGTAAGTTTCTGGTTTAGCGACTTTTCCCAGT
This sequence comes from Tetragonisca angustula, assembly GCA_036937485.2. Lineage (NCBI taxonomy): Eukaryota > Metazoa > Arthropoda > Insecta > Hymenoptera > Apidae > Tetragonisca > Tetragonisca angustula. The sequence goes on along the minus strand of JAWNGG020000359.1, from coordinate 135,657 downwards.
TTTTGACAGTTTGCTACGTTTTTGCTATTTCCTTCTTTTTTTTTTTTTTTTTTAAAGTAACAAGAACTTTTATATAACTTGTATATATATATATATATATATATATATATATATATATATATATATTAATATATATATATATATATATATATATATATATATTAATATGTTAATGTTAATATCTATATATATATGATTTTAACATTAATTAATTATTGAAAAAATGTTATAATTTATTATTTATATTTAAAAATTAAATTTACAAATATTTACTATTATATATATTTTTTTAAAATTTTTTAAAATAAAATATAATGATTAAATTAATGATAAATTTATTATTATAATATAATTAATTTATTATATATATAACTTTTTCCTCTTCTCCTCAGTGATAAAATGAGCCTACTGTTAAAGAAACGATAGTGAAATAGCCAAAATTGAGAGAAATTGCTGAACTATAAACAATTTGCCAAAAATTGTACAGCAAGTTTTGAAAGTAGAAAACCTTTCAGTCTTATGTCAGTCACGGAATAAATTTTTTTTAATATTTTCGAAAAATTACTTTGGTCCATTTCTGTATATTTCCTTCGTTCGACAAATTTCCGTCTTCAACAACCGACTCCTCTTGATACCTCTTGATACCGTTCATTTCCCCAGCATTATCTCCTTCCCGTAGAATTTCGTGCAAAAATAATATAAATTAATTGAACAAGGAAGATGCAACGAGACGGTGGAAGTTTATTCACCGGGTATTTAGCACTTCTGCAAACAAGCAGAAGCATTTGGAAGGATTAGAGACAAAGAGCAGCAGGAGTGCTCGTAACCGGTTCCTTAGACCTTTCGTTTTATTACTTCCGAGTGCTCATCCATTTCCGGCAAAAACATACCTGGGTAAACAACCCGTCCTCCGTCCCTTTCCTCTCGACTTCATTCCGAGAGACGGAGACGGATAGTCGATCCGTACACCTCGTTCACTCGGCAATCGGAGAAGCTCGATAAAAACGTGCCTGGAGGGGCTCGTCGATAGACCACCTCGTCGTTGATAGACAAACGTAAGTGCATACGCCTTTTACTACTAAAGAAGTTAACAACGGCACCACGGCTGCTCACCCTCCGAGTCAATTTTTCTTCTCTCTTTCATCCTTTCTCCCCACCTTTCTACCCTTTTCACTTCGTTTCTTTGATATCCCACCGCTCGCTCATCTTCTTCTCTTCTCCCATCTTTTTTTCCCCCTCCCACTTTTGCTCGTCTTCCGCGGCTGCGTTTTTCCTCCTCTCTATTCACGGATATTCCGAGTTCGAGGTCAGTGCAGTGGTCATAAATCTCGGGCAGTATCGTTTAAAATTCCAGGTTTGGTCCTGGTTGAAAAAAGTTTGCCACGACTTCGATCCCCTCGAAAAATTCGCTCCACGACGCCGCGCCCCGTTGACACTTTCACACAGTGTCCTAATTCATCGGATCAATGCGCCAGTAATTAGGCGCCATTATGCGGCGAGATGAGTCGTCAAGTTTTCGAGTTGAACCCCTGCCGACCTGGTTCGCCGGCGACGCGAAAGAGTCGAGCCAACCAGTTAGGGGGTAGGGGTTGGGATACACACGAAGTTGCGGAGGCGGAGAGCTTCGAACTTGCGAAAGTGGATCCCGAAGGAGATTGATGGCACACGCTCGGGAAATTCAACGAGGCGAGCCACCGACGAGAATCGTCGACGACGATCTTTGTCGCACGATTCACGAGCTGAATAAATAATCGCCTCGGTGAACGAGCTGGCCGCTGGCTGCGTTTAATCAAACCGACTTTTTGCCCCTTCCCCTTCGGGGTGTCTCTTATTCATGGCGTGTCTCTCGTTCTTGACCGGTATTACCGCGACATGATTTTAAACGGGCAACCGTTCTCTTCTTTGTCGCGATCCTCACTGCTTCTTTCGCGTCGAGGAAAGAGGCCAATGTTATCTAAAACGTAACCTGTGTACCAGCGACAACGGTTAGGATCATAGATAATTTCCAGCGGTGTAATTTTGTAAAGAGGGGAAGATCCACTTGATCTCGTTTTTCGATGCACGAAAACCCTTCGCTCTGACAGTAACGAACGTTCCTCGAAGAATGAGGAGCTCACTCTCTATAAACTTGTTGCACGATCTTTTTTCTCCGCTCGGTCTTTGAATTTGTCGGGATGAAACGAAAATTCGAGAAACTCTATCTTTAATTAATCCTCCGAATATTGACGCTAAGGCTGCTGATTTTCACTCGTACGGATATCCCACTAATGCATATTTAGGCTCACCGATACTGTACGTAATGTGACAAGCAGCTCCCATCACAGTGGGCGATCACTAACACAAGCGACTCCCAGCTGAAAAGGTGAAAATTATGACCCAGGTCAGGAAGGTTCGACGAAAAGAAAATTACACGGCAATCGTAATGAAAAATTATCTTTTTCTATCTAATAATCTCGAATAATCTCCAAGACCACGAGTGCATTTGAATTTTGACAATTCAAGAAAGAAGTGTGTCCTCGATTTCCCTGAAATCGTCGATAATAACGATTGATCTCATCGATTTTTTTTTTTTTTTTTTTTTTTTTTTTTACGAAATTGTATCGTCGATAATTTTTTCATCGTCATTGGCAATCGCCCCGTACGCTGTACGTATTAAACTGCAATTATTTTTGAATATTTGGAGCGTATTTGGAATTTAATTAAACCGAGAAATTTCACAAAGGTGCATTTATGTCGTCGAGCAGAACGAATGCGTGTCGATAGTGTTTTATCATTATTCCTATAATTATTCATTAACGTGTACACGCGAGCGCATTCCACGCGACTGCGCTGTCGTTTCGAAAAAATTAAATGGGGCTTGCACACGAGCCTCCTTGTTCGATCTGTTGGCCCACGAATTGACAAAGTGTTCGTTCACGCTATTGGAAGGTGAAAATTTTTGATTTGTAGCGACCTCTACTTCGAGGAATTTAGATCAACGACATCTATGTTCGTGTGTATTTAATATAAACAATAGAATATTTAAAAATTGTTTGTAATTTTCTTATCACCATGGAAATATTTACAGAAACTTATACTAATCACAATATTAATTATTCCTTATTTAACTTTTATTATTTAATCTCCGTTATTTGATATTTATTATATATTTTGTTATATTGATAATATATTGGTGTAAACTATCAAAATTAATTACGGAGTTATTGTTTATTTGTAGTATTGCGATATTAATTCAGAGAGGCCTCTAAATTCAAAACGCTTCGTTTCTTTCATTCTAACGATCAGTATTAAAATTAACGCGTACGAGCGAACGAAGCAGCAGTCGAAAACTATCAATACGATGAATTCGTTCGGCATCGTCGATCGTCTAGATAAACCTTTCGTGTTGTTCGTCCAGTTGCAGAATGCCGGGTAAAATATCACCCGCCGTCCGTGAGCCGAAACAAATTATACGATGCACGCGAAAATAAATCATTGCCGTGACAGGAGCTTTAAGGGCGCGTTGCCACGTAACGAAACGCAGCGTGAGCTTTAGCTTCCCTTGGAAGTGCCCCGTTCATAAATTGTCCCGTTACTGTACTTCAACACCTTAATTACGACACTAAGCTCGAAATTGTGTTCCCGCCGCTCTACGTTACATCAGCAACACGGATGACTTTCCATTAAATCGCAATTCCCGTCAAATTTTCCCTCGTTTGCCCCCCCCCCCTCCTGTCCACTTCGTGCTTTCCCCCTTCTCGCGATTTCGAATCTCCATTGTCAGTGTCGAATTAAAGAGTGGCAAACAATTTTCTTTTCCCTCCCCCTCGTTCCAGCAGGAGCCAATCTTCGCGCGCGGCGATCGTGACGTGATGGAACTGTGTGTAACCCGAGGCGAAAAATTGCTCGGGGAAAATATGGGGATCTTGGCGAAAGTTGGCAGGGAATGTCGCCGGGATTCCGGGGATTTTCGACGACCCCTCGCGCGAAATGTTATCTAGAGAGTGAGGACATCCTGCTCTTATTCCAGAGGCACCTGTTATGTTGCTGTTGTGTACTGTTAAAATGTACTATTAACCCTTTGACTACGGCAGACTTTGAGACGTACCACACGGTAGGAATTCAGTCGCAGCCTACACCGAGAACGGCGAAATTTTTTCGTTAGGCGTGCATTTCTGAGAAGGTGCATTCAAATAATCGAAACACTGAGTTCCATTACATCAAACTAATGTTATTTATTATTATTTATTATTATATATTATACTAAATTACAGTATATTGTTTATATATTATTTATTATTATATATTACACCAAATTCTAGTATATTATTTACATACTATTTATTATTATATATTATACCAAATTCTAGTATATTATTTACATACTATTTATTATTATATATTATACTAAATTCTAGTATATTATTTACATACTATTTATTACTATATATTTTACCAAATTCTAGTATATTATTTATATATTATTTATTATTATATATTATTATATATTATACTAAAAATTCAACATTACGCTTTTTATAACAATCGTCAAAAAGATTTATGATATACACAACAGTCACTAAGGAGATAAACACACCAGTCATTGCCAAGTAATTAAAAAAGAAGAGTTTGAGCATAGAGGGTAGTTAAGTCAATTCGTTGTAATTTACATGGTTTAAGAATATATATTTTGTTGCATACATCTTATTTAATATACATTCTAGAAACAAAGTACGTAGTTATTCTTCCTCTTTGTAGTACGGTGATTGCACCAAGTTATCAAACAATCACGTCGTATTTACAAAATATGAATATGCACAACATGTATCATTCGTTGTGTCACGTTTCTATGTACTTTCTCCGACCATTTTTCGTTTGAAGGATATAAAACGAAATGTAAAATAAACGTATTTAAATAGTATATAACTAGCGGAATATGTAACTGTTGAACTGATATTCACTTAAGTCTGGTTCAAATGAGATTTGCTGGAATTATGGTCGATGAAATTTTCCGGACGCCTGTAGGTGTCTCTCGCGTCGACGGATCTGTAGCGACCTCTGCTTCGAAGAATTTACATCAACGACACCTATGTTCATTAAATCGTTCCGTCGAGATGTGTATTTAATATAAACAATAGAATATTTAAAAATTGCTTGTAATTTTCTTATCACCGTGGAAAATACTTACAGAAACTTATATATACTGCAATCACAATATTAATTATTCATTCGTTATTTAACTTTTATTATTTAATCTTCGTTATTTGATATTCATCATATATTTTGTTATACGAATAATATATTGGTATAAACTATCAAAATTAATTACGGTGTCATTATTTATTTGTAGTATTTACGATATTAATTTATTTATCGTCATCATTACTACAGATCTGTAGCGACCGTTACCTCGATAAAATTGAAAATCAGCGCCATCTACAACAAAGCAATCGTTCTGCCGAAAAGCACGTTTCTTGTAAACCGATAAACATCGCCAACTGTATATAAACATAAGAACATTTGCAAACTGTTATTTTATTTTATTATTGCTATGGAGATGTTATTACCATGTTTTACTTATTTTATAGAAATGTACATGTGGACCCTTATTTTATAATTAGTTATTCATTCTCTCCCTCATTAATATTCAGAGAAAATCGTTATCAATTTTGTGTTATAAATTTTATTGTTACTTGAACATAATTTATTATAATGTATTAATAGTTACTAAAGTTAAAAAGTTCTTCTTATTTGTTTCCAGTGTTATAATATTATCGTTATACACTGTCTGATCAAGATTAAGCGCCTATGGGCGCCCACAGTGTCGTGAGTAAAATGTTTTCAAGCGCCTTTAGGCGCGAACAGCAAACAAACGGTTAAAGATACACAAGTCAAACAGAGAATCGAAGAACTGCCATTGTCAAAGAGAGGCTCGAATCCGTCTAAACTTCTCCGAGTTGGAGGGAGGCAAGCGTTCTTTTACCATTTCAGTGGAAAAGCGACGCTAATCTTGTCTGTATACGCTCGAGGCGAAAAATTCCTCGGAGAGATATGGGGGATTCTGCGAAATTTCGCGGATTCCAGCATTCCCGATAACTCTGCGCGCAAAATGAGCCGCTGGCAGAGCACAAACCATCGGCTGTGTATGTGTGTGTTTGTGTGTGTCAAAATGGTCAGAGGGTTCGAGTTTCGCGTTCTCGACACTCGGCGGAAGCTTTGCACCGATGCCACGGATTCCGAGCGAATTCCTGACATACGGCGGTGTGTTGCCGCGAGTTCTAGTTAGCGATTCCACGATCCGCCTCTCCCCGGGCTAATTTCGTCGTTTCCTTTGCGCGCGCGCGCGCGCATTAAAGTTGTTGGATTTGAATTTTTCTGCGATTTGAATTTCAAAAGAATGGGACAAGACCGACCGGGGATGCAAAATCTTGCATGCAACTTTATTAGCTCGGCGCGAATACTTTATGACGTTACCGCGGCAGACGAGCCGCCGTATAATGATTAAAATGAATGTTCTTCCATGAATATTAAATGAGTTTCGCAATTTTCTTTCTTTTCTCGAAAGAGGGACAGGTATTACGTGCTTTGTGCGTGGAGCGCGGCTACGCTTGATGAATTAGTGATACAATTTAAATCTGAAAGAAGTCCATCAGCCGAGATTACTCGACGCTGACGGAAAGATACGTAATATTTCCACGACGCGTACAAGGTTCGTCCGTGGCAATCACAGACGAATTCTACGCCTTCGATTTGATGAATTTCAAGGTCAACATTTTTTTCACTCTCCTTTTGCTTTGTACTCTACACACACTTCCAAGCAGCTTTGATGATCCTCTTGAAAAGTTTCTCAAGTGCTAACAGCGACTTTATGTTCCGAACGTGTGGATATCTGTATTAGGTAACGTCTACATTTCGAATAACGTTAACAGTTAGTTTTATCATTCGATTTAGACTCGCACCGATGCCACAACTATGATAAATGAAACGTTAGTGAAACCTAAACCATAAAGTCGCTGTTAGGACGCACGCGTGGTGAACGATTAAGACGCTTTTCTTCCATTTCTCGAAAGAACTATTAGGTTGCTACGGTTCCTTGGAAAAATTTTACCTTCCTGATCAGTAGAGAACAATTTTTTTTTTTTTAATATTAAAAATTCAAGGTCAAGATCGATATTAATCGATAATTTTGCGTGCAAAAGTTGGAAAACACGCGAAACCTTTTCCTTTCTTCTTCTTCTTGTGTATCGACGACGTTCCACCGAAATTGAAACGCAACAGTTCTCTAAACGATCAGGCAAATTAGACGTTAAACGCGAGCAAAGCGCCGGGCACCTTCTGTACAATGGAAATGACTATTTCGCAGAAATAAATGAAAAGTGACGGTGAACGAGATTCTGATTGAAGTCCCCCCGGGGGGGGGGGAAACAAGGAGTAACTTTATCACCAAGTCCCTTTTTATTTCTGCATATTTTCATGTAAATTTGGACGGACGGGAGCGCCGTACCTTTCGTTTCGTTTGCAGAGAATTCATAAAGAAATTTATTTCCGCCTGGAAAACTTGTTTGCCCGCCGTGAAAAATGTCGCGGTGAATTTCGAGATTGTGGAATTTTTCTTTTTTTTTTGTGTGTGAAATTAAAGAACTCGATGTTTCAACCTTGTGAGAAACTGTTCGAAGAGAATGGAGATATTTTTCTACGATAGAGATCGTAATTTCGTGGGGGCAGATATCAGGCGATAAGACACGTCCCGCGCTGTAGCTCGAAAGTTTTGTTGGAATTTATTGGAATACTTTGTGGAAGTTTTCGAATGTGGGCTTCATTATATAGGAATCTCGGAGGAGAATTTTGTTGCTAGCAAGATCGAAGTGGTTCGATAAGACGCATTAACCCCGCCAGCTGGAGGCGAAGTTTCTTCGCGGAGGATGTAGGTCGAGAGAAGAAGTTTCCATCATTTTGTTTACTTTTTCTTGTAAACCTTTTGAATTTGCGACTGTGCTGTCTCAAGTGAGAGTCGCCCCGTCTGTGATCGATCCACCAAGTATCGCGAATTATTGTTAGACTGAGATCGATCGATCCACCAAGTATCGCGAATCATTGTTAGAAACAAACTGTTGGCATTGAAATTTCAAGGATACAACGTGGCGTGTCACGTCGATCAGCACGTATGTATATTTTTCTGAATATTCCCGTGCCGTATCCCGTATAATGGGAAAACGGTATCTTTTATCCTAAATATCGTCTCTCCTATCTCGCAACGCAGTATTAACCAAATCCATTCTGCATGAAATCTTCGATATCGCGAACGTTTCACCGTTTGCACTCTGGAGCGTGGATGTTTGCAATCCAACAAGAAATAATCTAACTTGGCTCGGATCACGTAGAAACTATTTAGCATCCCGGTGTTTCGTTGCACGTACTTGCTCCGGAGGCAAATAAAGCAAGTAAACGGGGGCGATTAGTGTTAATATATGTGATGACAAAAATTGTTCGAATTAAAGTGAATAATGATATAAATAACGACATGTCAATGATGCGCAAAGGAGATTTAGAATTATTATGTCTGCGAAATTTCAGGGAAATCCATCTCTGAATATTTATCTACAAACTTTATAGTTAATATTATAAATTGAAAAATAAATATTATAATTAAAAAGATAAAAATATTATAAGAAATTAGTATTATAATTTTTATAAGTAATATTTTATTTTTTTGGGCAGGGGCTCCGTTTGATAGACGAATGAGAAATAAACATATAATTTTGTATTGTATAATACAATATGATAAATATGAAATAAAATAAATAGAAATAGAAAATAAAATAAATATAAATAGAAAATATAATAAAATATAAAATGTAATCGCTTGACGATTAAAGAAATTACAAATCACAAAAATTAATCAAAATTGCTGATTTGTCTTAGCTTGATAATCGATTGCGATCACTTACTTAGTAATAGGCTGCGAAAAATAATTACTGTCCAACTCTGCTCTTCGTGCAACAGCAGCCCATTTGCAAAACGATTCGCTCGTCTAGATATTTCCTAAAAAAGAAAAGAGACGGGACGAAACAGGGCGCGCAATAATAACTTCAGCGTGAATCCGCCTCGTTGCAGAAACAATATCCAGTCGCGGCTGGAGCTTTTACGCGGAGGCAGCACACACACACACACACACTCACACACACAGCGGCTGATGTGTTAGCGGTGGCTAGATTTTTATCCGGAAACAGTTTTGCCCATGCAAATGGCAAAGGCGATCGAATCGTGTGGTCGCGTATGTACGAACACAAACAGGTGCGCGTACCTCGTGAGCGAGGGGCGTGATATACTCGGCCCGGGCGGCAACGTGACACTATTTTTCCTCGCGCGATTTATTACCGCGAATTTATCACCGAGAGATTTATCTCCACGGAAAACAGGAAGGAAATTAAGTCGGGTACCACGTTTTCTTCTCGTTGGCCAATCTTTTCTTCCCTTTCTCTCTCTTTTCTCGTCGCGGTTTCAACTCGCCCGCGGGGGCTGGTTGCCGAGAGCATGCCCCCCTCCGGGCACCGCGTGTTCCCGACACGCGTATCCGAGACGAGGGCTCATGGCAAGAGAACAAGAGGTCTTACAGAGGCTATAAATCCTTCGTTGCGCTCGTCTTATCTGCGGGATTCGTCTCCTTCCGCCAAGTCTCCGCTGATTTACGATCGGGGATTAATACGTTGCCCCCCCCCCCCCGCCACCTCTTTCGCGCGGTTAGCATATCTAATTGTATTTTTTTGTCCCGTTAAAGGGGACACAGCTCACTCTCGCCGACAGGTTTCGCTCCTTTCGCGCCGAGGAGCATAATTATTCTTAGCAGCAGCAGTTTGACCCGTAACGAGTGACCGAATCACGTATACGATAATTCGTCGTTCTCCTCTTCTTTTGAACTCTAAAGTTATCATTTGTTTTACCTGAGTTAATCGAGTTATTCCCGGGTTCTAAGTTATTTAAGTATACTTAGAACTGAGAATGTGTCGCAATTTTGGGGCAAGAGATTCGCGACGTGCGTGACACGTCATTACAGCGCAAGGGGTAACCACCTGCGCTGGCAACTGATTGCGGACCATAACGAGCGACCGAACCGTACACAATAATTCGTCGCTTTCTTTTCCTTCTAAATTCATGTCGTTATGACGTAACCGAATGGAAATTATTAAGAAGTAATGAATCTTATCGTTAGTTTCGCCTGGGTTACAATTAAATATACTTAGAACCGAGAAAATGTTGCAATTTTGGGACAAGAAACTCTCGACGTGCGTGTACTAAATTTGGTTGTTCTAAATTTGAACGTCGAAACGTCGGCGTTTAGGAGTGTATGGAGAAATGAAACGAGGGTTTCGAAGAGTTGCTCGATTTTAGAGAGAATTTCGCGAAGAAAGAGAGAAGAAAGCTTTTAATCGAGTGAGAGAGGCCAACAATGTAGCTTGGTACGTCATTGGAACGAAGTGCTTGCGAAAATCTACCACTTTTAACAGTATCTTCATTAGATAATACAGATAACAGCGAACGATAGTGAATAATTGAAAAAAAAATGCTAAACACGAGCAAACCTCTGAAGAACTTTTCCTTTTCCTCGGTTTATCAGCTCTCTCGCGAGCTTCGACGTTTAAATTTTGGCACACACTGTACATGTATTTCTTTCAAACGAGCAACTGGATATCAGCGGATATTGCAAAATTACACGTTACAGTTTGCCGTAGTATAAATTGTGAAATCATTAGGCAGAAATTCTATTATCATCATGATTAATTTATAAGAGATATTCGATTGCAAATCATTATGACGTATGAATAATTATACGGCCATTATAATACAGGAAATACAGGTAATTAATATTCACAGTACACGGATGGGGAAACGCGCTTTTAATTCATTATCCCCGTAGAAATAATAGAGAGGATCAAACGTTCAGTTTCTCTCTCTCTCTCTCTCTCTCTTTAAGAAGATTACTCATTGAATTGAAATTGAAAAATTATCGTAGCTGATTCTCTCCCCCTCTGACGTGATAATTGGTATAAAATTACAAATCTCTTCGCCAGTGTTCGATGAAACGGTCGTTAAACACGTCAGATCGTTTCAAACGAACGTGAACTACCACTCGGCCAGTTGAAACCTAACGCAAATCTAACCTTCGCGATCAAAAAAAAGTTCTACTCCTTCGTGAAACACTGCCAGGTCAAGATTGGAGAAGTTTTTCTCTCCACCATCGTTGAGTGTATCTTTACAAATCGAGATTTCAAACAAAAACAGAGACGATCTGAATGATGTTGAAACAACCGGAGAAACTGTTAAACACGCGCTCGACGATCATTCTGTTAGGATACCGGAGGAGAGTTAATTATGTTCGGTTAAACGGCGCGATTTCACGCGACAACGATTTCACTACGTTATGTTCACTCGTTCAGTCGAACAAATTATCGCAATTAACTAAATATCGGTTTTTTTCTTCTTTTTTCTTCCTCTCGGACGTCGCGTTGTTTTTTTTTTTTTTTCTTTCTTTCTTTATTCTATTTTCGAGCACGGGACGAGCGTGAAAAAGAGAAAAGGTCATTCGCCAAGGCGAAACGCGAGAGACTTCACGGCCGATCGCGTCGTTCGGGGGCGACGCTAACAAGACAAGCGGAAAAAATTCGTTCGCACCTCGTCCGATCTTCCTGCTCTTCCGCTCGTCCCGTGGAAGCAATCTCCGCCCGATTGGATACTCGATTACATCATTGTCGCAAACAATTCCAATTAAGCGAAAAGCGCGGCAATCAGGTTTCGAGTTCCTTCTTTTCAGAGGTCTGTCGCCGGGAGGTGGCGAGACGTAGGAGGAAAAGAGATAGAGAAGAACGAGCGAGAGATGAGAGAGAGAGAGAGAGAGAGAACTAAAAAAAAAAGAAAGAACGACGCGATCCATTAGTCACTATTCAACCCGGGGACACACTCTCCCCCGTGGGCGATCGAAGGTCCACTTAAATCGTACCTTAAATTTTCAATCTTGAATTTACAGCTGGAACGCGCGTACGATTTAACACACGTGCCACCCTCTTACGTGCGCGATTTACACGCGATTAAGACTTCGTCCTACGTGGTAGCGATTCGAGGAAAACAGAGACGTCTCGAACGGGAATATATATACAGGGTGTTTCGTAACTTGTGGGACCCACTCGAAAATAATGAAAAGAAGTGTATATATATATATAGAGTGAACCATTTAAATTTAGGGACCACCTAAGCAACTTCGTTGTTTTTAGAGTAATGGGCAAACTTTGTGTTGAACTTTCTGTTAAATTTGTTCTTTATGTAACTTAATATTAACGGTAGTAAGGATGGATTTACACGAGGCTTGTTGATGACTCTTGTAGCGGCCTATAACGCCTCGAACACCGACTCGTACGAGCCGCAAGTGGCTGTGCGCCTAGCGTCGAAAGTCTAGCGATATTCGACGTTAAGCAAACAGAGTGCGGAACCACTGCTAGGATGGGTGACCGTCCAGCCTAGCGAGTAGTTATGAAAACAAGCGTCTGGGGTAAGGGGTCGCTGCCATTAGCCCCACTGAGTCTAGGCAGCGACTCTGAGACGAAACGCATAACCTTTCCTCACCTTACCCAAATTCAGCATCCTCGCACAATATAAATGTAAATAAAAAATGTAAATATAGATAATAAGATACTATAGATACTTAAAAAAAAAAAACTCTTCAAGTGGTGACGGCCCGACGATTGATATGAACACGCAATCGTAAAAAATCGGAGTCAGAAAACGACAACAACAAAAGGAAAGGTTATGCGTTTCGTCTCAGAGTCGCTGCCTAGACTCATCAGTGGGGCTGATGGCAGCGACCCCTTAATCCCAGACGCTTGTTTTCATAACTACTCGCTAGGCTGGACGGTCACTCCATCCTAGCAGTGGTTCCGCACTTTGCTTAACGTCGAATATCGCTAGACTTTCGACGCTAGGCGCACAGCCACTTGCGGCTCGTACGAGTCGGTGTTCGAGGCGCTATAGGCCGCTACACTCTGCATAAGAAACAATCGAATATCTCTGTTAAAAGAAAAACTAATCAGCTGTATTTGGTGCCACACCGCTCCAGCAGATGGCAGCATTGTTATATCTCTCACACTTTGGTAATAAAAGTTACTCGTTAATAATATGGGAATAATGATTTTTCTGTTTCGAGAGATTTCGAATATTTCAAGGTTACCTCCATCTCTTTTTTTTTTAAGCGACATTCTCTGTTTGTGTGTCGAAAAACTTTTAGTTCAGGAGACATTTTAAGTTCGAGTTTATTTGCGATGTCAGATATGGCCGTCCACGTAACTATAGTCTCCGCAACTGTACTCGTTGTCGAGAAACGACTGTTAGATTTGTCCAGGCAAAGGCTTTTCTCAAGGTCAAACGAAGTCACATATCTTTTCATGCGTTAATCGATGCAGCTCTATAGAGAAAAGTGTTAACCTATATGTGCTGAAAAACTATTAGTTTGAGAGATATTTTAACCTCAATTATTGTCTTTATACCATCTTTGCCCCTCATGCATGGATTTGACAAAATTAAAAACGAAATATCTCGTTTTCAACAGACATCAGTCAATCTTAGAGAATGTCAAGATGTATCGATTGGTGAAAAAATACATACATATATCGTTGTATTTAAAAAAAAGTGGAGATGACCTTGAAACCTCTCCACTTACCCCCCCCCCAAAAAAAAAGAAATCACTGCTGCCACGAATAGAACCCTGTATTGTCTCTAAAAACAATCATTTAGGTAAATTATTTAACTGATTATTTAAATCGTTTAAATAGCCCACCCCTTATACAGAATCCATCCGGAACGTCTAAATTATTCATTTCTCTCGCGCGAAATACGAAAAGATCTGAAGGTTCGTCGACATTAATCGCGATCATTTCTTGCTCGAACAGCGGAATAATTTAATTTTCAATCGTTCTCTTGCGCATATCGCGATACGAAGCTGAATAAATGTTGAATTGGAAACGTACGTACGTAGCCAGACGAGAAGTGGCACTCGTCTGAATTTACCCCGTGCCCAGACCGTTAACCGTAATAATTTGCATTAATCGTTCCCCCTGGATATCGTCCAACCTCACTCTCGTGCATCGCTCGCCCCTTTGTGCCATTGACCACACATCGTCCCGTCGTTCTTCATTCCCTCAACACGCATATCGTCCCCCTGGATATCGCGTATATCGCGTATATCGGTGATAGGGATCGCGAGGGCCAACGGTCGAACAGAAATCAACTATTTTCAGAAGCAATCGAGTGAGCCGGGGAGGAGGGCAGCGGCTAAGTATCAGCTTCTCCGGACCGTTGGAGCTTGGAAAGTGGTTGCAAAGGGGTTAGAAGGCAAGCGGGGGTGGTGGGGGCTTTATCGATTTCTTACCCCGTAGCCCAGTAACGCGTTTCGTACATCCACAAGCGTGGGCGTCATTGGGTGTAGCCATTGCTGGTCACGCCACGAAGGAAACAACCTCCCCCCCCCCCTCCCCCGGCCCCCGAAATATTCTCGTGCTCGACATATCAGCCGATAACCAACAACCTTACCTCATTCCAATTCGTTAAACTTTCGTTCTGTCGCTATCAGTTTAGGAGATTTTTCTCTGTAATTTTACGAAATTTAGAATACTGAAGAATACTGTTCTTGTCCTTCGTGCGAGCAAATTTTACAAAAATTGAAGTTAAAGTATCTGCTGAACGAACAATTCTTTCAACACGCGTGAATTAATATATATGTATTTTTAATCCGTGAAAGAAGTATGTGACCTCGAGAGGAAAACTGAACGTAACCTTAAAATCGCCTCCACTTGGACAAATCGACGCAAGATGTCGCCCCTCGAGACGGGACAAACTTTATCAAACAGCGAACAATTGCGGAGATGAATTGACATCTTGCGCTGGAATAACGTATCACGCACGTCGAGAATTTTTTATCCCCAATTGCAACATTTTCTCAGTTTCAAGTATATTTAAATGTAACCCGGGCAAAACGAATGTTAAGCCTGTTACTTCTTAATAATTTCCATCCAGCGATGTCATACCGACGAGTTCGAAAGAAGAAGAAAGCGACGAATTATCGCATACGGCTCGGTCACTCGTTATGGTCCGCAATCAATCGCCAGCGCAAGTGGTTCAATACTAAATATGGTACAGGAGGAAGCACGTCCGTAACACAACGAGCAACATGTATGTTTCAAAAGAAAATCGCGTAGTTTCGTGAGATCATTTGTTCAATTTTCTAAGTGAAACGATATGATTTTTTTTATCCAGCTGTCGACGAGAAATATATACACAGAGTGAGTTTCCTGACAATTTGTATTTCAAATAAAATGATTTCTAAGAGACAATAACGTCATGTTAATTTTGTCAACGAAATGATATATAGTTTTTTTTAGATGCAACAAACGGCGAGTTGTTTCAAAAATATAAATTGAACGCTCAGTCGTTGAAAAATTACTGATTAACGATTGCAAATCACAAAAGTTTGACCACTATTTAATTATTGATTAGAAAATAATTGACTACTGTCCACCCGCGGCTCGATTCTCTTTCGTCGTTGAATTTTCGTTTCGTTGAAGGCGAGATCGTGGCCTCGAGGTTCCGTTCGATCGATAATGAAATTTGATTTTCCACTGGACGTTTTGATTATATTTACTTTTCTTTCTCGTGTTTGTAGAATTCGACGTGGCCCGTTTATTTAATTCTATATCGTAGTATAAAGTTCGGCGATCGCTTTCGTTTTGGAATCGTTGCGTATTATTTTATTGGAGTATCGTTCGTGTTTTTAGCGGTAGATCATTTCGCTGATAGACGAAATGTGAAAATTTTCAGAAAAATTTTACGAGAATGAAACAGAAAATTTGTATTTCACGCGAATTTCGACATTTTACTCGTCGAGTGAACATTTTTACCACGAAAAGCATTTTTAAAAATTGTGAGAGTTTTAAGGTAACTTCAATAGTCCCGTCTTCCCTTCCACCTAATTTCAATAATCTTTCTCTCACTTTTCACTGGCTCATTGTACTATGATACTTACTTCCTTCGAATATACATATATCTTACGATAATTACGTTCACGAAGCAAGAAAAAAACTCTCAACGAACGTACAACAATGCGAGATATAAATCCTTCCCTGTCATAATTGCTTGATTGCTGTGGCGTTTCGTCGCAAATAAAAGGATGATAATAACTCTTTGCGCCCGCCTATAATTCACATCATACGAATAATTCTCATCGAAATTGGGGAGATACGAAACGGATGAGTAAAAAGTATGCGAATAATTGGAAATATATATTAACCGCGTGGACAATAAATGAAACGAAAATCCTTAGATTTATGAAAATGAAATTCGTCGGACGGAGAACACGTAAATTTTTATAAATTGCTCCGCAATGTCCAGCTTGAAATCCAATTGTTACGCGATTAAAATCGAAACAATTGGACACGTTTTAATATAAATTTTGCAAAATTTATCATCAACGGCCGGAGCACGTATCGATTTTTCGTTTCTTTGAATTTCCATTCCACCATCGAACAGCGGAATTTCTGTGAATGTAAAATGATAAAGCATCCCGCGCGATTTCGAGATCGCGCGCGGTAAATGCTTTATTTTTTTTCGTTTTTTTTTTTTTTTTTTTCTACGGTTCAGTTTCGAGATTGAAATATTCAGTCGCGTGAGAAACGAAAGGTGAATTTTCCTTAAACCAAGCGAGGAAATTCCATTTAGAAAAAAACGTTCGTTTCGATACATACAAAAATCGAAATAACAGCGTTCAAGCTTTCGCTGTAATTTTTCAATTTATCATCAGCCCGGATTTTCGAGAAATTTGCAGCGTTGCAACTTTGTAATCTTTTAGGGATAGATGTCGTATTTATTTGACAAAATAAAGGACGACGAAAAAGATTTGAGATTGAGAATGATTAAAAGTCCTTAATAACTTAGCCATCATATTAAAAATCCTGGATGTAGGGTCGAATTGTTCGAGTTCAACTTTTTTTTTTTTTTTTTTTTTTGTAAATCTGTGGGAGAGGAAAATTCCTGAGATATCTATAGAAGGCACGCTTATATTAAATTCCTGTAATAACGGAATACAATTAATTTTAGCATTAAGCACCTCGCGTAGAAAATGCAATTTCGACGTCTATTTTCATATCAGGATCTCCATATGCATGTGAGATTATACAGTGAAGAGCTGATAACTGATGACCAAAGACAGTGAGAAATTTTCGATAATTTCATCTTTGTAAAAAAAAAAGAAAAAAAAATGATATGATTCCATTTCAAGCACAATAATGAATTCGTTTCGTTCGATCATGATTTTACGTTAAACGATAATATTTTTATATATATTATATATTATCTGCTACTCTTATTTTGAAAATCTCCCCTTTACGACTCGTTGAAATTTGTCGGTATGATTTTCCTTCGCCGTTTTATTGAATGTTGGGCTTAATTTCAGAAATCCTGATTCAATGTAACAGTAAAGCGTTCCGAATTCAATAAAATAGTAAACAGAAAAATCGCGCAGAGAGCTTTAAAAGAGAACGGTAGATTTTGTTAGAGAAAGAAATATTTTAATATTTGTGCAATTCCCGAGAGGAAGAATTATTTCCACCCGCTGTGAAAAATCATTCTCGAACGATTGACGAAAATTCATCTTCGAAAGGAACGAACTATCGACTGTTAATAGTGTGGAAGCTTCACACTTGAAACTGATCTCTCTTTTACGAAGTTGTATTAGTTCCAGTTATCGACAACTTCTCACTGTCACCGATACATACAGCTTTCGCTGTACTTCCGATCGCTGAACGCCAGTTTCAAACTTGCAAGCAACGAAACGCAGAAGAATTTATGCTTTCTGCGTAATGGCAAAAAACGCGACAATGAGTTTCGCGGAGGAGGTGTGCACGATCGGATAATGGCGCGCATTTGCAAATTCGAATTTCCTTCGCGGGCGTGAACGAGATTTACAAACGGGCACCAGCGGAAATCAAGCCCTCGTGGCTTCGGTGTTAACATTTGAATAAACCGCCGCGTGATTTATGCGGGGAAACTTTTGGGGAAAAAAGTGGCGCCATCTCCGAAGAATGACGAGAGAAGAAACAGGAAATCACGGTCGGGCCCTCTCGAGGATTTTGCTCGCCAGAGTTCCGATCAACTTTCTCTGGAAACAGAATGCGTTTAAACGTCATTCAATATACAATATACGTCAGTCTCTATATACATATATTGTTAGAGATAAAATATAGATGATATTTATTGAATGAAAACGTCGGTGATGAAACAACAGATAATTTGACATGGCGAAGAACACAGATTCACCACTTGCGGACCTTAACGAGCGACCGAACCGTACACAGTAAATTCGTCGCTTTCTGTTTCTTTTGAACTCGACGGTATGACATCACTATAGATAGAAATGATCAAGAAGTAATAAATTTATTACTTTGTTTTGCCTGGGTTGTATTTAAATATACTTAAAAAACTGTGAAGATGTTGCAATTTTGGGGGAAAAAATTGTCGACGTGGCAACTGATTGCGGACCATAACGAGTGACCGAACCGTACACAGTAAATTCGTCGCTTTCTGTTTCTTTTGAACTCGACGGTATGACATCACTATAGATAGAAATGATCAAGAAGTAATAAATTTATTACTTTGTTTTGCCTGGGTTGTATTTAAATATACTTAAAAAACTGTGAAGATGTTGCAATTTTGGGGGAAAAAATTGTCGACGTGGCAACTGATTGCGGACCATAACGAGTGACCGAACCGTACACAGTAAATTCGTCGCTTTCTGTTTCTTTTGAACTCGACGGTATGACATCACTATAGATAGAAATGATCAAGAAGTAATAAATTTATTACTTTGTTTTGCCTGGGTTGTATTTAAATATACTTAAAAAACTGTGAAGATGTTGCAATTTTGGGGGAAAAAATTGTCGACGTGGCAACTGATTGCGGACCATAACGAGTGACCGAACCGTACACAGTAAATTCGTCGCTTTGTGTTTCTTTTGAACTCGACGGTATGACATCACTATAGATAGAAATGATCAAGAAGTAATAAATTTATTACTTTGTTTTGCCTGGGTTGTATTTAAATATACTTAAAAAACTGTGAAGATGTTGCAATTTTGGGGGAAAAAGTTGCACGTCGTTCCAGCGCAAGCGGTTAACAACTCGAACAAACTTATTTTTGACATAATCAAACTCTTTTTAAACAGCACAGTCAGTTTTTTTCTTTTCTTAGCAACTCGCTCGACTCTCTTCCTTTTCAAAAAGAAGAACGCACCACATTCGTATTTTCTTTTCACGCGTATCTAGTATAACTAAACGCAACTAAAATGTAATAACTTCAAATTGTAACTACTATATATATATTTGAGCGGATCGAAGATTAAAGTCACTTTCGGCTCTGGTTGAAACTTCAGAATCCAGTTAACAAGTGTCGCACTTGTACAAGATTTTGTCCGAGCTAACGTGTCGCAATTGGTTTTCAACTTCGTGTCGTTTCAACTACGCGCCGCCTCGAGCAACGTTCTTCAACGAGGAAAATTTGTAATATAATGTTAAACGTCGGACGAAACACGCTTGCAAAAATGCTTCCTTGCGTTTCTCTCCCTCGCGAGGAAATTTTCTATCATCTTGGAATTTTTAATCATCGACAGGGCTTCCCGAGAGAACGAACGTTATTCGATAGTGGAGCTACCAAAGTGATCAAGTTGATCAGCTTGTGATTTTTCTCCGGTGCTTCGTAGATTTGACGATTAAAATATAAAACTTCTATCGGAGATGTTGAAATAGGAGAAAAAAATAGAAGCTTTTATTTATAAAAATACTCTGTTTCACATCTAATGTAAATACACATTACTCTATTTTACATCTAACATAAATGGTCTCATGTAAAAATATAAAATTTCTATCAGAGATATTGAAATAGAAGAGAAGAGAAACTTTTATTTATAAAAATACTCTGTTTCGCATCTAATATAAATATACATGCTCTGTTTTACATCTAACATAAATATAATGGTCATTTTGAACCATTTTACAGTTTCACATGATTTTTCGTGATAAAACTTCCAATATACTGTAAAGTTTTTTCTATTTATTTTTAACTTTAACGTTAAGCTTTCTCTGATAGAAATTTTCATAATTCAGCTTCTAGTAATTCTAAACATTACGCTCTATAGTTCTGATATTAAAAGCCCACTGATATTCACTTATCAGTTTAAAAGCTGGACGGCAAATTTCCTCGATTCACCAAAGTTGGATTTTTACCACGGAAACCAAGAATTATTTCTTTCCAAGTTGACCGCACCTTCTCTATTTCTCTCGACGGTTTCTTGATAATTCGCGGCGCGTCGTAATTTTTCAGTCGGTTATTAGAGAAGAGAAAATCGAGAGCCGGGCACACACCGATAGTTCCACGATCCTCGTTCGTTAAATCTAGGATCGTCCGCCGGAGCGTTAGAGATCGCTGACGAATGATTGCAATTACAACCGAGCACCGGTGACGCACAGCGATGCAAAGCAAGAGCGCTCGATCGGACGGTAATGACAAATTTAAACCCCCTCATGTGTGAGATATTCCCGCAGCACAGTTTCATTCAAGGGATTCCGCAGATATATGAGATATCTCGCGTATCTATTTTCCAATATTGGCAACCGGAATGCCTCGCGTTAACACTAGAACCGTCGGAATGATCCAAAACGACCAATTCATAATTTCCCGCGGAAATTTCCCGCACATACTCGTAAGAGTGTACGTTTGTCCAGTTGCGCTGGCAACTGATTGCGGACCATAACGAGTGACCAACACCGTACACGACATTTCTTTTCGTTATCTCTACCTACGGACAGAAATTATTGAGAAGTAATAGATTTATCATTCGTTTTGCCTGGGTTATACTTAAATGTACTTGAAACTGAGAAATTTGGGACAAAAAGTTCTCGACTTGCGAGACATGTCGTTTCAGGGCAAGAGGTTAGAATATATTGATATATTAATTATCAATTAATCTGAACGTAAATATATATATATATATATATATATATATATATATATATATATATATATAATACTATACAATAATACATATGAACTGTAAATGTATATAATAATTGTAAAATATATATAAACTATAAATATTTTTAACAGTGTGTTTTTAGAATATATTGAAATATTGATTATTAATTGCCAGTTAATCTAAACATAAATATACATAATACTGTACAGTAATATATATAAAATAATACAAACTGTAAATGTGTATAATAATAATAATAATTGTGAAATATATATAAACTATAAATATATTTAACAGTGTGCTTTTAGAATATATTAAAATATTAATTATTAATTGTCAGTTAATCTAAACATAAATATACATAGTACTATACAATAATATATATAAACTAATACTTACTGTAAATGTATATAATGACAATAATTATAAAATATATATAAACTATAAATATTTTTAACAGTGCGTTTTTAGAATATATTAAAATATTGATTATTAATTGTCAGTTAATCTAAACATAAATATATATATATAATACTATACAATAATATATATATAAACTAATACAGACTGTAAATGTATATAATAATAATAATAATAATAATAATAAAATATATATAAACTGTAAATATTTTTAACAGTGCGTTTTTAGAATATATTGAAATATTGATTATTAATTGTCAGTTAATCTAAACATAAATATATATATATAATACTATACAATAATATATATATAAACTAATACAGACTGTAAATGTATATAATAATAATAATAATAATAATAATAATAATAAAATATATATAAACTGTAAATATTTTTAACAGTGCGTTTTTAGAATATATTGAAATATTGATTATTAATTGTCAGTTAATCTAAACATAAATATATATAATAATAATTATAAAATATACATAAACTATAAATATTTTTAACAGTGCGTTTTTAGAATATATTAAAATATCGATTATTAATTGTCAGTTAATCTAAACATGAATATATATAATAATAATAACTATAAAATATATACAAACTATAAATATTTTTAACAATGCGTTTTTAGAATATATTAAAATATCAATTATTAATTGTCAGTTAATCTAAACATGAAATACAGTATATGAACGGTAGCTTGTGCTCCTTCTCGCGTAAAAAAAAAAAAAAATGTAAACTCTTTCCAACCCCTTACGTTTCGACTACAAATTTTATACAATAATCGTAGCAGTTGATATTGTTTCCAGAGGTAATTTGATCGTTATCCTGCTTCGTGGACATACTTTATCTCGAATGATCCGTACGAAATGATATAAGTCGTAGCGAATCTTCTTTTATTCGCAGAATCCTCCCGTCTCAAGACCCCTCTCTCCACTCTTTATTAGCTGGATGGCAAAGAGGAGAATATTTATTCGCCGGAGACTCTGAGATAAACTTCTTCCCCCCCCCCTCTCCCCCATTCATTAATGTGGCGCGGGGGGGAGGGAGGGGAGGGACTTTATGACTGCGTAATTTCATTCTTCATTTTCCTCGTTTATACGGAGGAAGTTCGGAAACGAAAGTTTCGAGATTCTAAAATAATCAGCGAAGGAGGCGCGCGCCCGTCCTGTTTACCGAGCAAATAGCAAAAATGAATCCGCCGTTTGCCATGTTGCTTATCTCTGAAATTCCGCGCCGCGGCGTAATCAGCGGAGCGCGAGAAAGTCGAGATCCCACGGTGACCGATGTTTCGCAAATATTGCGAGACTGGTGACTGGTGACACGCGATCTGGCGATCATTTCACGGTGAAGAAGAGAAATTCATTTTTTTTTTTTTTTTTTTCTAAATCCTTCTTTTCTCTTTTTATTTCGCGATCGCGCAATCATTTCCCGGCCTCGGAGCGCTGTTTACGCGAGCGGGGAATTTACTCGATAATAAACAAACGGCCCATGGCCATTTGTCGACTTATTCCCTTGAAACGCCGAAACACACGTTAATTAACGTGATATCGTTAGCGAGCGGTTGCGCGATAGATTCGAAACGATTTCACTGGCCGCAGTTCGAATAGCCCGACAGTTCTCCGAGTATTCCCTGTTCTGCCAAATAGAGCCGAGAGGGTTTAGCCAATTGCACAGTGCAGTCGCCGTGCCTGTCCGCTTCGTCCGTTTCTCTCTAGAAACGATAGTGACAGCGGCCTCGATGTTCCTCCTCCGATATTTTCGACTGTCGATTTTCTCGAAAAATCTCGTTTGTTGTCTCTGCTGACGAAAATTAAGGAACGATCTAGTTTGAACGAATCATCATATCGTTGTCTGTCGAAGTACAAAGAAGATGTACCATTACTATGTGGGTTGGCTCGTGTGTACTATGAATTTCTCGACCCCGACATTTCCAACTACGATATTTATATCGTTAAATCGGTTCTCGTACAGTTAACAGTAATGGAAATAAGAAACTTCGTGTATTGTAACAAAGGGTCGTTAATTACAATTTATTCAGAAAAGAATGGTTAGGTTAGGTTAGGTTTAGATTTAGATTGGGTTGGATTTAGGTTAGGTGGAAATAAGGAACTTCGTGTATTGTAACAATGGTCATTAATTACAATTTATTCAGAGAAGAATGGTTAGGTTAGGTTAGGTTTAGATTAGGTTCGGGTTAGGTTTAGGTTAGGTGGAAATAAGAAACTTCGTGTATTGTAACAAAGGGTCATTAATTACAATTTATTTAGAAAAGAATGGTTAGGTTAGATTAGGTTTAGACTAGGTTTAGGCTTGAGTTAGGTGAAAATAAGAAACTTCGTGTAACAAAGGGTCATTAATTACAATTTATTTAGAAAAGAATGGTTAGGTTAGATTAGGTTTAGACTAGGTTTAGGTTTAGGTTAGGTGGAAATGAGAAACTTCGTGTATTGTAACAAAAGGTCATTAATTAGAATTTGTTTAGAAAAGAATGGTTAGGTTCGGTTAGGTTTAGATTAAGTTTAGTTTTAGGTGTATGAGACGATTATCTCAACGATCCTAAATATTATAGTTGGAAACACTTCTCAGGGTGCAGAATACTAACGTTTTATTAAAGTTACTATGTTACTAAATTACTAACGTTTATAAAATTACTAAATTACTAATATAAAATTAATAAATTACTATTGTAAAATTACTAAATTACTATTATAAAATTAATAAATTACCATTGTAAAATTACTAAATTACTAACGTTTTGTTAAAATTAAAATTTTATCCTAACAGTTCTTTTTTTTTTTTTGTTCGTGGAATAATCGTTTCTTCAGTCACCTCCACAACTATTCAAGCTCGATTTTCCCAAAGACAAAGCTTGGAGGTGAACAAATTTCATTCCAACATTTCCTCCTTCTTCTCTTCTTCGTATACTTTTTCAGTTTTTTTTCATCTCTCCAACAATCATCAGCTTGCACATGCTGTTCACACACTCTTTACGCTGTTCCTCTGTCTTCGTCAGTAATGGGCACGCACGTACACAGCTCGTTCCGTACCGTAGAAATTTATTCACCGATAACAACAAACGGTGGTACATTATTGCTAATGCCTCGGCGGATCAGTCATTTTGGATCGCAAATAAATTTCACGCGACGCTCGCGCGTCTTTTCAAACGTTCACCGCCGCCGTTATAGATAGTCACGTAGCACGTCGGCCATTTAGTTATCCACCGTATGGATTGCCTCGCCGTTAAAAGTTAACGCGCGCTCCCCCCGCGAACGTCTGTCTCTCGTAAATTTTAAATTGCACACGCCGCGCGCGAGGCGAATTTATTTTACCGTTGCGCGCGGCATATTTACTGCGAATCACGATTCACGATCGGGAGAATCACGACTCTCTCTCTCTCTGCCTCTGCTGAATCGTTTCGGTCATTAAGCTCATTCGACTTTTAATTATCAGCTCCCTCGACAGGAACTGTCGACGTTGGTTGATCGCAACTTCGTGCTCCTTTTTTTTTTAATTTCAAAGTTAAGTTCAATAAACTGACGAAGAATTGAAACGTCAAATTTCGAAACTTAGTATACTTTCCAAGTGTGCTCACTTTTTAGTCACGCTTGCCATTTGCCTGTTATTTGGAAAAGTTTCATATCGTCCCTCTAGAAAAAGAATGTTCAAGTTTTAGAGACTCTGGGACACTCGAAGTACAAAGAATTGCGTTAAATCAGTATACGACATCTTCCTACGACTGTCACATAATCGGGCACGCTTATACTGTTTTGTATCCGAATTATAATAACTTAAATTACAGCCGTTTAATATTTCTCTCTCGTGTTTAACACGCGCTCTCTCCCTCGGTAGATTCAGTCGTTACGCTCGTCTGACTTATAGTAATTACTAAACGTTTAGACACGTAAGCGTTACTTATTATCATGGTTGTTGCACGGTACAGCTATAGCAACCTAGACTAGCACTCTGGTTGCGCGTCGCTTAATATTGTGCGGCTGGTGGTGAATATACGAGGTATCTGGGCTCATTACGCTCTTTTGATGTTTAATTAATAGGTGCCGGGCAAATGTTACCTATCGCCATACTTGTCGCAGCAGATTACGTTAATCTGCTATGTATCAGATATCTTCAAAGCATTTTAAACAACTTCTTACTCTGGAACTTTCACAGGCAAACAGTGTTTTTAAAAATTTCTTTATTATTTTATTTGGAGGTGGCCACCCTGTATCAGATATCTCCAAAAGTCTCTTGCACTCGCGTCGTCGCTGATAACGCGAAATCGGCGTCTTTCTCTCTTTTCTCAAATTAGTTTCGACCCTTTAACGACCGATGCTCAAGGAAGAACTTTCCAACGAAGGGAAAAAGAAACTAGTTTACCGTTTCAAGTTTCCCTGTTCCATGTCATTAAACTGATCGTTCAATGAAACGAAAGTGGAGGTACTTTTGCGCGAAACGGTGCTTCTTCCTCCCCGCCAAGGTCTTCTGAGGCGAGGAAGATAAAGGCGAGAAATGTCGCGAGACCCTGTCGGTATTTATGACGTAAAACATCCCCGGAATCGGTGGAAAGGAGAGAAAAAAACACTTTCCGATAATGACGATTTCACAACCACCAAGACCGTGCAGCCAATTCGAACCACATTTCGTAGCTACGTTTTCAATGAACATACGGGGCGCATCGATCAGCAATCGCGCTATCTTCCTTTCGCACGGAACGCCCGCTCGAAAATCCGGATATTGCACGCGTAGTCGCGTCCGTCTCTCTCCCTTTTCTCGATGCTGTTCAACCATCCCATCGTCCATTGCTCTGGTTAGCAATAAATCGTGGAAAGCCGCGCATTAAGAATTACGGTCGAGGGAAAGTGGGTCGCGAATCAATCGAGAGAAGAAAAGCGTCGAATTGTTGCGGCCGAGTACCGGGGCTGGTTTCACTCTGTTGGAAAGAGTAATCGCTGCGGGTGGGCCTCGTAGCATAATTAATTCCTCAGCCTCTCCGTTTCTTCGTTCTCTGTAAATGTTGTGCCTCGATTTCTTCTTCTTTTTTTTTTTTTTTTTTTTTTTGGTGGCGGAGGATAATTGATTCGATGGAACGGGAACAAAGACGAGCAATGTTCAAAAATTGTGGGGCGAGGGGGAGCAGGGAAAGAGTCAGACAGTACACGAAATATGTAGATACGCGTGTGTACGCGTATTTTCGGCGCAAACGTTGTTTCAGAAGTACAAAACGAAACTCGAACTCGGTAATACGAAACGGTGAATGTACGTGAAAATTCGAAAAATAAATACTCGAAAGGAGAAATGTAGGAAACAGATGCATATATGCAGATAAAATATTTCGATTATTTCAAAACGGCACGAAATTATTCCCCCTTGGCGTAAAACACGTTCAACTTTGTCGTGTTTAATCTG
Source organism: Tetragonisca angustula (assembly GCA_036937485.2). Classification (NCBI taxonomy): domain Eukaryota; kingdom Metazoa; phylum Arthropoda; class Insecta; order Hymenoptera; family Apidae; genus Tetragonisca; species Tetragonisca angustula. The sequence goes on along the minus strand of JAWNGG020000359.1, from coordinate 108,783 downwards.
CAACTTTTGTTTAAATCGAGTCATTAATGCCGAGTAGCACGAAAATGGTTTATCTATATTATGAAGAAATATTGCATATTAAAATTAATAAATTTTATTAAAACAATAATGTACAAAATTATTTACATTTGCAATAAATTTTATTAAAATGATAATATACATTTTTGCATATTGCAGAGAAAAAATCTTAGCTAAAATGTTGAAGATAATACTGAAAATATTTTTTTTCTTAAGTTGTTTGTCAGATGAACAGATACGTCTATTTGCATTAACAACACTAACAGATCTGTCTATTTTAAGGGAAACAAATTCGTGTTTCGCTGAAATAAAGTTTCGACATTCTGTCAGAAAAAGAATGTTTAACCCATGCGTGTCGAAAAATTATTAGTTTAGGAGATACTTGTTTTAATTTTGCGAAATTTATGCACGAAACGACAAGGACAATACGAAGAATACTGTTCTTGTCCTTCGTGTGAACAAATTTTACAAAATTGAAGTTAAAGTATCTCCTGAACGTACAATTCTTTCAACACGCGTGAATTAATATATATGTATTTTTAATCCGTGAAAGAAATATGTGACCTCGAGAGAAAAACTGAACGTAACCTTAAAATCGCCTCCACTTGGACAAATCAACGCAAGATGTCGCCCCTAGAGACGGGACAAACTTTATCAAACAGCGAACAATTGCGGAGATGAATTGACATCTTGCGCTGGAATGACGTATCACGCACGTCGAGAATTTTTTATCCCCAATTGCAACATTTTCTCAGTTTCAAGTATATTTAAATGTAACCCAGGCAAAACGAATGTTAAGCCTGTTACTTCTTAATAATCTCCATCCAGCGATGTCATACCGACGAGTTCGAAAGAAGAAGAAAGCGACGAATTATCGTATACGGCTCGGTCACTCGTTATGGTCCGCAATCAATCGCCAGCGCAAGTGGTCAAATACTAAATATGGTACAGGAGGAGGAAGCACGTTCGTAACACAACGAGCAATATGTATGTTTCAAAGGAAAGTCGCGTAGTTTCCCGAGGTCATTCGTTCAATTTTCTAAGTGAAACGACATAATTTTTTTTTATCCAGTTGTCGACGAGATATATACACGAAAGATATATACACAGAGCGAGTTTCCTGACAATTTGTGTTTCAAATAAAATGATTTCTAAGAGACGATAACGAAGGTCGAATGATATATTTTTTTCTTCTTATGCAGATGCAACAAAACAGCGAGTTGTTTCAAAACTATAAATTGGAACGATCATTGAAAAAATTAACTGATCAACGATTGCAAGTCACAGTAATTAACGATCACGATCAGTGTGACTTTAATTATTGATTACAAGTATGTAGTCGACACGATGGAAAATGCAATTCCGATCTCTCCCTTTTCGAGACTCCTGAAACCTCGTTACGTCATACGCGTGTACGATACATCGGCGGATTCCAGAAACGACGAATCGCGCGGCAGCAAAGACAGCGTTCCCCTCAAAGAAATTCCGATCGCTGTCGACCTGGTTCCCGCAAAAACGCGACCATCCCCCTCTATAGCCGGCTGTGAAATCGAGAACGATGTCGGGCCGCCCGATTGTGCGCGCGGATCATTTTTCGAGCGGGATTAATCGCGGAACGATGGGGATTGAGAGTCACGCGACGTCTCTCCGCGAAGGAGAGGGGCGAGAATTATCTTAATCAGAGAGGCATTTGTCGGGCAAAGAGAATCGAGGCAAGTTAAACTCTCTCTCTCTCTCTCTCTCTCTCTCTCTCAGGCAAATTGCCTGGAGCGGCGTGTTGCATCCGGGGCGTTTGGCGAATTGACGCGGGAATCCATCTTAATAATCCGCCTATTAACGACGCGCAGATATTTCAGATACGTCGTTTCGCCGACGGCAGTGAGCTTACGCGCGAATTTCAGCCCTTCCCTCAGCGTGAAAATTGGCGCAGGAACAACGCCCTTCTCTCCTGGCGATCAACTTCCATTTCAGCGATTTTAAAATCACCGCAGTTACTCGCTGTACGAGCCATTTACTCTTAAATCGTATAAGATATTTTTGCTAAGTTTAAAAATATTGGCAACTAACAAACTAGCATAACGTTTGTGTTTCTTATCATTCATGGACTTGAGCCACTTTTAAAATTGATGAAGTAACTTTTACGATTTTTGGAAAGGCATTGGTCCCTTGAGAAAAATAAAATTCCTTTAAAACGAAATGAAAAGGATATATATATATATATATATAATTTTGTGTTATAAGAATAAAAAGTATCTAACTTTTATTCACGAACTGTTACATTCAAATAATTCATTCTTCCTCAGTTTGCGTGTGTGGGAGGGATTTCAAATAATTATGGTGTACATACGGTATCTAGTGTAATAAATTCGTTGTATTTTAACGTTGGTATTACATTTTTGTACAGTGGTGTCAATTCAATATTGTAATATTATAATAATTCAGTATTACTCTTAGAATGGGACTTGAGCCACTTTCGAAAAATAAAAATCTTTATCGCTCTGTTAACCAGTTAATTTTCCATGTACAAAATCTCGGTGATTTTAATACATATTACTATTAATTTGTATAAAAATTTGTTTAAAAGATAACATAGAAATGACGATATCGAAACAGCTAGCTTGATCTTTCTGAAAAACGGACTCAGGCCATCTTTGAAAATGAACGGCTCCTTATGCAGCTTGTATGTTGAAATTTTATTAATCAATTGAGTCAAAGGATATTTCAGTCTGTATAATAATTAATCTCGAAGGATATTTTTACGCACAGCTCCTCTTTTTCTTCTTCTAGAAGAAGAAGAAAGTTGCCCCCGGCGTTGATGTTCTGATCTTTTGTGTCTAGAGATGGTATTGCGAGAACTCACGATGGGGTTGGTCTGTGCAAAGAGGGAAGCAAGGAATTTTAATGAACGCGTTTCGAGCTGTTTTCCCGTTTGTTCGAGAAATGTTTTGAATTTTCTGTGACAATACGGCAAAGCTGCTGGCAACTTTCAACGTTTCAACGATGGTTTAATTTTTAATAGATATTTGTTTCGAGAGTTTCTGGACGAGAGACAAGAGTTATCAGACGCGTAAAAACTAGCTGATTTATTGGATCTTAATATCTCTCAAAAAAATATATTTTTATACATATATATATATATATATATATAATAATAACATAAAAAAATATCTATATTATCCTATATATTTTAATATATTATTAAAATATAATAGTTGATATGATATAATAACTATTATATTGTAATAATATATTATATAGTAATATAATGATTAAATAGATACATATATATATATTAATATTTAATCTATAGTTAGATTAAATACATTTTTAGATTAAATGTTATATCTTCAATCCAGCTTTGAGCTGACGATTTTCTTCTTCTAATTTCGCGGGGTGAAATAGGTGAAGGAAAGAGAGAGAGAGAGAGAGGGAGAGAGAAAAAGAGCTCGACTGACCGCAGCCTGCGATTTCATGATAAATCAGCAGCCGTTGCTGCTTCCGTAATGAACTTCTGTCTTCGTTTAACCATTTTATCGCGAAGATCGATACCGGGTTCCTCAAATCTTTCCCGACCCGCAACGGGAGCTAATAAATTACCGAACATGAATTTTCCATTAAATTATCTGCATAAATTAACCGTGAAATATCAAGTTCTTGAAACAAGTGGAGAACGTCGCCCGATCTTGTCCGTACCTGAATGAAAATCGACAAGTAGAAAATTTCAACTCTGATATACATATACATATATATGTGCGTCCCGCTGACCTACCCATCTGCAATAGTTGAGATCTGTTTGCTCCGTAAATTTGAATTTACAAAATTTACAAATGTAAAAACTTAAAAATTTACAAGCTTACAAATTTACAAAGTTACAAATGTACAAACTTACAAACTTAGAAATTTACAAAATTACAAACTTGGAAATTCACAAACTTACAAACTTAGAAATTTACAAAGTTACAAATTTACAAACTTACAAACTTACAAACTTAGAAATTTATAAAATTACAAACTTACAAACTTACAAATTTACAAATTCACAAACTTACAAATTTACAAATTTACAAAATTACAAACTTAGAAATTTACAAATTTACAAATTTACAAACTTACAAATTTACAAATTTACAAACTTACAAACTTAAAAATTTACAAATTTAAAAATTTACGAACTTACAAATTTACAAACTTACAAACTTACAAATTTACAAATTTGCAAACTTACAAACTTACAAATGTACAAATTTACAAACTTACAAATTTACAAATTTACAAACTTACAAACTTATAAACTTACAAATTTACAAGATTACAAAAAAATTATTAGTTTCAATGTAAATTAAATTAATTAAATAATATAATCCAGAAGAAATGAATTTATGACTAGTTATTATAAAATATAGTCTTTTCTGAAACAGATAAATGATTTGCGAGTCAAAACCCATACTGCGTGTAACCTACCAGACACACAGTTTGGTAAAATTATTCGGTTTGCTCTTGGCAAATCCCCGTATGCAAATCTTGAACCGCATAGCAAACACTTTTTTTGAACAAGAACAGCAAAGCAGTGTCCCCGGCCATTTACAACACGAAGAAAATAGAGAAGTCATCAATAAAAAAAAAAAAAAAAAAAAAAAAAAAAAAAAAAAGAAATGCTCCGCTACGAGTATCCTCGTAATAAATATGGGAATTACTCGTGAATTTTTCAGACGCGCGATTTTACTCAACGAACAGAACTCCTATTCGCCAATTTCTTATCCGCGGTGTAATATAAGCCCTCGCAATTGATATCGCGGTACTCGGACAAATCTGGCTGACAAATGAATTTGCATTATCACGAGGAAATACGAGCGCCGGCGGCTCTCGAATCTCTCTCGTGCCCGCTGACATATCGCGTCGAATTTAACGAGATTTTTAACCGTGTGTTTTTCTGCCTTTTGTCTGTTACAGTGACGAAATTCATTCGTATTGGAATAGCCGACAAGAACGACAATCCGCCTTACTTCGACAAGGGCCTCTACGAGGCTGAGGTAGACGAAAATGAGGATATCCAGCACACGGTGCTCACTGTCACCGCCAAAGATCACGACGAGTGTAAGTGGAACGTAGCCACGATTTCAGCGAACTATAGCGAACCTTCATATTGAAGCTTTTCTTTTTTTTTTCAAAAACTAATAATTAATTAATTAATTAATTAATTATTGAATCGAAAGATTCGTCGGTTTTAAAAGACGATGACAAATAACATTTGTTTCTCCAGCGTGAAAAAAATTCCTGTCGCAACGCAGAATGAACTTTGCTGGATAACAACACTGCAGTATATATTTTTTTTTTTTTTTCTTCACACATTATTATTTCCATTTGCATCGCGATGCGGGATATTCCGCCAACGCAATTGATTAAAACTTTGTGTTTTATCAGTGCTCGATATACTGTGGCATTTCACTCTAATCAGACGATACACCGTGGACGTTTGCGCAAACGTTGTACTGTTTGAAACTGTAACAAGACGAAAGAAAGTATTACACTTTGGATGTTTTGTACGTTTCTTTTATAGGTTAAAATTTCCTATAGTGACCAATTAATATTACAATGACAAACGATAGTAAATGTTTCAATCAAATTGTGAACGATTTGGTGATTAATTAATTGTTCAGATGATAATTAATGACTAGATTGTGCGATACATGATTGATCGTACAAACTTCGACGGGGATTCAAGTCGCGATGCAAATGTGTTGGGGGGAAATTCGAAATTGGTGTTTGTAAAGTGGATAACTAAAGACGAGGCATTCTTTTAATTAATTGACAGTATGGTTCCCAGGTTTCCTATTTGTACAACGTATAGCGTCAGTTCTCAGCGAAAATCGGCGAAGCTCACGTCTTAACCTGCCCCCATTCCCTGATAATGATTTTATACTTCGTTTCGAAGTTGCGTATCCGTAACCTGGCTAACAAGTTTTCGCTAAAATCCATCCGGCTCTCCGCGACTCCGGTGCTCCGAAAGGCACATAAACTGCTTACGAAACTTTAAATACCAGATGGCTGGGGCAAAGTCACGAAACATATTTATCCGGTGGACCTCAATTAAGAACTTAGACGTCTTAATCTTACGGATTTATTACGTCCTGATAGAGCTCGTTTAAGGGAACAGCCTGCCTTGAGCTAACAACGCGTTTTTGCCTTTTTTCTTCTTTTTTCTTTTTTTTTTTTTCTTTTTTTTTGGCGTACCTGAGTGAGGGAGAAAAAAAAAAGAAGTCAGAGCGCGGGGAAAACTGAATTCATTACTGCTTATAATTAAGTACGTTCGCCGGTGAAAATTTCAACAGCGAGAGTCTTGTTTTAATAAATCTTACCCGGAAGTTGGCCGGTAAGTCGCTTGTAAAACATGCAAAACGCTTTATCTTTGCGGTTGTATCAACTCGTTTCGCAGAGGGAAGGGATCCTTTTTAATTATTCTTCGCGAAGTACTCGACACCGAAGTTGGCCGAATTCCTCGAGATTAAATCTTCTCTTGTCCGTCTTGGTAACTATTTTTTTTTTTTTAAATTCACGCTATCGTTGTACTGGTTACTTTTTCCCCAGTGTGCCAATGATGATGAGAAATTGTCGATACTTTGTGAACGATCTACATTTTCATTTTACTTTAAAGCATCTTGACAAAGTGGAGTGAGACTTTTTTTTTTTTTCTTTGAAGATGATTTTACATTATGTAGCGAGTAAAGTACCTTTTCTTCCTCGAAAACTGGCGTGGAAAACATTGAAAATTATTTTTCACGACCAAGTCCGCCATAGTTGAGGGTTGAAAATTTCCTCGAGCTGTTGAAATTTTCCTGTACGATTTTTATTGAATATCCTGACATTTCATTTAACCAAGTTAAATAGAGAAACTCGTGCAGCAAATTCCATGAAACTTGAATCTTTGAGATAAAATTTTATTTATTTAATAAATATTTATTAATAAACATTGAGTTTTCGAGAAAACGTACCTACAGTTACGCTCCTCATTGTACAGAGTGTAGCAAAAATCACTCCCTACTGAAATTTGAGTCTTCGAAATAAAATTTTATTCATTAATAAACATTAAATTTTCGTAATTTTGAATTCTCGCAATTTTCGAGAGAAATAAAACGTGCCCTCACGTTTTCGAAACATCATCTTCGAAGAGAAGAGGCTCACGATGGCGAAGCTGCACGTGTGATCAATTACAATTCAAATTCTTACAAATTAATATTATCAATTTAAATCGTCGACAAATTCTTCCACCGTCATTGGTTACAGTTACGCTCCTCATTGTGCAGAGTATACCAAAAATCACTCCCTACTGAAATTTTAAATTTAATTCAGAATTAACCCCGTGCGCTGGCAACTGACGCGCGGACCATAACGAGCGACCGAACCGATATACAACAATTGGTTCTTTTTCTTTTGTAGTCTTTTAGTCTTTTTCTTTTGAACTCGTCGGCATGATATCGACTGGAATAAAAATTATTAGGAAGTAATAGACTTATATACTTAAAAATATACTTAAAACTAGGAAAATCTTGCAATTTTTGGTCACAAAAAATTCTCGACGTGCGCAAGAGGTTAACAAAACTATTTTCTTGTGCGTTCCTTCTCACGCAGACTCGATTGTTCGTTCATTCGAGTCGCTGAAGCAGAAAAGATTTAAGATATTTAAAGTTTCGCAAGCAACGCGCACGGACGACACGGCAAAAGTGGTTGAAAGAGCCATCGCAATTTCAGCCACGGAAGAATCCCATCTGAAGAAGATCTTTCTCTGCATTTTACAGCCTCGCGTATTCGATATGAGATTACGAGCGGTAACATAGGCGGCGCATTCGCCGTGAAGAATATGACTGGCGCCATCTACGTCGCAGGTGCATTAGATTACGAGACGAGGAAAAGGGTTAGTGCATCATGCTATTACCGTAAGCAAAAGACCACAAACACCGACAGCGGCCGGGAGAAGTGAATGAAAAGAAAAAAAAAAAAAAAGAAAGAAAGGGAGGAAACAACGAAGGGACAGAGAGGTACAAAAGGGGTGGTCTCCTCTCGGTTAATCCTTTTAACGCAAGCCCCTCGCGTTTTATTGCTCGCCGCCCTTATAAAACTGTGAAATAGCGCGAGAACTTACGCGCCACTTTGGTTACGGTTACTCGTTCCTCACTGTTTTGACAAGTCTCTCGTCGCGATGGTATTATCGTGAATTTTCGTCGTCGAGAGAGCTCTGTTTCAGGTTCTCCGAATTTCTCGCGTAACTCTCGCCCCAGCGTTCGGTGCCGGCGAATAATTCTCCTTCTGGGAGAGGATCAAAGGATTCAATTTACTTGATTAATCTTTTACCTTGTTTCGTTGAAACGGGAGGGGAAAGCTTCGTTCGCTGCAAAGAGATCAGACCTTTGGCGCTCTAAAAAAAACGGTCCAGTTGTTTCTGTAGCTTTCTTTAAAAAAAAAAAATCTCGTTTCCTTTCCGCGCGTGCCATACATTTCTGACTTGCGGGGACAAACGAAGAGGAATACATTGTTTTTCGCTGACGTTTCACCATCGAGCTCGTACGACTTTACCTCTCTCGACCCTTCGTTGTTTCCAGAATCAACCGTCTTCTCGCCCCTTTCTCTGCTTTCTTTCACGATCGGTGGAAGGACCCACCATCCATTATTCCCCAGAAACAGAACATGGTTCAGCTGCGTTATCTACCACTTGCCTGGCTTTTTTTCATCTTGCAGTACGAGCTTCGCCTCACCGCGTCCGACAACCTGAAAGAAAATTACACGACTGTGGTGATACACGTGAAGGACGTGAACGACAATCCGCCTGTCTTCGAACGACCGACTTACAAAACGCAGATCACAGAGGAAGACGACAGGACCCTGCCTAAACGCGTCCTCGGGGTAATTATTCATCCCCTCTGCTACGTTCTGCAACTTAGAGTTGCACGTACGTCGAGTGATTTTCAATAATTAACGACGAAATGCTTGGAGAATTTGTCCTTTTTTTTTTTTTTTTTTTTTGTTGCGTCGCGTTGATTTGAAAATTCGAACAAATTCGTTGCATTTCACGAGCCCCTGTTCGACTTTTTTTCTGAAGAGAAAAATCTTCAGTTCTCAAGGTGTTGGATAACAATTTTCTTTTTTTGTTAATTCTAATAGTGGAAAATTTGGTTTTTTTTTTTTGGAGTGATTCGATGATCAGTATTCTACATGTCAGTTGGTAGAAAATTTGCAATTTCGATTAATTCAAAACGCTACATTTCGATCTTGACACGTGTCAATTGGCAGAAAATTTGTGGTCTCTGTTAATTCAATAATGTTAGTATGCTGGCATCTCGAATCTTGACACGTGTGAATTTGCAATTTCGATTAATTCAAAACGCTACATTTCGATCTTGACACGTGTCAATTGGCAGAAAATTTGTGGTCTCTGTTAATTCAATAATGTTAGTATGCTGACATCTCGAATCTTGACACGTGTGAATTTGCAATTTCGATTAATTCAAAACGCTACATTTCGATCTTGACACGTGTCAATTGGCAGAAAATTTGTGGTCTCTATTAATTCAATAATGTTAGTATGCTGGCATCTCGAATCTTGACACGTGTCAATTTGCAATTTCGATTAATTCAATACGCTACATTTCGATCTTGACACGTGTCAATTGGCAGAAAATTTGTGGTCTCTGTTAATTCAATAATGTTAGTATGCTGGCATCTCGAATCTTGACACGTGTCAATTTGCAATTTCGATTAATTCAATACGCTACATTTCGATCTTGACACGTGTCAATTGGCAGAAAATTTGTGGTCTCTATTAATTCAATAATGTTAGTATGCTGGCATCTCGAATCTTGACACGTGTCAATTTGCAATTTCGATTAATTCAATACGCTACATTTCGATCTTGACACGTGTCAATTGGCAGAAAATTTGTGGTCTCTGTTAATTCAATAATGTTAGTATGCTGGCATCTCGAATCTTGACACGTGTCAATTTGCAATTTCGATTAATTCAAAACGCTACATTTCGATCTTGACACGTGTCAATTGGCAGAAAATTTGTGGTCTCTGTTAATTCAATAATGTTAGTATGCTGGCATCTCGAATCTTGACACGTGTCAGTTGGCAGAAAATTTGTAATTCTGACTTGCTCAGTAGTCAATATTCTACATGTCAATTGGCAGAAAATTTGTAATTTCGACCAATTCAATAACCTATGTTCTTCTCGTGTCAATTGATGTTTTACAATTTTGTCGTGAATCGGATGAAGGAAGAAAAGAAAAAAAAAGGACAGCAGCAAAGAGAATAATCTCACTTTCGAAAATTACGAACGAGAGAAGGACTATGTCGAGTCGTCGACAACGCAAGTTCGACTCTTTCTAAGTTAATCCAATGCTGCGCGAAAGGTGTCGTTACGTCGCTTCTTACAAATCCCTCGCAGCGAGCTTCCGGATAAACGGAAATTATAGTACGTACTTGAAAGTACGCGCGTTCTATCCCGCCAGTTGATATAGAATTCAGAGCGTAAAATCCGGAATATGAAACAAGTAATATGAAACATAAAGTATGGATCGTACAATATAGAATACGTAGCGCGGGATATGAAATATGCAGGCATAGAGTATGGTGCACGTTGCACCGGTTATAACGTAAAATTCATAATTTATGGCCGGCGATCAGAGCTTATACAAAGCTTGACGAATGAATGAATTGCAAATGAATTTGGTGGGGAGGACATTTTTGTGAAAATTTTTCGTTCAAAGTCGTTGGCTTTAGACAGCGCGTGCAATCCCATCTTTTTGCAAATATCGAGAACACGCGACGAAATACGAGTGCAAACGGAGTTGTCGTTGTGAATTGGGATGTTACATTTATTAATCATTTATTGATCACTTTCGACGTAGGTCACGGCGACCGACGGCGACAAGGACAGGCCGCAGGATATCGTCTACTTCTTAACCGGCCAGGGCATCGATCCTGACAATCCGGCGAACAGTAAATTCGACATCAACCGCACCAGCGGTGAAATCTACGTTCTGAAGGTTCGTTGCATCCCGTTACAATGTTCAACACGGTAAAATAAACCCGTCGAATATGTTTACCTGCTTCGACATCTCCGTTGCAATTGATATTGTACAACAAGGAATGTCAGCGTGGCATTCAGCATGTTAATCGAGTTAATTAACAAATCTCTGTCATTGACGCAGAAAAATAGATTCTGCCCGATTGAACGTATATCCCTGCCAACTATAACTTCGCGCAATTCCACCAGAGCTTCCCTTCGACTCTGAAGGATTCCGCTTCGAACAGACTCGCGCTGCTCTTACTCAAGATTTAACGTTTAATGTTTGGAAGAAACGAACGTCACGTTGGAGGGAACTGGTTGAACCTTGGACGATAAATCGCGTATTTAATTCACAGAGCCACGCTGAGAAACGCGAGATAATAGAGAAAGAGTAGACAGAGGAGGATCCTGTTCCTTTAAATTAAATTTGTTTCGAAGCTACTTAATTTCGGTGGTCTTCTTCTTTTTTTTTTCACCAGCCGCTGGACAGGGATCAGCCAAATGGGCGGCCGCAGTGGCGATTCACTGTATTTGCTCAAGACGAGGGCGGGGAGGGGTTGGTTGGTTATGCTGACGTTCAGGTGAACCTGAAGGACATCAACGACAATGCACCCACGTTCCCGCAAGGCATTTATTTCGGGAACGTCACGGAAAATGGAACGGCAGGTAACGCCGGATTACTTTTTCACTACGAAGGAAATATTGCCTTTTTCCTTCCACGAACCGGTGTCGCTGAAATATGACGGTTATTTATTTATAAAATATCGCGCGAAACACCAGTAACGGATGGAAACGATTCATCACCATCGGAATAACGTTTAATAACAATCCGATGATCGAATTGACCGATTGATTTCTTTTTTTTCCTTTTTTGAGGTTTCAGAAAAATTGAGAAAAACATCGTTCCATTCCGAAGGCGAGATTTTTATACTTTCCATCTTTTAATCCTTTTAGACCGGACACAGACAGAGGTATACGAGTTGATCTTGACAAGTAACTACAGTGTACTATGAAAAGGAAAATGTGCGTGTGGTGTCGTTTGAAGAAGTTAATTTGACTTCGAAATTTCGAAACGGTGGAGTTTTGTAGGAAATAATTTGCAATTTGTTTCTTTGTTCCAAACAATATTTACGGAAATATTTCATTGATAGATTCAAACTTTCATAAAGTCGAGTTTACGCGATGAAGATGATTCATTCTACACATAATTGTAAATAGAAACAACGTCATATATAATATCACATTTCAATTAATATTCTTCTAATAAATGTTAAATAAATGTTAATAGTCGAGTGTATACTAAACTTTTCATCCCAATTTTCATCGATCTATGCTCTAAATCATTATATCCTTTCATTGAGAACGTTCAATTCAATAAACAATTCTCAAAGCAGATCTGGCAACAGTGTTTATATTTTTTAATTTTAATTCTCACCACTAGTAGCGCTACGGTGCAAAGTCTGCTTGAATCGGTACGACAGGACGTGACACAAAAATGGTAACGAGGATAACGATGACCTGAAAATCGTGGCCGAAAAAATACGCTATTTGCAATGTCTATTCGTATACTCGTCTGTGGTCTGGAGAAGCAATAAAATTTTCTCAAATTTTTCGATTAAATCGAGGGAAATGAAATGTAAAACGAAAGGAATTTTGGACACGTATCTTGTTCAGTCATGATCACTACAACTTTGTTAAAAAGCTACGATCATTACAAGTTCAAGCAAATCATTATGTGCAAGCACAATATTTTTAATGATTTTTCGTAAAGTTTGCTGAAATGAAATGAGTTGCGTGAATATAGAGATATTTTCAGAGAAGGTTATGTCAAAGGGATGTGGCCTGAATCAATGAAGAGAAAGAGAAGAAAAGAAAGGGAAGTGCGTGATATATTTTGTAGATCTTTATAATCATGAAATTTGCAGAAATGTCAAATTTCGAAAAACAATGTACAGAAAACTGAGAATTTTAAAAATTCATCGAATTCGACTGTCTTTATTACAGAAACTACAATATGATGAATACTATTTGCTCGAAATTCTGTAATTCTATAATACTATTTGCTCGATTTTTACGAGCATGTAACGAAAATAGAAAAAAGTTTTGCGAATTCAAATCGATATGATCTTGAAGGAACGCAGAGAAATATTTCCTCGGTCCTATATATTATGGTAAATATTGTAGATTTATCGTAAAAGAGGCGTAAAACATTTCTAAAATTAAAAACCCAGAGATTCTTCATTCCTGAATCTAAAAAAAAAAGGAAACTAATTAAATATTCCAGGAAGGTTGATTAAAAATTTTGAAAATTTCGCTCTCAATTCCTCGGGACTAAAGATTTTTCTCTCTCGCTGAAAATATCTCGCTCACGACCGACAACACGCGAGAAAAATACTTACTCGGAATCTCGATCTGTTCCTATTCGACACCACCAGGCATGGTCGTGATGACGATGACAGCGGTGGATTACGATGACCCAAGCGAGGGTACAAACGCCAAGCTAATCTACTCGATCGAGAAGAACGTGATCGAGGAGGAGACCGGTTCGCCAATCTTCGAAATCGAGTCGGAAACCGGCGTGATAAAGACGGCGGTATGCTGCTTAGACAGAGAACGCACGCCAGATTATTCTATACAGGTGGTAGCAATGGATGGAGGGGGGTTAAAGGGTAAGTTAAACAGCAGAGGATCCTCGAGTCCGTGTCTACGAATTTTTATATTTATATTCAACTGGTGCCAATCGTTCGCGATTAATTTTCCAATTGATTAAGGGACGGGGACGGCGTCTATACGAGTGAAAGACATAAACGACATGCCGCCGCAATTCACGAAGGAGGAGTGGTTCACCGAAGTGGACGAAACGGAGGGTCCAGATCTGCCGGAAATGCCGATTCTCACGGTCACCGTGCACGACGAGGACGAGACGAACAAATTCCAGTACAAGGTACCTCTCGTCGCTGAAAATCACAAGGAGACAGTTGGTAATTAAAAAAAAAAAAAAAAAAACATTTGAATGCAACAGGTGATTGAAAGCAGCGGTTACGGTGCCGATAAGTTCACCATGGTGAGGAACAACGACGGCACTGGCTCGTTAAAGATCGTGCAGTCGTTGGACTACGAGGACCAATTGCAGAGCAACGGTTTCAGATTTAGGATACAAGTGAACGACAAGGTATCCAGATCTGAGAATTCTCGTTTCTTCGTGCATTTCGATTTTATACAAATTATATATTTATGTAATACATATTTAATATATATTTATATTTATATAATAAATGTTCGATAAAAATTGATTAATTGGATGAAATTTTAAATTTTATTTTGTTGTTTATTAAAAATAGAAAATAAAATAAAAATTGATACAAATAATATAGTTTTAAATTTCTCAATAAATAAAGATTTTGTAAATTAATATGTATGAATTAACAAATGAAAATAATTGTAATTATAATTCTAGTTATAAATATAGATAAATAATGTATTTTATTATTTTAAAAATTAATCTAAATTTATTAATTAATATTTTATTTAATGTAATTAAGAATTTAATAATTAAAAGTAAATGTATTGTACAAATTTTTAAAAAATAATTAATTACCATAATATATAACGAAGAATGATAGAAATAACTTTTTTTCAAAAAATAGTTTAATGTAAAATAATAATTTTGGGAATTATAGATAATTAAAAAATTTCTTTTCAAGTTATGTAGTTTAATTAAATAAAACAAAACGGTATAAATTAGCCCTTTAGAATAGTAAGAATTTAAACTCGAGATGATTTTTTTCAATCTTTGAGAAACGTGAGTACGTGACCAGGATGATGTGATTTCGTAGGGCGAAGACAACGACAACGACAAGTACCACGTCGCTTATTCGTGGGTGGTGGTGAAGCTGCGCGACATAAACGATAATCAGCCGCAGTTCGAGAAGGCGAATATCGAGGCTACGGTGCCGGAGAACGCTCGTATCGGCAGCAGCCTGCAGACGTTCACAGCGACGGATCCCGACCAAGGTGGCAAGAGCAAGGTGTTCTACTCGATCGATAGGAGTTCCGACCGTAAGAGGCAGTTTTCCATCAACGAAAACGGCACGGTGTCCATTCAAAGGAGCCTCGACCGGGAGGAGACTCCCAGGCATCAGGTAGATTGCTCTTCAGAATTGATAATTAACGATGAAACTGACACGAAAGCCAAACCTAACCCAAACCATCGCCAAAGGCTGGAAAATAGATTTTATAAAACTCCTCAACAAAATTCTTACAAAATTTTTATAAAACTTCTCACGAATCGACTCCGTCGATTTCTACAGTTACAGGTTACTTGGTTAGCGCATTTGTTTATTAAGTGATACTATAATTGACTGCCTTTTCTCTTGGAACGTGTTTCGAAGCTTGTTCAAGCAGAGAGGAACGAATACGATCTTTGTACCTTGAGCGAGCAATCCACGGTCAATCTCGAAGGTTCGGAAGGGCTCTGTTTAGAGACAATCGCCGACTAGCTTCCGTTTGCGAAGTTGACTTTGCGTATGTGTGCCCCAGGGGCATCGGGGCATCTATAGATATTACTGAGAACAACTGCTGTTCAAATTTCAACCTTTGGAACTGCTGAGACGTGCTACGATCATAGCATCCACTGCATCCGCGTTGCCACTAAGAGATTCACCCACGCTCAACGAATTGTCGTCGCTCGTTTCAGGTGAAAATTCTGGCCATCGACGATGGGATCCCGCCGAAGACAGCAACGGCCACGTTGACGGTGATCGTGCACGACATAAACGACAATCCGCCGCGATTCCTGAAGGACTACAGACCGGTGTTGCAGGAGCACTCGCAGCAGAAGAAAGTGGTGGAGATCTCGGCGACGGACGACGACGATCGATCAAAGAGCAACGGCCCGCCGTTCACTTTCAGAATGGACCCGAAGGCAGACGACGTGATTCGCGCCAGTTTCAAAGTTGAGAGCGACAACAGTGAGTATTATGGGGGTTTGTATTGGGCGGTGGCTGGCGAACACAGCTAGCAGAACCCTGATTTTCTTGTTTCGTTGCAGAGGGAGCGAACGGGGACGGTATGGCCATTGTGTCGTCGTTGCTGTCGTTCAACAGAGAACAACAAAAGGAATACTTGATACCGATCGTTATCAAGGACACGGGCACACCGTCGATGTCTGGCACCAGTACGTTAACGGTTATCATCGGCGACATTAACGACAACAAAATGCAGCCCGGCTCGAAGGACATTTTTGTATATAACTATGCAGTGAGTATGCACGATTCATACTATTGTATCCTCGTTGCGTTCGTTTTTATCGCAACTATCACGCGGAATGTTACGTTATAAATGATGAATAACGAAAATGTTTAAAATATTAAATAATAAAAATATATTTATATTTACATAATATTTATATTATAAAAATATATTTATTATATTCTAACTTAGACACCTTTTTATACTGAACAGCTCTTGTATAAACATTCTTTCCGTAGCTTCAACACATTCCAAGATATTTCACTGTACTCGGTTAGACAAAACACAGACATGTGTATCTAGGGACGAAATATATTTAGAATGGACCAGATATTTAACCAAAAGGAGACATGGAATAGGTCTGTTGCATTTCACCAAATCATATATTTTGAAATATTCATTAAAATCTAAAGCGTATCATTCTATAGAAGGCGTTCACAGAGATTAACTATCTTATGATTGACTAGAACTAAACGCACGCGTCCCACGATGTCCCTGCGATATCCCTCGTCGTCCATCGGTGGCCCGCTGGGGGCCCAATAGTTTACTTATCAACTAATTGTACCTACAGTTCAGTTTAGATCGTGAAATAAAGGATGAACAAAAATTTTCATGATCTAAACTGAACTGTAGGTTGCGTAGTTCTTAGCTTGATATCGTTTCACAAGCATTAAAGTTTATCGTTTTACAATTTACAAACTTTAATGTTTGTAAAACGATGTCGATTACCAAGACCCACCACGTGGAGGTGACTACGCACGGGTCTCATTATAGTGTATTTTAAATCGGTATTGTTATTACCGATACAGTTTTCTCACACAGGTCTCGACTTGTATTGAATTTGAGTAATTTTTTATAAAGAGAAATGGTATAATTGTTTGATCGATCTAATGTTTGATTTATGATATTGAATAAATATTCTTGTTTGACAAATTGATAGTAAAAGACTGAGTACGTTATACAGTTAATTAAAATTTCTTAGAAATGTATCAGTGGCTTGATTAGTACAAATGATTAATTAAAAATTTTAAATAGTACTTGGAAATGTTGTAGAAGTGAATTTGCTGTTTGATTGTTGCAAGTAAATTATTGGAAATATTAGATAATGTTTAAACAATTGGAATATTCAGAAATATTATTTAAAACTCACTCTTAAATTTTGGTTGATGCGCACACGACCGAAGTTTGATTGATAATGAGCCTCATTACCACTCAAGGTTACTTTTATGTTTCAGTCGTTAGTGATCAGGAACAATTGATAATTTTTTTCAAACTTGTAAAATTTGGTCGATGTGCACACGACGAAAATTCAATTCATAATGAGCTCTTGTCTCCGTATCGATTGACATTAATCTGGTCTTTCGGTCGTTAATGATGCGATACAGACAATGAAAATTTCTTAGAAATGTACTAGTGACTCGATTACTGCGAATCATTAATTAAAAATTTTAAATAGAACTTAAAAATGTTATAGAAGAGTATTTATTGTTTAATTGTTACAAATAAATTATTAGAAATGTTAGATAATGTTTAAACAATTAGAATATTCAGAAATATTATTTAAAACTCACTCCAAGTTTTGCTCGATGTGCACACGACGGAAGTTCAATTGGTAATGAGCCTCCGTACCTAAAAGTTAATCTAATGTTCCGATCGTCAGTGACCCGGAACTGTTGATAATTTTTTTTTCAGTATTTCGAAACAATTTTTCTATTATACTAATCAATAGTTTTTAGATTTCTATCCCAAGGTTACACTTTTATAAATACGTTCCAATGTCAAATGTAATAATTTATTAACTTTTTGATCTATAAAAGTAAATTTACACTTTCATGATGTTAATTTCTAAGTTGTAACTGCATTGATGTATATTAAATAGAAATTTCTGTAGAGAAAAGTTAGGTAGTCAAAAATCGAGTTAAACAGTGATAAACACGTAAGCGCAACATATATTCAATTGTTATAAGTAAATAAATTAAAATTGTTAAGTACATTATACAGAAATATCATCGAAATGCATTATTTTGTAGTTTTTAATAATTCATTTGAAACAAATTATTTTATTTCTACAATATTTCTAGACGTTATTTAATAATTTTCACAACTTTTATATCAAACGATGAAACAATTAAATTAATTATTTCATTCAATAATTCAAAGTCATTTCTCTTAAGTACATTGTTCAAGATTCTTGTAAATTATCAGTTAAAAATTTTAAATAACACTTAGAAACGTTACAGAAGAGAATTTATCGTTTAATTGTTGCAAGTAAATTGTTACAAATATTAGATAATGTTTAAACAATTAGAATATTCAGAAATATTACTTAAAAATTTACTTCGAAAGTTCAGTCGATGTGCACACGATGAAGGTTCGAATTGTAATGACTTTTTTCCTGCTCAACCTTCAGATAAAGTCAGTGACGCACAGCAGATGGTAATAATCATTGTAAATACTTTCAAAAACACTTTTTCTATTCAACAGTCAGTAGTTTTACAGTTTTATTGTTTCACAGCCTCCTATTTAAGGCAACGATAAATACTTACGATAATGTTTATATTTTTTACAAAGTGAAACTACGTTTGCACGGTTAGTTTTTGACTTATAATTATTGCTGAGATATACTAAATGCTAATTCACAAGTATAATTATTTATGTAGAAAATAATTATATTACAGTCAAAAATTAAATCGATCGTTTTCTCAAGAATGGCTATGCAGATAAGAAATCGTTCGCATTTGGTTCAATAATTTTCAATGTAGATGTAACAGTTATTCCACCGACGAATAAAATCATATAGTTGTGTCGTTTAACTGAGTACAGTGGAAATATCGTTCGTACAAAAGCTGTTCAGTATAAAAATTGTCTCACAATTTTTTCATTCATACAATGGTATTCATATTTAGGTATAAAAGAGGATATTTCAAGGTCTGCTTGATTCCTTTAAATCAGACCATACATTTTCTTATTCGAATCCAATGACCTACAATGTTGTACCATTTCCTCCAGCCAGTCCTAAATTAGGAACGATGAATTTCGCAACAGTCGGAGGCTCCATCTTGGTTGACGCGTCATTCTGAGTCTCGATTTCAGTTTCGGTGAATGGATTGACTGTTATTGCCAAGTCAAATATTCGACGTTCGAGACTTTTCTTAATGCCATTATTAATCGACAATTAGGAATCGTCAAGGATCGAATAAAAAGATAAGAAAGCGGTCGAATATCGACGACCAATTCTCAAAACTACGCTCTAACTTCTTCGACATTGATAACAACTCGATTCTTACAGGGACAATCGCCTGACACTGAGATTGGCAGAGTCTACGTGTTCGATTTGGACGACTGGGACCTGCCGGACAAGAAGTTCTACTGGGAGGGTTTGGAGCATCCGCAGTTCAAGCTGGACGAGGACACCGGCATGATCTACATGAAATCGGGCACGCACGACGGTAGGTATCACCTGCGTTTCAAAGTCTACGATCGGAAGCACACGCAAACCGACGTCCCGGCGAACGTGACGGTCACGGTGAAGACGATTCCTCACGAAGCGGTGTTAAATTCCGGATCGGTTCGAATATCCGGCATAACCGACGAGGATTTCATTCGCGTTTGGGATTACAAAGTAAGTGTCTCCGTTCGCCCTTTCTCTCTCCAACAGAGTTCGTAACAGTCTTTCATCCAGTTTCTTTCGTCCCAGTCACAGACTATATCGCGTAGCAAGGCGGAACTGTTCAGGGACAAACTGGCGCATCTGTTGAACATCGACAGAGAGAATGTGGACGTGTTTAGCGTTCAGTTGCGCAGGATGCATCCGCCGTTGACAGACGTGAGATTCGCGGCGCACGGTTCGCCGTATTACAAGCCCGTGCGACTGAATGGAATCGTGCTGATGCATCGTGAAGAGGTAAAATCGGCAATAAATTCGTACAGTTCCCCCGATTTGTCACGTTTGTCTCTTCGAAGAGAGAAACCTCTATACGGTGCTTCAAGATTCAATTTCACTGAGAGACAAATTCGAATGCGAACAGATCGAGAAGGAAGTCGGCATCAACATAACGATGGTGGGCATCGACGAGTGTTACTACGAGAACGAGGTGTGCGAGGGCAGTTGCACGAACACGTTGGACATCAGCAGCCTGCCGTACATGGTCAACGCGAACAGGACCGCCCTGGTTGGCGTTCGAGTGGACGTGATCGCTGAATGTACGTGCGGCGCGCGGAACTTCAGCAAGGGCGAATCCTGCAGAAGCAGCCCCTGCTACAACGGCGGTCGTTGCGTGGAGGGTCGATTTGGATTGTCGTAAGTCTCTGTCTACTTGGCACACTGTACATGACACTATGACGCTACGTGATGTTCTTTCATTTCGTAGGTGTCAATGCCCTGCTGGATACAACGGGCCCCGATGTCAGCAAACGGCGAGAAGCTTCCGTGGGAACGGATGGGCTTGGTACCCGGCGCTGGAAATGTGCGACAACAGCCACCTGAGCTTCGAGTTCATCACTAAAAAGCCAGACGGTTTGCTGCTGTACAACGGCCCTATCGTTCCTCCGGAGGCTGACGAAATTATGGTTTCTGGTGAGAGACTTTCGCAATTTTTTCCAGCGGTGATAAACAAGACGGGTGAATTGTGAACAATTGTTTGTTCTGTAATCGCAGATTTTATATCCGTCGAACTGGAACGTGGAATACCCCGACTACTGATAGACTTCGGTTCCGGTACATTGGAGCTGAAGGTGAAGCCGAAGCGAACGTTGGACGACGGAGAGTGGCACAGACTCGACATCTTCTGGAACACGGAGGTCAGAATTGAACGAACGAGAGAGCCCGTAAAGAACGAAAGAGGGGCGGCACGCTTAAAAGCAACTCTGTTCTATCTTCGCAGACCGTGAAACTGATAATCGACTACTGCAAGTCCGCGGACATCTCGGAGCCGGAGGACGGCACACCGCCGGAATTCAACGACACCAGCTGCCAGGCACAGGGCACGATACCGCCTTTCAACGAGTATTTAAACGTAAACGCGCCGCTGCAGATCGGCGGCCTGTACGTCGAGCAATTCGACCCGACCCACTACAAGTGGAAGCACATGCCAGTTGGCAAGGGTTTCGACGGCTGCATCAAGAATCTGTTCCACAACAGCAAGCTCTACGACCTGGCTCACCCCGGTTTGTCGAGGAACAGCGTGGCCGGCTGCCCTCAGACCGAGGAGATCTGCAACAATCAGGAGTCGACGTTCCGTTGCTGGGAGCACGGCACCTGCGTGGGAAGCTTCACCGAGGCCAGGTGCCAGTGCAATCCGGGCTGGACCGGTCCAGGTTGCATGACGCCCACTATACCGACCACTTTCAAGCCACAGAGTTACGTGAAGTACGCGTTGTCGTTCGAGCCGGACAAATATTCCACGCAGGTGCAGCTGAGATTCCGTACCCGAGAGGTCCACGGCGAACTGTTCAGAGTCAGCGACCAGCACAACAGAGAGTACGCCATCCTGGAGGTAAAGCAACACTGCATTTAACTTGTCCGCGAATTTAATAATAATATTAACACGATATATACGTAGGAATCCCGATTTATAGGAATTTTGATGAACGGATGGTTGTTTATTTAAAGTAGAACAAAGGGAATTCTTTTAATACTGATTATAAATGACGTTTTACACTGTGTTTTTGACTGCTAGGCTCGCAACTCTCGGCTCACTCTGCTCTCGTTGACGTCTCGACACTCACTGCTTTCTTCATCTGCACAGAATTCGTAATTCGTAAACGCGCATACACACAAACGCATCCATACTCTTAGTGTCTTAAACGCTAGACCTGGTGGGATAGCCGTAAACAATCTCAAGGTCCAAGCCTAACTTTCTCCACTCTTTATGTACACTACTTGCGACATCTGCAGTCGTCGAGCACTGGAGAGAACTGTCCACCCCACATGTAGAATAATTTTTCATATTATTTCAATTTTAATTAGAAATTGGATGAACTTCAATGAACAATTACTCCATATTAGGAATGACACGTTCAATTTCTCAGATCAATTTCACCGGAAGTTTTAATATTTTTAATTTCATTCGTAATAATAATTGATAATAACGATTGAAGAGTCTCAATTAATTAATTTAATTTTTCATCTTTCTCGTGGATTAAATTAAAATTACAAATATCAGAGCTTGCGGCAATGTTGTAAGTCATGGAAATCAGGGACGAGGTGCTTTCGATTTTTAGATCAAGGACAGTCGACTGCACTTCCGGTACAATTTGAACAGCCTGAGAACCGAGGAACGAGACATATGGCTGACTGCGATAGCTGTCGACGACGGACAGTGGCATACAGTGAGAGTGTCAAGATACGGATCGGCTGCGACGTTGGAGTTGGACGGTGGTGAAGGGAGAAGGTTCAACGAGACCTTCTCGTTCGAGGGACACCAGTGGTTATTGGTTGACAAACAGGAGGGAGTTTTCGCGGGTGGCAAGGCTGAGTACACTGGGGTTCGGACATTCGAGGTGTATGCAGATTATCAAAAGGGTAAAACGCTTTGCCAGATATGCTATATCTCAGTAAGTTAATCAACATCAATCAACAGCTGATGATGCAATGGTTTTGTTTGAACCAGGATGTCTGGATGACATAAGGCTAGAGGGCAAGCATCTTCCATTACCACCAGCCATGAACGGAACGCAATGGGGTCAGGCAACCATGGCGAGGAACTTGGAGAGGAACTGCCCCTCGAACAAACCTTGCGCCAATGTCATTTGTCCAGAGCCATTCGAATGTATCGATCTTTGGAACGAGTACGACTGCACGTGAGTATATTGCAAGAACTGTGGAACACGATCTTCATGTCCCAGGAAGATATTTCAAAAAAAAAAAAAAAAAAAAGAAGAAGAGGCAACAAATCATGCTGTTGATTTCGCGATAATCGTGAGGAAACATTGCAGAGAGTCAACGTTGAATATTCAAATTGAAACTTGTATCTTTCATTGTATGTTATTCTAACTAGACAAAACTATTACAGAGATACATAAACTCTCGAATCTTCCCCCCTCGATAACATTGTTGGATGACCAACCCAGACAATATTGGATCTATGCAAATACTGACAACGAGCTAGCAACAGTCCACATAAAAGTGGACTGTGAATAGTTAGTCATAAGGGCAAGATCCAATACTTGGTCATCCATGCTCCTTCCCCTTCCACTTGAGGATGATAACCAAATATATATAAGGACATGTTTTACAGTAGAGACAGAATGCTACAGTAGAGATGATAACCAAATATATATAAGGACATGTTTTACAGTAGAGACAGAATGCTACAATAGAGAAAGACAGACTAGAATACTACAGAATAGCACAGTATAGCTGAGCTCCCACATTATACACGACTACGAACAAGGAATAAACTCTTCAAAATTATAAGCATGTTGACTCCACTACACGGAATCCAACAACATGCAACTTTTGTCCAAAATATTTTCTTGCCTCCTGAAAGATTAAAATTTAAAAAAAAAAAAAAACACCCTGCACGCGTGTAACTTGAAACATTTTGCATCACCTAAATTCTCAGATGTGGAGAAGGAAGGATTCCATCGCCCGATAACAAAGGATGCATGGACAAGAACGAGTGCATAGATTATCCGTGCTTGAACGGCGGTAGATGTATCAATCAGGATCCACGCTTCAGATACAGATGTATCTGCCCAGACGGTTTCTGGGGTGAGAACTGCGAGCTCGTACAAGAGGGACAGACACTGAAGCTCAGCATGGGAGCTCTGGCAGCCATCTTGGTCTGCCTTTTGATCATTCTCGGTAGGTATCGTGTAAACTAGATGCATTAAAAAAAAGAGAAAAAGAAATGGATACTCAAGAGAGACTAACGACATCCGTCTTGCGTCGTAGTTCTCGTGTTGGTGTTTGTCGTCTACAACAGAAGAAGAGAGTCTCACATCAAGTATCCCGGGCCCGACGACGACGTGAGAGAAAACATCATCAACTACGACGACGAGGGCGGCGGAGAGGATGACATGACCGCGTTCGACATCACCCCGCTTCAAATTCCTATCGGTGGCCCGATACCAGAAATGGGTGGCAAGCTACCACCGTGTAAAATACCCTGTAAGCAACACTAACGTTCCCACGCGTTACATACTTTCTTCCATCATTGTCCATCAACATCTTCAGATGCCTGCGTACCTTCGCCCTGATTGCAACTACAATTTACAGATACACTGGGACCGGAGCCAAACGTCGGCATCTTCATAGAAGACCATAAAAAGAGAGCTGACAGTGATCCAAACGCGCCGCCGTTCGACGATCTACGAAATTACGCGTACGAGGGTGGCGGAAGCATCGCTGGCTCGTTGTCGTCGTTAGCTTCCGGTACGTGTTTCTGCTCGAGTCGAGCGAATCGATGCGACAACGCTAATGTTATTTTCAATAATCAACAGGCACAGACGACGAGCAGCACGAGTACGAGTACTTGGGCGCTTGGGGGCCGAGATTCGACAAGCTGGCCGACATGTACGGGCCGGCAGAGGAGAGCGAAGAGGAGGACTAAGGAAACGGAGCGGCGAAGAATCTCTACGACTCTTAAGCTCGTACGATCCGTACGCTCTCGGTGGGAGGGGCAGTGTTCGCGCGAGCTTAAAATAAAAGAACAAAAGAAAAGAAGAAAGAACGAAGAAAGAGAAGAAAGAGACTATCCCCTGAGAGACGTGTGCAGGCGAGGGAACTTTCTACAAAGAAGGGGAGAAAAAAAAAGAAGGAACGAAGAGATCGTAGAGATCGTAAAAAAAAAAACCAAAGTTTTCTATGTTACTTCGAGGATGAAAGACGTTGCGTTTTGTTGGACGAAGCGAGTGCACAATTTGCCAAGTTCCCGGAGGAACGCGCGATTCTCGTCAACAATGAAACATCCTCTCTGGCCGAAATTTCACGATTCGCCGCGATCTCGCGAAAAGAGCTTTCGATCCATTTCCCACTTCTATCCACCGGGGCGAAGAAAGGAAAATGAGACGGACGTTGTTGCAATAAGGAGATGTCTGTCGAGTCACGGCCAGTCGAGTCAGGTGGCGCATGACCCTCGAAGGGTGTAATACCTATCTGTATAGCACGTTACGCGTATACGTAGTGAATTCGCGTGTGTCAGCCTGCACGCGAGACTTTTCTATTATAATGAAGAAAAAAAAAAATCTATATATATATATATATATACATATTATATATATACGATTCATTATTTTTAGTCACAGTCATAGTTACTATTTATCGGTACAACCGAACCTCAATGTCTCGGTATTCGATCGGTTGAAGTAATCATCGTCGGCGCGTCAGCATCGGTTCTACCGGCGATCTGTAGAGATCCGTGAAACACGTTACTACTGCCAGCCGTGCGCGCGTGATCGGTCGTTTTCGTTGGAACCTCGTGTCCGCATCGGCGGACGCCGATCCAAGTGATCCCCTCCCCCCAAGCGTACACGATACTACTTTTAAGGGCATTTCTCATTTATCCGTCTGTTTCCAATCCCACCGAGTCGCTCTATTCGAGTGTTAGCGAATCGCGAGAATAATCACCGATTGTATCTCCCGATTTTCGTTTATATTCCCGCGAACGCGCACCGGCTAACACGAATCACCCCCTCCCCATGTAACGCACCATATGGATCCGTGTGTCGACGTTGTAAGAGAAGAGAGAGAGAGAGAGAGAGAATGGTACATTCGCAGCGCCTTCCTGGTTCGCGCGATGCGGACGATCCTAATGTGGTCTATCGTATTAAAGAAATAGGGATTATTTAATAGAGAGCGAGAGAGAGAGAGAGAGAGAGAGAGAGTGTGTGTGTGTGTGTGTGTGTGAAAGAGAGAGAAAGACACGTTTAGCTGTTGTTCGCAAATCGTGAACCATCCTCATCGTTGTCATTGTCATCGTCACCAGCATCCTCATTAGTTATTGATAGTATTATTATTGACATTACGATAAATATATATATATATATTATAAATATGGATTTATAAATAAATAAATGAATAAATATATATATATAGAAAGAGAGAGAGAAAGAGAGAGTAAGAGAAGCGCACGGCGGAGGACAAAGGGTACAGTCAACGTGTAGTAAGAGAAAAAAAAATGGCGCACGAAAGACCGCGAGAACAAATTGAGAAATGTAATTATTATAATTAATATTACAATAGCGATATATAAATATAAATATATATACACACAGTGTGTGTGTACATATATGTTATATACAAACGAAAAGGATCACATACACGAGCAAAGGCACGGAAGAGAAGATTAAAATCCAAAAAAAAAAAAAAAAGAAAAAAAAAAAGAAGAGAAAACAGGAGGAAAGGAAATTGTTGAAATGCTCACGATTCACAGTCTCGACGTAGCGTTCACATTTATTTTCTGCCTGTTGCGACTCTGAAACCGGTCGCCTCGCGAAAGAAATCGATGGAGAAAAACCAAAAAAAAAAAAAAAAAAAAAAACAAGAGAGAAGAAGAAGGATAAAATGAGAAACGGAGAGAGAGAGAGAGGAGAGAGGAGACGAAGGAATGAAAGGATTAGATGAGAGAGGAACGAACAGTCGGCGAGCGGGCGAAAGAGGAAACGACGCGAAAGGTGTGCTTCCTTACGTCGCAGCATGGACGACGAGTTTTCGAGTGAGCTTCTCGAAAGAGAAAGAGAAATCGCCGATGCTACGACGATAGTCGAAGGACAGAGAGCGTCGACTCGACGCACGTCTCCCGACTGATTTGTTAAAATTCTCTATGGAAATATTAATAGTCAATTTATCGGTTAGGTGAAGAGGCCCCCCGCCCCCTCGGTCGGATCGAGCGAGATCGGCCCCGGGCAGTAGTGTTTAAGCACTTGTACGAATATTGTAAGTAACTAAGTCGTGTGTCTCGGTGTTCCGGTGCCGTTCGTAGAACGTGCCGCGACCGGTACCGGGCATTCTCTGTATAATTGTCCTACCAGGATTCGTCGTCTTGCGTATCGTTTGTGATATTACGTTTCCCGCGTCCTCTGACCCCGAGAGCCAAGGGATCGTCGAGAAAACTCAAAGATTTGTTTCGAGGGTTAACTGACCTCGACGAAGAGTGATCAGGAAATTTCAACTTCTTCGCGTCGAATGAAGATTTTATATCCTTCCATAGACGCGAGCTGTAGCTTTCGAGTTTCTCGAACGGCTCGATTCAGGTTCTCGTCGTTTCATCGTCTCACCACCGTCCTCCATCGTAGTTCTCACAGCATTTCGTTTCACCCCATTCTCCGGCCATTCCAAATCGTCGACTTTCGCCCCGCCAAGTAGTTTTCTAAACAGAGACACGGTATTCGACGGACTGGCGTTACTGGCAGGAGGACGAACGGTTTATCGGTTGAGTAACTGACAATGAGTTGAGAAGTTGAGTGTGCGTGTGTGCGTGTGTGTGCAGTGGCAAAAAAAGAAAAAAGAGAAAAGAGCAGGATAAATCTCGCGAGAGATCGGAACAACCCTCGATTCCTTGGAGATTGGCTTTGCAAGATGAAATTGACAAACCCTCTGAAACTCAGTTGGAGTAGAGTTTAGAGTTTTGTTTCTCGTAGACACACGCCGACGAAAATAGTTTCATTTGTCAATGTGTAAAATATCCTCCGTCTCGTTGAGAGAGAGTGAACGTACGTGTTCACGTTCATTTCCGGAACATCGAGGAATATCGTCGAACACACAACGCGTCCCATTCGTTTATCAGCATCAGGCAGTAGAAACGTGGGTTGTAAAATCAGTGAGAGCTCAGTCTTCTTCGTTGAAACGAAGATTCGAATTATATCGTGCGCGTCTTAAATGTTAGTGGAATCAACTATCACGGTGCTCGAGTTTCAACGATCTCTCTCCATTCGCTTGACCTCGGAAAAACTTGCACGACACCAAACCAAACGCAGATCGATACCTTACGAACCGCGAAGATCAGTGGAAAATTTCGTTCATTCTCTGTAGAAAAGTTTCGTCTCCTTTCTATTAGGTAATTACGAGATGTAGTAAAATTTATATGCAAAATAATCAGCTTAACGATACGAAGAACATCTCACACTCGTGGTCGAAGTGAAACGAATGAAACATCGACCAGTTGTTTTGTCGTAAGGTCAAACCTTCGTTGGACAGAAATTTTTAATACTGTGCACGTGTGCGTGTGTATTTTTATCTAATTTCAAAACGAGAGATGTTCGTAAGGTGCAGAAGAATTATGGTTAAGGTAGCGGGTCGAACAAATATTATTGGCACGCATGGTTTCTTTGACGACATCTTTGATAATGATATATTGGCAAAATATATAAAAAAGTATGACGTGCACTGTAGCAATTCCTAATAATGAGTTGTATAACAATAACGATACAAGTATAATATAAAAATTTGTGAATCTGAAAATTATTGACATATCTTTGAGAGCTTTTTTTTATAATATATTTTGTGCCATGTATTTGAGAACAGAGTATAAAATATTTTTAGGCCTTTCCAACACTCGTAAAATATTTCATAATTTTTCTAATAACATTCCGCCATTGTACGCAGATTGATTACTACAATTACTCGTTCGATTACTTTTGCATTATTACTGTATAACTCATCGTGGAAAGTTGCTACTATTTATGAAAACAGACTTTGTCTTCACAAAGGGAAGATATCGCCAAAAGACACTAGGCGTGTCGACACTTTCTTCACTCGAATCTCGTAGAAGATTAGTAAAGTGTGTCAGATTTATCGGAAAAGTACGCGTCACGATTCTATTTGCCACTGATGGAGCGTATTTAATTGCGAGGCGTGCGAAGGAAAGAAGATGACACGAAATTGTAGAATCGAGTAAAAAGTAGAAGTTCCTCATTCTCATTCCACGAGATCGTTCTCGACGGCTGGTCGAAAACAATCTTCTTGAAGAATTTTTATGAACCCAAGAGGCTCAAGTAGTTCACCTCACTCAATCTACAAATTCTCTCTCGTAAATTCTTTCACAACGAACTTTCCTTTCCATTTACATTTACATTCTCTCTTGTTTGCGTTTATATAAATTATAATAACGAGCAGCAAACATATCCTGAATCCCGAGTGCAAAACAGCAATAACCGACTTCTCAAAGTAACACATTGTAAATGTTCGAGGCGTGTCACCGAATGACCGGTAAATGAGTCTGGGAAAGCGGGACCTGTACATTTTGTAGAATAATTGTGAATATTTGTCGTTTCTTTGCGCGTACGTGCGTACAATTGCCGACACATGTTGCACCGATCGTTTCTTTACCCGCGACGAAACGGGTAATTTAATTTCCGTATCGAATCTAGCATGTCTTTCTGTACGAAAAAAGGGACACTCCTGACGAGACGACTTCCTTTTCTTTAGCAATGTATCGTTTGTACCATGCGCGTTTCGAGAGCGGCGAACCTCGCAACACTTTTTCGCCAGCGTCGACGTGTCGGCCGGTCGATATTAAGTTAAGTTAAGGATACCAAATTCGAGGCGCACTGCGGCTCAGCTTTCTTTTACCAGGGACGAGCTGGCACGCGGACAAATGCAAACCGATCGAGAAGTGAAAACTGAGAGAAGCGAGAAAAAGGGGGGAAAAAATGGAGGAGAAAAGAACGAAAGAAAGAGCGAAGCTCGGGGCGAACTTGAGATCGGAAGAGATCGCGAAAAAGTCGAGCTGCCCGCCAAAAAAAAAAAAAAAGAAGAGAGAGAGAGAGAACAAACAAAAGACGAAGAACGTGGAGACGCGAGAGAGAGAGAGAAACGAACGACAGCCACGCGATGCTCATTTTACATATCTGCGAGACTTTCTCCAAGCACTGCCTAATCGTGCACAAAAGAATCGGGGTAAGCTGGTGCCTCGGTCCGAAAGAAAAAAAAAAAATAATAATAATCGCGAGTTATTACAAACGCGGAGCGACTCAAAGTTAATTTTACAACGGCACTAGTCCGACGCTCAACGACAAGGGAACTTCTTCTTCTACTACTACTACTACTTCTTCTTCTTCTTCCGACTAGTCGGGTCCGCGTATTCTTTCTAACTCTCTCTCTTTGTTCGTTTGTCGCCATCCGGACAACGCTTTTCAACGAACGCACTTTGTAATTTCGCGGTGCAGGGACCCGTGCATCGTCCGCGTACATCGAAAAACGAAAGGGAAACGTTGCTCGCGACCCGTGTTGCGGGAAATATTCCGGTTGCATGCGCGTAACTCGCCTTGTGTATCTTTTCTCACCCCCTGTCCGACGTCCATCGCCTTCTATCTTTCCCAGAGAGAGTACACGTTTCGCGTGGCAGTATGATTCTAGTCTGAAAACAGTGAAATTAACACACACCTTCGAAATGTTTCATCAGAAAGAGAGACATCATTTAATTTGAATTTTCATCTCGTCCGACTTTGAACGTCCATTGTCGTCCAATTCTTCAGATCAACGATAACTTTCAAAATGATTCTAGTCGAAGGATAGTACACTAGCATTATCGAAAGAGAAATATCAATTCTAGACGTGTTTTCCCTTGATTTCTTTTTTTGATAATTACTCTGAATCGTAATCGATATATTTTCCAACATGAGTATTATCGTATTTGTAGCATACTCGTCGTTTGTTACAACTGATTAACGCGTTGCATTCAACTAGAATATTTCTGGACATCGAGCAGAATAAGTACTTTTTCGCATTGTCTTGGTCAGCGCTCCCTCCTCCCTCCCCCCGATCCTAACCTTCCTCCCGAGAAAAGATCGATAATTTCTAGAAGTCGAGGAAGTCAGTGTGGCGCGATAAGAAGGAAGAAAGTAATAACACGAGGAGGAAAATGTAACCACAATCGAGGAGCCGACTTATTACCTTCGTCGGTCGGCGATAATGGAACAAAAAGGAAAAAAACCATTGTATCATAATACACTTCGACGACAAAATGATTGTAACGCTGCCACTGAACACATCCCGTGTAGTACAATTACCGTATATATAATATCCCACAGTATACTGGTACACCGTATTATTAATTGAATTGATATTTATTAACGATTAATTATTATTACATTATTACCACTATATTATCTATACCATTTGTACTTTGCATTTCAGTTCGAACGAAATAAATGCCTTCTTTTTCATAAAAATAAACCGACCGCCCTCTGTTTTCAATCTGGACTCGAAACCTAATCCGGATGAATCAAGAATTTCCCTCTGGCCAACAGTCGGACAGTAATCGATTGCTCGCTGCAATCACTAATGACTAAATGTCATCTGGCAGTCGTAATCATTATTCAAACAATCTTTAATCAGTGATTTTTCAATCGTCGAGCGATCAATTTATATTTCGTTATTTCGTTCTGGATATGTCGAAGCTATCTGCCGCTACTGCCGCGACTTTTACTGCGTCTTTTTCCACGAACTTTGCAGCGACAGGTGCCTTTGACCCCTTCGACGAGGAATGGAAATTCTCGTTGCATTCTTGCCCAAAGTTTCTCTTGAACGTCAGTTACGAAACACATTGCCCCGCAATCTCTGTACAGAAATAGACCAGTGTAATTAGTTCGTTCAAAAAAAGGAAAATTTTTATTTTTCGATGAAGGAAAGCAACCGAAATTTAAAACTGCTCTGAATAATTGTAAATAAGAAAAATTCTTCGATCTCAGTCGCTGAAAATAGCGTGAAACGTATTGTTTCGCGTTTGTAATTGCAACTGAAATCGTGATCATTTAAAAATCGTAAGGTTACTTTTCTAAATCTAAATCTCGTGGAAATTGACGGAGAAAGAGATCGATAATAATTTTCCCTCATCGATAACTATCACGAACGACTAATTATAAGAAAGAGATAACTGTCATAAAGAAACGAATTTTTCTCGTCAATAATAATTATTGATAATGAGATAACATTTTTCTTTTTACTTATAATCGTTATAATCGTTGTTTGCAATAGGAAAAGTTTCTTAATTCTGGTTACAATAGTTATGATTCCTGGATAAAATTTATAAAGAATAATCAACCGAACAATATACGTTAATGTATTATCGTCACGATTATTTACCTAATTTTCTGTCTAGCACGGTGGTAACAAAATATTATATGTTAAATAATCATACTAAATTACAGTATAATGTGTATACTAATTATATGAAATTATTAAGTGACATTTATATCAATATCAAGTATTGAACAATTATACCTAAGGACAGCATAATCGACAGCATCCACAACGTGAAGCGCGAGCAAGAGGAACGCGATCGCCGCGGTGTAAGTTAAAACCGTCGTCAACGATTTGCCCGCTAAAAACGAAACCGCTGCACCGTCGAATCCCAGCTGTCGAAGCGTCTACTTTAAAAAAAGAAAAAAAAAAAAAAATTCAAACGCAAGCTTGAAATTATTACGACACGATAGCGTGTGAATCGTGACGATTACGTGGCGAATGTAGGATGGTAACGTCGTCGACAAGAGCACGTCAATCGGTGTCCAGATGCAGGCCAACGCGAATTCCAGGATAAACGCGGCGGCTAAAAACTAACAACGAAAATAAAATCAGATGAAACGAGGATCAGGCAACGATTGTCGTTCGAAAGACGACGAAAAAGAATGGCTAACCTCGTACAGTATCAGAAACGCCATTTTCGGCGCGTGTAAAGACCGCGGGAACAGCGTGGAATTCACGACGATGACGTATACACCGATGCTGAAGAAAACCGAGCTAAATGGCGGTCCTGACAGCAGCGACTCGCACTCCTCGTCCTCCACGGCGTTGGCGAAACACGTCCGGAATATCTGCAGTCCGAAAGCGTTTAACAAGAGCGCGCCAATCGTGTGAAGTAACTTCGTCATTTTCTGTTTCTTTTTTTTTCTCCAATTCTCAATATCAGTTATATGTTGATATTTTGAATAAATTATCCAAGGAGAGCTCTCAAGAGTTGAAGGACACTTAACAAATTCATCTACGAGACGTAACGTGCGGGTTACTGTTCGATCGTTGATGTTCGATAATAATCGATCTTAAACTGTTACGTTAGATGTCTAAAAAGCAAAAGCCTTGACGTAACTGTTAATATTACTATAATTGTTATTTATTGTACGTTATACAGTTCAATTTAAAACACTATATATATATATTATTAATTATTTAAGTAAATAATTTATAAATTATAGTATAGTATCAAAAAATTTATTAAAAGGATACATGTACATCACATGAAGGAATTACATAGAAATCGATCACACGACCGGTTTGCTCTCACTGTAGGTATCTGTGCTGCACATGAATTTGTATACGAACCAATCCGTCACTTCCGGATTTGCAAAACTGATATGTTTCCTGTTACCGTTGTAGAGGCCCAGAAATCCGCCGGTTTCTTCCCTGAACACGAACAACGTAAATCGTAAATCGAGATAGTTTCCGGCAAATTCTCGGACAACTCGGACAGCGTAGACCGTTCGCGATCGTTCTACGACACGAGCGTCTTATAAAACGAAACATTACTGGTTTACTACTTGGCCCAAGTGTCCAGAATCGCGTCCAAAGACTCGGTGGCGTCTAGCATCCAAACGAACGACAGAACGGAGAGGCAGAATGCCATGTGCATGGCGGCGCAGTCTCTCGCCATGTAATACGCGAATTCGGTCAGAAACGAGTAACGGCCCAGGCCCAGTAGTGTGTTGAACCACAGCAACTGAAAGCACCAATTTATTTTCACTTTGTTTCAGTTCTCCACGACTCGCCAGCGGACGAGCAAGACTCACGCATTTGCTGGATTCTTGGGTTAGGCAATAAATGACGTGCATGAGGGGCACCCAGATGGCACGCGTCGTCAAATTCGTGGTCAGCGCCGCAACCAGCATCTGTGCGAACGTAAATCTGTATGAAATAGGTATGAAAGTTACGAGCTTGCGTGTAATTAACACTTTGACGGCCGCGTGTTTTTCTCATTGTCTTTTTAGGTTAGGTTGCCGTGTAGATTTTACCGCTCGCCATACTTACCGACGGTTTTTGAACAATCGTTCGTGGGATAATTGGTAATTACACTATGTTTATTGATAAAAGTTTAGCCCGTCAAATTAGAGATTTTTATATTCTTATATCTTTTGCGTGTAGACAATTCAGGGAATTTGCAATCATTTTTTTATATATTAATAAAAATATATTTTTCCAATCAAGGTATCGTTTCACTGTAAAAATTGTTTTAACACTTTACCGACTGGTAGCGGTAAATAGTAGTCGATTAATAGGCGACCGGTCGATAAAGTAAATAATGTAGGTTACGTTCAACTGATAAAAAAATATGTAAACTATGTGCGGCCCAAGGAATTTTTGTAATTTAAAAATAAAGTCCAAAATTGGACATTCGTGTATAAGAACATCTTCGCCGGAAAATAGTGGTGCAAAGTCACATTTTCGTTAACGATAAGTCGCGCATACGTGACTGTGGCCGACAACGTGTTAAAATCTTCAAACTCGAGGCTTCAAAGTTTTACCTCGTAGATATAGAGGAGTTGAATCGGCGGCTCCTTGAGCGTCCTAGGCCAAAGTCTGTACTCCGCAAGGAGACACAGTACGGAGAACACGAAGAGCACCGACGCGTACGACGGGTCGAACGGAGTGCTCTCCTCGTCGAAGCACAGGCCGATCACGCAAATTTGCCGAAGGTGAATGTACATCCCTGTCACCACAACTGCTATCCAGTGAGGATTGATGTATCCCAGGTACTCCTTCACGGTATCCATGTCCTGGTAACATTATAACGTTACTCGTTACTGCGAATCGTATTCGTGATTCAAACAATCTTGCTCAATTTCTTTGTCGTTTCAAAGTAAAAAATAAAAATAAAATAAAATAAAATAGAATAAAATTAAATTAAATTAAAATAAAATAAAATAAAATAAAATCTCTGTTCAAATACCACAATACGTTCTACCTAAGTCGAAATTTATCCTCTTCGAGAAATCTTGAGAACTATAGAGAGAACCATTGAGGGATTATTTAACAGAGACTGAGAATGAGAAAACCGAAAGGACAAAGGACCAAGGACCTACCGTTAAACGTTCGATCGAAGGATCTGGAAATGCATTTGCGACAAGAAAATAACATGAGTAGTGTGTTCTCTCGGTGTCGCTCTTCTTTCTGACGTGGACAAAGACATATGGCGCGCGCGCGCGCGAACGACAGAATCCTTCCTGACCCACAGAGCGAGATCAACAATCGTGACTGTCCTTCGATTAATTTTGCACACCGTTAATTTAACATTCTCGCGGACACGTCTCTTCCCTCATCGGCAAGCTAGGTTATGACATTTGTTCCGCGGGGATAACAAAATTCAACGCCTCCTCGATTTTGTTGACGCGACGACAATTTCATACAATTGTCGCGCGCAATTTCGAAACGGAAGTTTCTTTTTATCGCGATGAAAAATAAGAAAGGAACACACGGAACCTCGGTTATATAGCGGCACCTAAAGAGGCTTCATTTTCTGAATCGGCGTCGCTTCACTTGAATATCACGCGCTCATACATAATGCAGTACATTTGCCGATAGCCTCTCCTCTTGCCAGCGAGAAAACGAATGGCTGCGAATAATACTCTGTTCCTTCTACGCCATGGCTCTCCCCAACTGTAACTGTTAATCATGTTAACGCGATTTCAGGAAAAATTTAGTAAAGAGAGTATCATCCTAAATACTACTGTAAAACTTGCCTAATACATTTTCTTAAATTCAATAATGTTGGGTAACTGAATGTTCATTGTCAATTATAAACATTTCAATTAAGTGATCTCTCGTACACCTGTTGAAGACGGTAGCAGACTTGGTCATGGAAAAAATTTTACAAATGTAATATCATCTTCAAGAAGGACAAATTTCACGATTGTCAATAAAAAACAGACTTTGCTCTTTAAAATGAATCCAATCTTTTTTTTCTTTGTGAAAATATATCAGTTTAAATTATCGACAATTTTTCATTGTTGCCGGTACAATTGTGCTCTTCACTATGTCTTGAGCGTTAATCGAGATTATTACACGTCTTTTTTTCAATTATCGCAAAAGAGATACAATAACGACTAGTGTCAAGCAGAGATTAGTGGCAGTAGAATGGTCAAAGCAGTTAGAAAGGGGCTGAGCATGATGATTCAAAGCCCGTTGATTCTTGCGGGACAGAATAGACGAAGTTCAGTCAAAGGAAATGGTGGACCATGAGACACCAGGAAATTGTCTTTCCAGGCTCCAGTCCGTCTCTCTGTTAATGACATTTTCTTCACTATAAGAACTGACTGAGAGGAGTGTAAAAGGACAGTTGGAAGAGAAATTGAAGCCATTTCACTGAAGTAAATGAACCATTTCAGAAAAACAGATATGTAATAATTTAACAATTATTGTCACCTAATTGTTCAGTTCCAGATCTTCTTGCGCATTTGTGTTAATTGTTACGAGACTGAATCATAAAATTTTCATTCAATGACGTTAAAGTAAAAGGAATAGAGAAACTTTACAGCACGACAGAGAAAATCACTTAAGTCTCTAAAAATACAACTTTTTTCAATTTTCTAATCCATAAAGTATCTACCGAAAATTATAAATTGACGATTTTAACCAAATTGCTTGTTAAAATTACACGGTGTACTCGATAATTAAAACTGTTGCTGACACGGCCATAAACCTTTCGATTAAGCTCGATTTTACTTGATCTCATTACCGAATATGAAGAAAGATATTAAAAAGAAAGAAAAAAAGACAGCGTCGATTTTGTTCTTACGAGATCAAATTGATTGCCGGAGACGATTCCATCGAAATGAGAAATAAAGTAGCCTGATATAACGGAGAACATGTCCTCGGAGGCGGAAGATTATCCAAGACGATGGTAGCCATGACGACGGCACAGTGTATTGAGGAAAGGTACATTCGTTTCTTAGCTTTCCGACGACTGAATAAGGGTGGCAAATTGAACAGGGAGAATCGAAGGTGCAGAAGGAAGCTCGCTCGAGTAAAAGTTGGTAAGGAGTTGGAAGAAGATTTCTCTCCTCCCCACCCCCTTCCGCCCCCCTCGATGAAAACTCGACCCCTTTACCTTCTTGTCTCTTTCAACCACCGAGAAAACCTTCTTCAAGAGGCACCCAGCCATTCCTTCTCCGCATTTATTCTTACCACTTGTCGGATCATGATTTCAGCTCGTGATCTATTATTATTCCCTGGAATTAATACGTCAAGGTAACGGTCAGAGTGAGATTTCCGACAAAAGTTCATTTTACTTACTCGTGTATTTTACATTGGATAGAAATGTAGAGGCTTGCAATCGGACAAGAGGCGAAAATTGTTTGTCAAAGCGTTCGTTTTTTTTTTTTTTTTTTTTTTTTTTTTTTTTTGTAGAAAATCGGGTTTAAAGATACGCGAGAAAAGGAGGTCGGAAATGGAGAATAAAATTTTATTTGAAACTCTCGATTGTCGAAATTTCTCAAGTATATTTGGATTTCTCTAATCCTGAATTGAAATAGAAATGAACAATTAGCTGAGGATTATTCTACATGCGAAACTAAATCAAAAACGTGGAATATAACATTTTGTTTGTTTAAAGCTTCATTTTCAAGAGGATGGACCTCGAATTTGTTTCCATTTCGAGCAAAAGGAAATTTACAAAGAATACAAAATTCAAATATACTTGATAGATTTGAAATGAAAAATTTTATCTTTTATTTCTTTTTTTCCGATTCTACCATCAGATCGAAAACACCCTGCATAAAAATGAACGAAAAGAATAAAATTATATTATTACGACTATTGGATTGTTTCACATTTTTAGTCTCTTCGCGTAACTATATTGTTACAACTATTGGATTGCTTCACATTTTTATTTCCCTTCTAGAGATCGCTACGTTCTTGATAAACTGTATCACGAAACAGCATTAGCAATGCATTTGCTTTAATACAAGGTCTCGGCGTGAAAGTAGATCTGTATCACAGCCAACCTGTAGCAGACTGTTATAAATATGTGTAGGTGTGTTTCTGTGCTGTGGAAGAATTTCTCAATGCTATTGATATTATCATACACAATATCATTGCTTACGTACGTTGTTAGCAAATTCTTTAGTAATTATCGTCTTAATTATTTTTTTAATTAATCTTGATAATTATTGCAGCGAATTGGAACAAATGACAATAGGCAACAATAAAGTGAATATATTTGTTGTACCTGTACAGTATGCGCTCAAACAAAAATTTATTATCGTATAATAAGTGTTCGAATAAGAATCTCGTTATTGTATCTATTTAATTATATTACATCATACGTGAGGGAAGATGAAATAATTTTTTACATCCTTATCGTGCAATTTTCCTCACATTTGTCTCTGCAATGAACTTTCTTTTAAATGTTGCGCGTGTTGCAAGTGTGAAGACACGTGCAAAAATAATTGCCAAGTAATTGTTCGAAAAATTCACTCGAATGAACGAAAAGAATAAACGGATAATTATACACGAATAATTATCTTGAACAAATGTTTATTCGAAATCACGTCCAACTTTGAAACAAAGTAAGACTCAATTCCTACGATCGCAAGAAACGCGCAGATATCACGATAATTTTTCCTCAATTCTACGCAAAAGTACGTGACATTTCAACACGAATACCTCCACAAATCCTCGGGATATCCCGCGTAACAACTCGCCACACACGCATCACGATCATAGAACGGCCAGTGCTGGCTTTATCCTGGTCTTTCCACTTCCATCCGAGTGAGTCAGTGCTGTTTCGTGCAAAATTCCTCAGGAGGACATTTTTCTGCGACGCGCGTGAAAAGAGGAGGGGGGAAGTGAACGAGACTCTCGATCGAGAGTGACTGACGTAGCTCTCAAATGAACTTAACTTACTTACGTGCAATCACTTGTTTCATCAACGACTCGACGAAAGACACGAGTATATGATATGGTAGCATAATCGTCCTGATTCAAGGAAACAGTTCGTTGACAGGCAGCTGGAACGTACGTACGTAAGCGCTGAAGCCACAGGTTTTCTCCTACGCGGACAACTTGTTGATCGTCGACGCTTCTTGCACAATCTCGGCCAAGAGTGCCCATTCAAATAAACTCCGAGTTTTTCACTTTGTTACGCGTGGCCACGCACCGAAATACGTGAATGATCATTTGGAGAGCAATTTTTAGATTGAATTTAATTCTTCTTCTCATTTGTTCGAACAAACGCAGAAAAAGAGAATGTAGCTAGTGTCAGAGTGCAAAATCAAGAAGAATATTATATTTTATAGAGTACAGGGGAATAAATAAAATGAGAGTATTCATACATAGAGAAATATATACGATATATAATGTTAATATATTTATATTTATATAAATTAATGTAATATAATATAAATTAATATAAATATAATATAATTATATATAATATTATTTACAATTATATTATTATTATATATAATTATATATATGTATGTATATAATATATTATAATTACAGTGATGGAAAATAAGACAAGTGAGATAAAGATGTAGTCACAGTAATAGATAAAAATAATGAGGTACTATTAGATGAAGTGAGAAGAATAAATACAATTGCAATGAGAGATGTGCCAGGGGACGACTTACATTTTTACACGATCTCTGAAGTTCAGACAATAATTGTTACGGATCGAATAATTTTTGAATCAAATTTCTCTTCCAGCGTGCGTCTTGAGCATCGAAACGGTTGGAAAGAAACGAGTTTCGTCGATCGGCAAAGAGGCGGAAGCATCACAGAGACAGAATTTTACAAGACAAGTGGACCCCGTCTCGACGAAACAGCACCGACTTCGAAAGTGTTAATTCGATTTTGCTGTCTGAATGGCGCCTTGATTTCCAACTTGAAATCAAGTTACAATTCGCCTCGGTCGCAGCTGCCTTTGACTTTCGAAACGTCGTTAAAGCCAACGTCGGGTTTTGTTCGAGAGACGTACGCGCTTCGTTTTAGAAAAGTTGCCTTTTTATCCGCTCAACATCAAGATACTACGAAAGTGTCAATCGTCGTTGTTGCAGCAATAAATGCCTGGCTATGCACAAAATTACCTAAAGGTGTCACGACTTTTTCCACAGAGCTAAGAACAATGGCTATTGTTTGAGAAACAGAATTGCCAATGGCAAAGATTCGAATTTTCTGGAATATTTCACAGGAATGTTTAGATTTGGATTTCCAGAGATATGTTTCTGACAAGAAAGAAATAGAAAAACGGAGCAGATAAAAATTTAAAATCAGAATAATCCCCCATTAGCACTGTCATCATTCTTCAGAAAAATGTCCCATTCTCAAGTATCAAACTCTCGAGCAAATACCTAACAGAATAACTAACAAAATAATTACGATCATTCAGTTGATCGAATAGAATTCTTAAATTAAATTGCAAAAGAAATACAATAGGAGAATTCAAGTGAAAATACTTGACAAAGTAATTCCAATCATCGAGAATTAGCATCACGCAATCGAACGAAATTCTCAAACTAAACCGTAACAAAATGCTGAAGAAGTTCAGCCGATGACAGAGCTCACCCCTTCATTCTCAATTGTCCAAACCTCTTCAGCAAATACTGAACGATGATTAGAAATACGATTACGCAATTAATCGATTTAGTAAGAAAATACACTGTTGAGATAATGGAAACGTAATCTCTCATCGGCGACAATGGCTCGAAGAGAAGCTCGATTGGCTACGATGAAACAATTCACGAAATCGTTAACCTATTCGAGACGTATTACCGTGCGCGTAATGATATTGAATTTGAGTTATTAG
This sequence comes from Tetragonisca angustula, assembly GCA_036937485.2. Lineage (NCBI taxonomy): Eukaryota > Metazoa > Arthropoda > Insecta > Hymenoptera > Apidae > Tetragonisca > Tetragonisca angustula. The sequence goes on along the minus strand of JAWNGG020000359.1, from coordinate 67,717 downwards.
TTATTAGCAAGTAGCTGTGAATATAAGATCGTTTTGAGATAAAGTGAAACTTGAGGGTGCATGAAGATTAAAATTTGCTCACGAAGGTAACCCCGGATTGTGTGTTGGAATGTGTGTCTCACAAAGATTTACTACCAAGGTTGTACCAAAAAATAAGTATCGTTGGAAATTTTGTAATTAATTTCACTGATCACCTCTGTCTAATCTTTTCTTTTCAAATTTATCTACAGGATTGTCTTCTTAATTTTGATTACCGAACCTAGATACAATGATCACGTGTTTCTTGAAACAAATGTTCGTCCACTTTTCTTTTTATTACACATGATGTGTAATACACATGATGATTCTGAAGAGAATACTCTGATGAAATTACACACACGGTGCGCTAACGTGTTATTTACAATTTTATTTTCTCACCTTCTGTTGACATAGAAAAGAAAGGAAAAAGAAATTTTCCGCTCCTGAGCATCGTCTTTAACCGCTTGCCCTGGCAGCTGATTGCGGACCATAACGAGTGACCAACACCGTACACAACAATTCGTCGCTTTCTTTTCGAACTCGTCTCGCTATGACATCATTGAATAGAAATTATTGAAAAGTAAACTTATCATTTGCTTTGCCTAGATTATACTTGAATATATTTAAAACTGAGAAAATGTTGCAACTTTGGGACAAAAAAGAATTGTCGACGTGCGTGGCACGTTAACCACTTGCGCTGGCAGCTGATTGCGGACCATAACGAGTGACCAACACCGTACACAACAATTCGTCGCTTTCTTTTCGAACTGGTCTCGCTATGACATCATTGAATAGAAATTATCGAGAAGTGATAAATTTATTACTCGTTCTGTCTATTTTGTTTTGCTTAAATTACAATTTTTACGAAAAAAATTTTGCAACAAAAAAAAAAAAAATTGCAGCGGGTATGTCACCACGGCGCAAGAGGTGAAAATAATTCTTCGTCTCGAATTGGTTAACAATCGCGATTCGATGATGACCGTGTCGCTGTAATCACGAGCGCGCACTTGCCTCGTCGATCTCGCGCTCGCAATTACTCGCGTCCGGATCGATCGAATCGGCAATTCGGCAGCGCGGATCTACCTGCGCAGCTGGTAATCGCGATCCGTCGAAAGGATCCGACGCAAACAGCGGCCCGTGCCACTGGGTGGGGTGGTACATAAAGCAACGCGATGTAGACGACAGACGGCAATTTCACACGGACTGTGTCGCCGGAACAGTGCAGCCGCTGAAGCTCGCTCGTGGATTTTCCTCTGACTCAACCGCATCCACGTGGATAGTCAACTGTCAAGTGTTCTACAGCGGTCACGTCTCAATCTGGTACGTTTTTCCTGTCACTGTTTTGTTTCATCATTCCTGGATAAACGTGAATGTTCAAATTGGTTCTGTTATCTTACAACTGGAAAGGAGAAACGTAGGTGTCTATTTATCGTTGATTCTCTTCTGCGTCTCACTGTATCTTTCGAACAGTATGTTACTCTCGCATGTGGTTCGCGCGTAACAAATAACGCATAATGATCAAACAGTGTAATTATCGATGAGAGAAAAATAAAATGTCTAAATCGTGATTCACTGGTTCTGTATCTTACTTTGAATGTCTTCTATGTTTCGTGACTTTCTTCGCGTTCAATCGACAATTATTGTGTGAGAGAAAGGAAGTTTGAATAGAGATTTGTTGTTGTTAATCGTGTTTCCTTTGTTTTAAATATTCTCTATGTTTTTGAACATGAACTGGATAACTGGCAAATGCACGATTGACAGTGGAATTATTGGTGAAAGAAACAAAATTTAAATGGAGATTTATTATTGTTAATTATATTTCTTAGTTTGAATATTATTAATTATATTCTTAGCTTCGAACATTATTTATGTTCCGTGACTTTTTGCACATTCACACTGATAGATAACACGTAAAGCACGATCATCAGCAGTATAATTATTGATAAGAGAAACGAAATCTAAATAGAGATTTGTTATTCCCTACTTTGAATACTTTTTATATTTTTAAACATTGCACATGTGACCTTTTTGCATATTCGCACTGATGAATAATAGATGAATGCACGACGATCAGCAGTATAATTATTGATAAGAGAAACGAAATTTATTATTATATTAAATATCATATTTAACAACTTGTATTACCAACTTGCATTTGATAACTTTTATTAAATCTCTGTTTATCATTATTAATTCTGTAAATCTGACTTCGATTTTTTTCTATATTCAAACGTTTATGCACATTTACACTGATAGATAACGCACAAATGTGTAATCATCCTACTCGATAAGAAATAGGAATGCGAAAGAATATACAAGCTGGAATTACGTATCTGTTTCGACATCCATTTGATGCGATGGATTTATTCAAATATGCGAAAAGAGTTAAATAAGACACCGTTTTACACCGCGAATCATGTTTAGATGATAAAAAAAAAAATTCTCGTTACGTAATGCAACAGGGTTGCAGCGGAAACGAGCATTCCTCAAACGAGAGCGATTACAGGCGTAGTATAAATTAAAACACGTGTCACTAACGACAAGCACGTTGGGATTTAACTCGCAGAATTATCAAACGTTATCGAGACAATACGTTTCACAGTCTTTTTTCTTTTTCTAACAAATACGAGAGCTAATCGTCTTGAAACGACGACGTGAAACTCGTAAATAGTTATTTCGCGTTTAGCTCGCGAGAATTTCAACGATAGTGCTTTGTTGTGGGAAAAGAATCGGTCGACGTGAATTATCATGTTTTCATCTTTTCAGTAAATCTGCAGAAATTCATTCATTTCAAAAATCGATCGATCGTTTGAAGATCCATAAGTGAAACTGAATCCTGAACATGACAGGAGACAAGTTTTATTTCATTTAAATGAAAATCAGAGATGCAGGCTCGTGAGCTCGTCTTTCACTGCCGATTATCTCCAAACGTTTAATATAAAAATCGTGATCCTATTGTTAACACGTCAGTTTGTTAATAACGTCGGCTTTCGCGCGAACAAAGCGAATGATTAGCGTAATTAGAAATTCAATGGTGGAGGAGTTGGGTAATTCGCGTTGGGCAACCTGGCGAGGAAAAAGTAAAGGCTTGATTCCTCTATAGAACATAATAGCAACGACCTTGCCCCGATCGCGGCGGGAATCGAGGAAACCGTGATCCAGATCGACATGTTATGAAACTCATTTTTTCTTTTCAAGAAAGCTTTTGATTTATATAAATCTGTGAAACAATTTCGTTCGATGACAAGACTCGATCTTTGCAAAAAGGACGAAGTCTTTTGATGATTGCATCGATGAGATCACTCCACTTTTACTAGTAAATTGTCAGCTCACATTTCCTGTTCTGGAGGGAATCCCCGTTTTTCTTTTCCTCGTTCGATGACCAGTACGTAAATTCCCTGATCGTTTCCCTGAACTGTTCCATTCACCAAAAAGGAGAAACTTTTTCAATTATCGTCGTCTCGTTTTGGAAATCGCAAGGTAAAAATTGAAGGGACAGCCAATTACTCTGCAAACGACACGAAAATACAAACATGCTGGTAACATGAGAATATATATCGATTCTGAACATGCAAAAAAAAAATTTTCTGTCGTTTGAAACGTCGCTGAGAACGACGTCTATCTGCCCCGAACATTTTCGAACGAAGTCGAAATTACTGTCAACAAAAGTTACAGTAATCGATCGTCCGAGAAACGAATGGTCCTCGCGCTGCCGACGAAAAGGAATGTAGAGCAGACTTGTGGACGGGAAAGGAATCGAAACGGAACTTGCCACGCAGAGATATGAGTCACGGTCGTTGTTCCCTAACGAGTCGAGTGATCGTTGATCGCGTTATGAATCGTTATTCAGCGACGAAACACGTGTCGCTGTTCTTCCAATTGTCGCGTCGGATGTGCAGAACTGGCGACGATTTCAATCTCGTGAGACGTGCGACGATTCGAAAGGATCGTTTATTTCAACGATCGAACAGTCAAATCGACGACAATACCTTATAATACTTAAACACCTTAAACCTTGTTTCGCAACATTGCCGACTGTAATCGTGGATAGTAATCCATCTAATCCCAAGCGTAAAAACCACTTTCACTTTTTTTTTTTTATTACGAGGCTCTAGTTGCTCGTTCTTTGCTTCGAGGAACCTGTGAAATAATTTCCAATGATGAAGTATCGTTGGTTAACCCGATGTTCGATGTCTTTCAGGTGCACGCGACATGGATCCCGACTCTTTCAAGGATTTCGCCAAGGAAATGGCCGAGTACATTACTAATTACCTGGAAAATATCAGGGACAGGTGAATTTTTTCCTATTTTTCTTTTTTTTCGAAATTTTCCTTATCGCGTTTCCTTCGATTTTTATAATTAAAAATTATACCGGTGTGTCTATCTCGTAGCGCGACGCAAATTTCCCTTTGTAAGCGAATACGATCTTCTTAACAATTGACACTAAATGTGACATAACCTGAAAAGAAAGTTATTATAGTGAACGTAAATCGAATAACTTAAATGCGAATCATATAAAATTATAGATGTTACGTATAATTATTGTTATGTAATTTGCAATGTTTGTAACTATAATGTACAATTTATAACGTTTACAATTAATAGTTTTTTACATGTGCAATTAATATGTATAAAATTATGGATATTACTGGCAATCGATGGTAATAAGACGAAGATGCTTTTTGACTAAAGTTTAAAAAAATTGCTCTTAATAATACTGTAGGCGGCCGGAAAATTTTATCGACCATAATTCCAACAAATCTCATTTGAGCCAGACATAAGTGAATAATTCAACATTTACATATTCCGCTAGTCATATATTATTTAAATATGTTTATTTTACAATTATTTCTTTTTCATAGCCGTAAAATGAAAAATTGGGATAAAATGAAAAGCGTGACACAACAAATAATTTATGTTAACAAATGTTTACGTATATTCATATTTTGTAGATACTATGTAATAGTTGGTGCAATCGCCGTACTAATAACTAGATACTTTATTTCTACAACGTATATTAAATAAGATGTATGCAACTATATATATATATATATATATATATATATATATATATATATATATATATATTCTTATACAATGTAAATTACAACGAATTAGCTTAACTAATCTCTATGCTCAAAACTCTCTTTTTTAATTACTTGAAAACGACTGCGTGTGTTTACCTCCTCAGGCTGTTATATACATCCCTAATTATTTATAAATCTCCTTAATTGTTAGAAAGAGCTTAATGTCAATGTCGAGTTTTCAGTACGTGCGCTAACAATTCAATGCAGAATACGAATGAATAAATAACGTTGGTCCAATGTAGTGGAATTCAGCGTTTCGATTATTTCAGTGTACTTTCTCAGAAGTACGCACGCCTAACGAAAAAAATTTCCTAACGTCTCAAAGTCTGTCGTAGTCGAAGTAGTTCAAATTATGTCGCCAAGAACGTGAATCTACGTGTCCCGCCCCATAAAGTTAGTGTTAAGCTGCAAGCTTTCAGGGACTTAAAGGGATCCCCTCGCGTTCGCGAGACTTTTTAAAAGTAAAAAGTGAAATCCTCGCAGGCGAGTGCTGCCGACGGTGGAGCCGGGCTACATGAAACCCTTGTTGCCCTCCGAGGCTCCGCAGTCGCCGGAAAGCTGGAGGGACATCATGGCGGACGTCGAAAGAGTGATAATGCCAGGCGTAAGTACGAACAGTCCCTTTTCACTTTCTGTGCCTGTGTAACTTCATCGAGAACACAGACGAAAATGGTTGTTTACCCTCAGGTCACTCATTGGCACAGCCCGAAATTCCACGCTTACTTCCCCACGGCGCAATCGTACCCAGGAATCGTCGCCGACATGCTAAGCGGCGCCATCGCGTGCATCGGTTTCACCTGGGTAAAAAGTTGACAAAATATCGAAGGGAAATCTTCACTTTTGTTCAACAGCGTGAAAAATTGAACAAAACGAAAAGATTCCCTCATCTCGCTGAGATTGTCGAGTCTGAATCGATCGTTCCTCCCAACGACAGATCTCAAGCCCCGCTTGCACCGAGCTGGAGGTGATCATGCTGGACTGGTTGGGAAAGATGTTGGACCTGCCCAAGGAATTTTTAGCGAGCAGCGGTGGAAAAGGTGGCGGTGTCATTCAGGTGAAGGAAGTTGAACAACGTCGCGTTCACCTGTTGCTCGTCCCTATGTCGCGAAAAGCTGTTGGTTATTCACGAATGTTGGAAAGACGCTTTCGCGAGCGACTCGGCGATAACTGGCAGCTATAGTCGAGATAACACGTGATTAACGTTACAGGGGACTGCGAGCGAGGCCACTTTAGTCGCGCTGCTCGGCGCCAAGGCTAGAAAGATAAGGCAGGTGAAGGAGCAGCATCCTGACTGGACGGACAACGAAATTGTGGGGAAATTGGTCGCTTATAGTTCCTGTAAGTAGCCTCGAGACACAATTGTAAAACACTATCCTTGTCAAAAAAAAAAAAAAAACGAAAAAAGACCCTTAAATCGATGAAAATTACTGTCAACTTCAACTTTTCAAATTTTCATAGTTGACGAAATGAAACACAACGCCTTTCTCTTGCCCATCGTCTTTCACCAACTTTGATCGATCCCTCCCCCCTTAAACGAACAAAATAAGAAAATCGAAAAAAAGAATAGATAATCTTCCACGTCGAGTTTCATCACGAACGTTTCCGAAGAGAGATCGGTCGATTAGCCGGGTGAAAATTTTCGGGAGCAGCGGCTGAGCGTGATTTTCCTGTAAACAAGATTAACGATGACGTTGGCCGGTGCTCTTTAACATTTGACAGAGCGGAGAGCCAGGGGGGTTGGGATGACAAGCTCGAGTACGGGGTTGCGGCACTTCATCAGCCAGCACTTTGTCACCATGGCAACGCGTAATAACCACCCGAGTTATTTCAACCCTGTGCCACCCCCTCCGCGTTTGCAAGCCCTCCTCGCCATTCTGCGCTCCTGTTACCACTTCTCTTCGCCGGACACGTCGAATCGTTGAAAGTTCTCTCCCACGCGAGAGCGTTTCCCTAATTCTCTGTCTAACTTACGAGACGAGACTTTCTGGGGAAATGGTGAGAAACGAGAAATATCCCACGAGACTGTCATTCTTCTTCTCTTTTTTGTTTCTTTTCCTCTTTCTCTTTCTACAACGACGATTTACTTCGATCGAAAGTGTTATAAAGTCGCGTATTGTTCGTCGCGTTTGTCGTGTCGAGATTGACACTTGAAACAGGGCTTTTGTTTCGTGTTTTTGTTCGTGGCCGAGTGGCGGATGGAATAATGAGAGACCGAGTCGTGATCCATTGATTCGTGCGTTCGAAATAGCGGAGAAGTACGAATCAGTTGAAGCGGCTGAAAGATGAATTATAAAAATGAGAAGATAGACGCGACGAATGTTGTATTGAGTTATGTTGTTCGTTCGTCCATCAGGTCAAGCTCACAGTTCCGTGGAACGAGCCGGTCTGCTCGGGGGTGTAAAATTCCGATTGCTGGAGGTTGATACCAAGAACAAACTTCGCGGCGAGACACTGGCGGAAGCCATTCGCAAGGATAAGGAACAAGGACTGATCCCATTCTACGTAAGATCATACTTAAGCTCATAGCGAGGAACGCGACTGAACGACGAAAAATTCGACCAGGGGTGGATTTCTCTCGATGCCAATGACGCTTTGAGTGTCTGCAACATCCCAGCAGTGTGGTGTACGATTGTTGGAATTACGCAAACGCCGGGATAAGAATTTAAAAAATTTTGTCCAATCGAATTTCGAATTGTCGAGTCTTTTCTGCAAAATTTACAATAAACGAAAGAGATAAATATGGGAAAACCATATTCGAGAAACGATCGAACTTTTCAGTCACTCGGTCAACTAAAAAGTGATACCTATAACTAGTTGAAAGAAAAAAATTGTTCTTCAACTCAATATATTAAAATTAAAAAGAAAAAAGAAATTGTAATTAAATAAATTAAATTTCTTGAAATAATAAAATTAAATAAATAAGTTATTATTATTAAATAAATTATGTAAATTAATTGAATCGTTTAAAATATTAAATTTAGAAATTTTATTTTTCGACGACCAAATTCATATATATAATTATATATAAAATAAAAATTATATGTAAATAATAAAACTCGTTCAACTATAATAAATAGTAAATAATTGAAATAGTAAAACAGTATTCATTTACATTCTTAGAAATCATTCTGACTACGTATTGTTCCTTGTATTGTTACAATTATGCGTATAAACTTTTGCAATAATTTTTGCAATAACTTAATTATTACTTGCTTCAGCTCGTGGGTCACGAAATGAAATTAGCTGTTGGCTTCTGCTCTCGCGAGAGTTAGATCAACGCGCGATATAATTATTAATTATGGCAACTACACTTGAGGGTTAATTAATTCTAATTTTACAGGTTGTCGGAACTTTGGGGACAACAAATTCCTGCGCGTTTGATCGTGTCGACGAAATTGGCGTGGTTGCAAATCGCGAGAACATTTGGTTACACATTGATGCTGCTTACGCTGGTAAATTGGGCAACATTGATTATTATACATTATTAGACAAATATACATTATAGATACATTATACATTATTAGACAGATATACATTGCAGATACATTATACATTAATAAACAAATATACATATAGATACAGTATACATTATTAGACAAATATACATTATACATTTACAATATACATACATACATATATTATGCAATACATTATACAATATACATTATAGATACATTACACATTATTAGACAAATATACATTACAAATAGATTATACGTTATTAGACAAATATACATTATAGATACATTATACATTATTAGACAAATATACATATAGATACAGTATACATTATTAGACAAATATACATTATACATTTACAATATATTATACATACATATATTATACAATATATTATACATTATACATACATATATTATACAATACATTATAGATACATTATACATTATTAGACAAATGTACATATAGATACAGTATACATTATTAGACAAATATACATTATACATTTACAATATATTATACATACATATATTATACAATATATTATACATTATACATACATATATTATACAATACATTATAGATACATTATACATTATTAAACAAATATACATTAGACATTTACAATATATTATACATACATACATATATTATACAATATATTATACAATACATTGTACAATATATGATACATACATACATATATTATACAATATATTATACATACATACATACATATATTATACAATACATTATACAATATATACGTAACTTTGTAAAAAAGGAAGTCGTACAATTCAGTTGGCTTCTAAACAGTTTCTCCATCGAATGTACTACTTAATACACACTGATCACTGAGAATTTATCTTCTTCGTTCAGGCTCGGCGTTCATTTGCCCGGAGTTCCGATATTTAATGAAAGGCACCGAACTGGCCGATTCCTTCAACTTCAACCCGCACAAGTGGATGCTGGTGACTTTCGATTGTTCAACGATGTGGCTGAAAGATCCAACTTACGTGATCAACGCCTTCAACGTGGATCCTCTGTACCTCAAGCACGACATGCAAGGCTCCGCTCCAGATTACAGGGTAAAATAATTCGTGAATAATACAATATATATATATATATATATATATATATATATATATATATATATATATATTACTACAAATGTGAAAAGAAAGGATTTACAGCTTAGCAATATTTGGAAAAAGTGAATATACTTGTTTTGTGAGCAGCACTGGCAGATACCGTTGGGACGTAGGTTCAGATCGTTGAAACTCTGGTTCGTGTTGAGGCTGTACGGCGTTGAGAATCTCCAACGGCATATCAGAAAGCACGTTGCCCAAGCTCACGAGTTCGAGGCGCTGGTCCTTGCCGACCCACGATTCGAGATCGTCGCGGAAGTCGTGTTGGGCCTTGTTTGCTTCCGATTGAAGGTAAAGATACACTCCACCAGTTGCACTTACAATTAATTTATTTGGCTCATTTATGGCCGATCCGAATGTTTTTGGAGGGTAAAGATATATAGGGTGGGCCAAAAGTTTCTTCCCATCTATTTCCTTTTTTTTTCTTTCGCAAGATATAAGATAATTTTTTTCTTTCAAAGCCATAAGATACAAGAGAAAGCTAATTTTATTAATTTTAAATTGAACTCAAGTTCAAACACGATTTTTTCATTATGTTTTGAAAATTATTTCTTTCGAACGTTGAAAAAAAAAATATGTTGAAAGTGTAATGAAAAAAATTGCGGATTTATTTTAGTAGAAAGTGATTTCTGGCCCATTCTATACTTTCAGTTTTACATAATTTACTATAAAATTTACCGAATTTTTTCGAAGGTAAAGATATATAGGCTGGGCCAAAAGTTTCTTTCCACCTATTTTTTTTTTTTAATAAAACAAGATATAAGAGAAAACTAGTTTTATTAATTTCAAATTGAACTCAAGTTCAAACACGATTTTTTCGTTATGTTTTAAAGATTATTTCTTTCGAACGTTGAAAATTTGAAAAAATATGCAATAGAAAAAATTACTTCAGAGTTATTCCAGTAGGAAGCGATTTTTGGTCCGAGTTTTACTTAATCCGAATATTTTCGAATAAACGACAGAGGGCAATAATGATAAAAAAAGTTAAGCTACTCTAGAAAATGTAGACAAACATTTGTGCAACAACGCGTGAAATGATTCACAGGGCTCGAACGACATAAACGAGACGTTGTTGAAGAAGATCAACGGCGCTGGGAACATTCATTTAGTACCGTCCAAGATAAACGACGTGTACTTCCTGAGATTCGCGGTTTGCTCGCGATTCAGCGAGAGCAAGGACATACAAAACTCGTGGAAAGAGATAAAGCTCAGAGCAGACGAGGTCCTGGAGGAGCAGTCGGTTTCCAAGTGATGGCGGGCTCAGATAGCTCGTGGTTGCCGATCATTGGCGCCTGCAACCTGCAATCAATCCTAGTTTCTAGTTTCTGTGTTTTGTCTATGCTTTGAAAGAATTTTGGAAGAGTGGAACGCACGATTCATAAACAAGGGACCTGTTTCGCGTATTTCGTGACATTTTTACAAAGAACGCGCGACATGCTTTCTCTTTTTTGTCAAAAATCTTTCGATATTTTTGCTAACTCGGACATTCGTTCAATTTTCAAATCACACATCGACCCAATAGTATCGTGAAATCTTCATTAGAGATTTTTTGCAAAATTGGAGTATATTTCTTATATAGTTCTATCAAAATTACCCAATCGGAAATTCGTGTTTGTTAAACTTCCTTGACCTTCCTCGTTCCAACAATTTGGAATTATTCGGAGTTATTCTTCGGTCTTTAAAAGCAAAAGTTAGCAGGGACATTTGCCCAAATTGCAAATTAATGGACGAGTGGACATTTCAAACCAGTGTACATTGTACTAGAAATTTACTGAAGAAAAAGAAAGAAACTGACTTGACGACAGCGTCAACTAGTCTGGAAAGTACGTTAAACAAGTCCATTGTTTAGAAGCAAGCCAAAGATCGTTTTCGACTGCCGTTCCACACTAGCGGCCGCATTACTTGCTATAAACGCAGCATATTACGTGTCGCCTTGTGCCACTTTTCCAACGCGTAGCCAAGCAATAGCGTTCTGCGTTAGACTGCTTTCTTCAAACGTGTGCGCGTGTGTAACTTTAGCGACGTTGCGCAATTGTTGGCATCGGTGGATCTTACAAAATATATCTGTTATACAGTCAGAGCGATAGTCTCGAGGATGATCTCGATAACGTCGATTTGCAAAATGGTCAAAACGACCAATTCGTCATTTTCGTTAGAAATTTCGTAGACGCAAGATTTCATAGACGTATTTTTTAGACATTCGAATGATGTTTTTAAAAATCAAAGTTATATAAAAAAAAAGTATTGTAGAGGTTTTCTTTTTTTTTTTTTTTTTTAATGTCTCTGATGGAAATTTTACGATTCAGTCTTAAGTGAAAATTTAAGAATGAATGGTAAGAAGCATTTGACGACAAGAATTTCGCCACGTATGATATTTCTCGTGAAAGTACGAGTTATAGTGTTATATTTTCATGTGTGTATAGTACCGGCGTGAGTATCGATCGTGTTTCAGTGCGTAGGTGTTTCATTGCAGAAGATACGAAGCGAAAACTGTACAGAGATTTTTAATTCCTCGATATCGTTATAATGATTTTCACGTATCTCGAAAATATTCTACGATTCGAGCAATTTCTCAACATTTCGAATATTCAGCTTCGAAACGCGCGTGCAATTTTTATGTTTCTATCTCAGAAATGAGTTGTTGATAGTGTATAATAGGTATGTAGAATGATGGGAAAGAGTTAGGTAAATTTTCACTTCGGGAAAGAATTGTTGATAGTGTACAATAAATATAGAGTAGACAGACAAAGAAGGGTTAGATAAATGTTTCGTGTGCTTAAAATAATTGCATAGGTGCGCTTTAATTTATTCACAAATATACATATCCCAGCACGTACGTGACGCATAATAATTATCGTAGATTCGCGTATCAGATGTCAGCTGAGGAGTGCGTGTTAATTTTAAGCCAAAATCTTCTATTTATAATTTGTAATTTATAATTTCTATTTATAATATTCTATTTTATTAAATTATTTAAACGTTACTGCAAGACGATTGTGCGTGTACTATGTATATTTTCGTGTTCTGTCGGGTCAAAGTGATGCATACACACATACACTTACATACACATATACTTATAATTATTAAATTATACATGAATATTTATGTTGTAAATAAGTTATGCATACGATAGTTTGTAAGTAGCCAGTACGTAAAATCTGTGTAAAATATCTTTGTCTTCCTCTTCTACGCAAATCATCTTCGTTCCCCAATGATTATTTGCCATAATCGTATTCGAACCACGGCGAACATTATAGTCAATGTATCCACTCAACGCAGAGATGCAGTTGCACGATATTAACCTGGCAGTACGTACACTTTTGTAACGGAAATACTCGTGAACTTCCGGTAAAAAGGAACATTTATTTACCGCACTGTACAAACGTCTGTATTTTTCCTGTTCCTTTATCTTTATTATCGACGCGTACGTACAAATATATATACATATGTACGAATATTAACTTTTACAAGTGAATTAATTTATAATTGAATCACAATCTAAGAAATGTCATCTCGCGCAGATGCGTGCTGCCGAGTTAATGTAATCAACGCCTTACCGACCGAGAGCCAATCAATAGGCTACCGGTCGGTAAAGTATCAACAGATTGCGGATTTTTATGCAAATTCACAGTTTGCACATTTTCACGAAGATTTGATTCATTCATTTAATTTATTTATAAATAATATCTATTTAAATTAGTTTAATTTATTTGTGATAAAAAGAATAACAGATAGAAGATAGATTGTATAACCTGTCAAATATTATAACCTGGGTATTTTGCCATAGTTTCTGTACGTGTCGTGTACAGTTCGTGCAATTCTGCATCATCTTTCAAATTTCGTACGAAATTGTACGAGAATCTACAGCCTACTGATTAGTTGTGAAATCATTATTCAATGTTGCTGTTACATTTAACATTTAAAGCAACTACTTGTCCGTTTTAATTAAAGATCGAATATAATTATGGCATATTGAAGATAAAGTAGTGCTGCAACTGGGACAATAAATAGATCTAGAATTACTTTGCGCTGTTTGGTCTGTCGAACGAGCAAAACGTTCTTAGAGAGACAATTGCCAAAAAAAAAAGAAAAGAAATAAAAAAGAAGAAGAAGAAACTATAAAGACTATTGTCGTACGCACTGGTTGATTTAACGCACATAAATCAAGTTTACTTTTGTACACCATACTTACGCCATATGTAATATGATCGGTGGATGTTGACTACCTAATTTTTAATAACAAGTATATATTTTGAACCATGCGCGAGGGAAATTTTATAGCGACGAAAATAGTAGGGAAATGGTAATGTGTATTGCATAATTTCAGAAATATAAGTGAACGTTACTGTTGCCGCTTGTGAAATGTAAGAACGTTTTCTCGGATCTGCAATAACGTGGATCACTGTTAAACGGGACCAACGGAAAGTAATAAAAGAAATATTGTATGTAGTACCCGTGAGCTCGTGAGACGAGCAACTCGTTGTAATAAACGTATACATAAGTGTTTATTATGCTATATATAAACGTTGAAAGCCTCTGTTGTTACGTCGTCGTTATAACAATTTCGGTGCAATAAACGATATATTGAATGTAACGTAATTGAAATCGTCATTGTTTTGTATGTACAGTTGCTCGCGTCAACATTCGAACACTAAATGCTGTCGTATTTCTTATAAAATGAAATCGTACGATAATAAACTTGAGCTCGTCTCTTGTACTCTCGAGATATTAATTATTCGTTTTATTCTGACATGAGTGTTCGTCTATTCTAGCGTTTTCACATCCGTGTAAAAAGTGAAGACACTTTCTTGAAAATGTCGTGAATTATCGTAGTACGTAAAAATATTGAAAACTTGTTTCTGTAACTGAATCTATGATGGATTTAAAGATTAAAGCCTCCTCTAAAACTTGATGTACGATTTTTTATTGAATTTTAAGTATAACGTTCAGACGACGAAGTCGTAACATTTTCATTTTCATTTTCTGATAATCAAGATTCGAAATAAAAGAAAATCGCTCGTCAAGTTTTAGGAGGTCATTGTGAAGACTACTGCAGAAAGTTTCCAAACGTTTTTACGTATTACGACAATACACGACACTTTCAAGAAACTACACGATGTGAAAGATCTCAAAAGTTTTAAAGTGAATCTAATTTTATTGTCGCACGAAATTGTAACAGTTTTAAATAATTAGTGTTCGAATATTAATACGAGCAGCTATACATGTTTCTCGAATCTTCTGTGTTTAATCTAATAATAAAAATTCAATATTTTCCCCCTTGTCAGTAAAATTAGAGTTTTACCATAAAAAAAAAAAAAAAAAAAGAAAAAAGAAACTGAATGAAACGTTAGCTGTACACGCTAAAACATTCTTTATTAAGATTAACAGTTTGTGGTATAAGAGTACAGCAAACAAAACATGCTACAACAAATAAATATAATTATATAATGTATGAATAGAATTATATTTTATTTATAATTATATAGTTTAAATAAAAAATGGCAGAGTACATCTCTCAGAAAATTAATTCAGTTTCTAGACAAAATGACGGACGTTCACGCGTATATGCTGATCTCTCTTTTATACCTGCACAGAATTAGCAAAGTGGCATAGTAGGACAGAGGAACTCAGCTCTTGTCGGACGTCTTAGTTGGCGGACCACCGAATCGTTTCGTTAGTTGAATTACTCTTTCCGCCTCGCGAATGCCGCTCAGTCTGGCACCGTGCACCGTGCTGTAATGTCCTGGAATCGTGGCTTCACCAGCGAATAAAAGAATCGGCGGTATAGGCTCGCAACTGCCTACAAAACAAACAAAAACAGAAGACACTTGAAACTTATAATACACTATAATATACTTTATACTATATTTAGTATATACTGTACTGTAATATACTTCATACTATATTTGGTATATACTGTACTGTAATATACTTTGTACTACGTTTGGTATATACTGTACTGTAATATACTTTGTACTATGTTTGGTATATACTGTACTGTAATATACTTTATACCATATTCAGTATATACTATACTATAATATACTTTATACTATATTTGGTATATACTGTACTGTAATATACTTTATACTATATTCAGTATATACTGTACTGTAATATACTCTATACTATATTTAGTATATATTGTACTGTAATATACTTTATACTATATTTAGTATATACTATAATATATACTGTAATATACTATATTATACTATATTTAGTATATACTATACTGTAATATACTTTATACTATATTTGGTATATACTATACTGTAATATACTTTGTACTATATTTGGTATATACTGTACTGTAATATACTTTGTACTATATTTGGTATATACTGTACTGTAGTATATCTTGTACTATATTTGGTATATACTGTACTGTAATATACTTTGTACTATATTTGGTATATACTGTACTGTAATATACTTTGCACTATATTTGGTATATACTGTACTGTAATATACTTTATACCATATTCAGTATATACTATACTATAATATACTTTATACCATATTTGGTATATACTGTACTGTAATATACTTTATACTATATTCAGTATATACTGTACCGTAATATACTCTATACTATATTTAGTATATATTGTACTGTAATATACTTTATACTACATTTAGTATATACTATAATATATACTGTAATATACTATATTATACTATATTTAGTATATATTATACTGTAATATACTTTATACTATATTTGGTATATACTATACTGTAATATACTTTGTACTATATTTGGTATATACTGTACTGTAATATACTTTGTACTATATTTGGTATATACTGTACTGTAGTATACCTTGTACTATATTTGGTATATGCTGTACTGTAATATACTTTGTACTATATTTGGTATATACTGTACTGTAATATACTTTGCACTATATTTGGTATATACTGTACTGTAATATACTTTATACTATATTCAGTATATACTGTACTGCAATATACTTTATACTATATTTAGTATATACTATACTGTAATATACTTTATACTATATTCAGTATATACTATACTATAATGTACTTTATACTATGTTTAGTATATACTATACTATAATGTACTTTATACTATGTTTAGTATATACTATACTATAATGTACTTTATACTATGTTTAGTATATACTATACTAAACATATTTTAAAAAATATCTGTACCTGGTAACGGACTAGCTAGGTCACACTGATGACCAACGGTACTGTCTATCCCCATGTAACTGTACGAACCGACGAAGTATTGATCCATGCACCATTTGCTTCTGAGAAGATTCGCCGGATAAGGAAGCGTGGGATCGCCGGTAAATTGTCGGAGAACTCTCGTTATCGACTCCACGACCTCTTCGTCGGAGCACAATTCCATATCTGCTGCCTCCCGTCCGCAAACCCACGCGCACAAAACATGCTGCGAGCTCGGCAATTCTTCCACCATCGGGATTCCTGAACGTACACGAAAGTATCAATTAATCATTCACTTGGACACATTGTCGACCGGTTCACGAGTTAACTCGCGTTTGCACTTGCCGTTGGCTATTTTCACTTTTGACACTCAGGATAATATAAATCTTTCTTCGTCGTGTTCAACCGTGCTCGCTTTATTGTAAAAAAAGCTTACTTTTATTGACATTTAGGTTTCTTAACGTTGCAAAAATTTCAATCATATCGTTTGTCTGATTGACCGAGTGATTTTGAAATATATCATAGTGGAAATTGATAATTTATCGGATATTAAACCTCCAAAACCGGATAAATTTGCAAAACCATTACACGTAGTCGATTGCTATACAATTTATCACGCTAAAAAAAAAATTACTGAAACATATTACACGTATAAAATATAATATATATAAGAGATATGCAAAGTTTTGTTTGAACTCATTCTGAAATAAACAAAGTACATTATAGTTCATTTAGATTGTTTCACTTTCATGATTGCTACACAGTGTTTATCACACCCAAGAAAAAAAATTACTAAAATATATTACACTAGAAATTATAAAATATAATACGTATAAGAGATATGCAAAATTTTGTTTCTCATTCTGTATGAATAAAGTATATTGGAGTTCATTTAGACTGTTTCACTTTCGAAGTAATAGCCGATGACGTGAGACGAGCTTCTGCGTAAAATTGCCGGTCAACAATGTGCGTAACATTCTTCAAGAATGATACTCGTCGTAGTACGTAGTACCTTTCACCCAATCGCATCTGTCAGCGAGTTCGTCGGCTGACCAGGCCAGTTTGATGCCCCCTTCTTTCCACACCCAGAACGGCCTCGCGTATTCCAGGAACACTTTGTTCACGTATCCGTAGCCCAACTTGCAAATGGCCTCGACCTTCTCCGCGGGCAACGCCGGGCAGAAGAGTTTGTCGTGCTGCTGCTTCAAAACGCCAAGCGACACGGTGACGATCACGTAGTCAGCTGGGAATTCTTCGCCGTCGCAACACTTCACCACCGCTCGGGGGCACGAGTCGTTGATCGCGCCCCATCTAATGCAACTGACCGGCTTGCAGTATCTGTCAAGTGGGAACGTCGAAATCTCGCGTGAATGTTGATTCGTAAAATTTGTCTTGTCGATCGTAACGATTCGTCGAGTTTAAATAATAGTAATTCGTCGAGTGTAAATAATAATAATTTGTCGAGTGTAAATAATAATAATTCGTCGAGTGTAAATAATAATAGTTCGTCGAATTTAAATAATAATAATTCGTCGAGTGTAAATAATAATAGTTCGTCGAGTGTAAATAATAATAATTCGTCGAGTGTAAATAATAATAGTTCGTCGAATTTAAATAATAATAATTCGTCGAGTGTAAATAATAATAATTCGTCGAGTGTAAATAATAGTAATTTGTCGAGTGTAAATAATAATAATTCGTCGAGTGTAAATAATAGTAATTCGTCGAGTGTAAATAATAATAATTCATCGAGTTTAAATAATAATAATTCGTCGAGTGTAAATAATAATAATTCGTCGTCGAGTGTAAATAATAATAGTTCGTCGAGTGTAAATAATAGTAATTCGTCGAGTGTAAATAATAATAATTCATCGAGTTTAAATAATAATAATTCGTCGAGTGTAAATAATAATAATTCGTCGAGTGTAAATAATAATAGTTCATCGAATTTAAATAATAATAATTCGTCGAGTGTAAATAATAATAATTCGTCGAGTGTAAATAATAATAATTCGTCGAGTGTAAATAATAATAGTTCGTCGAATTTAAATAATAATAATTCGTCGAGTGTAAATAATAATAATTCGTCGAGTGTAAATAATAGTAATTTGTCGAGTGTAAATAATAGTAATTTGTCGAGTGTAAATAATAATAATTCGTCGAGTGTAAATAATAGTAATTCGTCGAGTGTAAATAATAATAATTCATCGAGTGTAAATAATAATAATTCGTCGAGTGTAAATAATAGTAATTTGTCGAGTGTAAATAATAATAATTCGTCGAGTGTAAATAATAGTAATTCGTCGAGTGTAAATAATAATAATTCATCGAGTTTAAATAATAATAATTCGTCGAGTGTAAATAATAATAATTCGTCGAGTGTAAATAATAATAGTTCGTCGAATTTAAATAATAATAATTCGTCGAGTGTAAATAATAATAATTCGTCGAGTGTAAATAATAATAGTTCGTCGAATTTAAATAATAATAATTCGTCGAGTGTAAATAATAATAATTCGTCGAGTGTAAATAATAATAATTCGTCGAGTGTAAATAATAATAATTCGTCGAGTGTAAATAATAGTAATTCGTCGAGTGTAAATAATAATAATTCGTCGAGTGTAAATAATAATAGTTCATCGAATTTAAATAATAATAATTCGTCGAGTGTAAATAATAATAATTCGTCGAGTGTAAATAATAATAGTTTGTCGAGTGTAAATAATAATAATTCGTCGAGTATAAATAATAAATAAAACTTGGTTGATCGTCGAGTTAATAAATAAAACTGATGATAATCGAGTTAATAAGTAAAACTTTGGTCGAGATAAACATTTTTCCAGAAAATACTGCGAGTGTCCAACATCAGACTTTTCAGAAAGAAGAGAATAAATACCATTTATTTAAATTTGGCAACTTAAATAGATTTATTTAAATTTGTGAATTTAAATAAATTTAGGTAGGTAATTACAGAATATTTATGCCGAATGACTCGTATACGAGAATACATGAAACTAAATGTATTAAGTTTATTTTAAGAAAACGGGACGTATGCATTAGAATAAGGTAACGACTGAAAATTTGATGTTTGACCCTTACTAAATGTGGTGCTCAATTATTCATGTTTCTCAAAATTCTAGAGCATGATTTGATGTATCTAAATGTTTTAATACATTCTAAATATTCTGGTGAAAGCGGATTACATCAGTGGATTACAGTTTTTCTGCATTTATGGATATGCACCTGACTTGCAAAAATGTATAAAATATTCAAAGAAGAGTAATAATTAGAATGCAATTTTCTACTTAAACTCCTAGTTTCTTCAATTGTTTCAATTGAATTTAAAAGTGCATGAAAATTCGCAGTGTTGTTGCAATGAATAATTGAGAGTTCAAATGGAAACAAGAGGCGAAGACACATTAAAATGTTACAAAAATATTTCGTGACAAAGATACATAATATACTCTAAGAATTTGTCGTGGGAGGAGTCGCAGGGATAGGTTAGTTTTCATAGTTGATGAAATAAATGTTGAAATAGACATCGATTGCTAATAATACGATTAATAATTCTAAGTGCAACACGGTCGCATTTCATCAAATATTCAACGAATTTTGAATTCTATCAGTCACCTCTTTGACGATCTATATTAAGCTCGACATCCGAAAATTACCGAGGAAGAGCTGATCAATAAACATAGTTAAAAAAGAGCAAAAGTCACTATGGCAGCAAAAAAGTGTAATGATGTAAGAAAGAAGTAACACGAATATTCTCTCTCTGTGACAAAAATGAATTTTCTCGTGAAAGCAATATACAGGGTGACTCATCTGAACTTGCACTCTTGAAATAACTTTTAAATTATGCGTCTAATGAAACATCGTTCAATACAAAAGTTGTATGGTTTTGTGGAAGGCAAAATGTGGCGTACCAATTTTTTCTGAAATTTTTCAAAATTTCCAAAGTTATCTTTATTTCCTTTTTAAACTATGATCATATGTGACCATATATTTTTAATTATTTAATCATCAGGTTTAGGACCAATGTGATTTGATACTCTTTTATTTGAAATTTAATATTCTTCCAATTTACGATGAAAAACGTATATGGTCCAATTACAAAAAAAGGTAGTGGAGAAAATTTCGAAAAAAATTGATACGCCATATTTTGCCTCTCTCAAAACCGCAAAACAATAACTTTTCTATTAAACAACGTTTGAAAAGTTATTTCAGGCGTGCAGGTTACGTGAATCACCCTGTATGTACTCGGTTTTGACCAACTTGAGAGCACAAGTGGGCAGATCTCGTAACAGGGGGGCAAGCACCCCGACGTATCCAAGGGGCACTCTCACGTTGCCACCGGGTATCTCGATGTAACTTCCGAACTGGTCCGCAGAAACCAGCGACAGATCGTCGCCGCATCGACACCTCACGCAGTTCGTCATTCCGTACATCACTCGAGCCGCGTCATACCTGAAACCGCAAAATTGGCTAACGTTAACCAAGGGAGAACAGTTCGCAATACCGTGTCGTTAAGTACGCAGTGATGTAACGCAACGTAACGTTGATTGATTGTCGAATCTCGCGCGTCATGCGTCCGAGATGAAAACAGAGAAAAAGAAAGAAAAGAAGGAGAGTTGATGGGAGTAATCAGAATGTACAGCGTGGTACAATCGAATGGGAGGTAATCCTACGCGAGGTCGAGGAGGAAGAATAGAAATTTGTGCATTTGTTAAAAATCGAGTGTAGTATATTGAATAGTGACATAGTATAATATACTATTATATACTATATATTATAATATACTATACTATAGTGTAATATAGTGTAATATAGTATAAAATAGTACAATATAGTGCAATATTATAATATAATACAGCACAATATAATATAACAATATATATACTATATAACATAATACTATAGTATAAAATAGTATAATATAGTGTAATATAATATTGTACTATATTATAGTATAATATAGCACAATATAATATAATATATTATATATAATATATATACTATAGTAATAGCATAAAATAGTATAATATAGCACAATATAATATAATATAATATATTATATCTAATATATATACAATATATATACAATAGTATAAAATAGTATAATATAATATAAGTATAATATAGTACAATATAATATAATATAGTATAGTCACATAAAAATTACAGCTAACTGTAATTAACAGGAGGAAAAGATAAATATAGAAGGAAGTTTTCGTTAAACGTTAAAATCTGTTCGTTAAAGGTTCTTTTCTCAAAAACGGACAAATTTCATTCGAGTAGGCTCGATCGAGACACCCTGTACAAACCGTGCGAATTGAACGTTGGAACAACAGACAACGCTTCTCCTCTCCTCTGATGTCTGATCATTATTATGTCTGCGATGGAAATAGATTCTGTTACTCAGAGGCGTTTCCTTACGTAAAAAGCGTTCGCATTGGCGTGAAATTGATATTACCACGCGTCGACAGCCCGTGCAAGGACGTCAGAGAGCTATTATTATTATATACGCGTGAGTGTCAGACTCTCGCGACTGCGAATCGACGATTCCGCGAAGCTGCACCAGGAAGCCGGACGCGATTTACTTGTTTACATCACCGCCGATATAAAGTTTGCCGATATATAAAGTTGACCTGGGCAACCACTGTACCGTTGCTCCTCCGGAAAATTGTGCAGCTCCTGCTGAATTCGAACGCCCATGAAATTCAGCAACGTACCGTGGATGCGGCCGGAACCTAGAGAGAAAAGTGTGGCCGCCTGTTGCTCGATCTGTCGAAACGTGTGGTAAGCGGTGATGCCGACCGGCAGATCGATAGCACGGCCATCACTCGTGCAGAAAAGGCCGCGGCTCGGGTCGGGCCTGAAGAGCGGCGGCTTCAGAAGGCCCTCTTGCGCGGCCAGCGTGAACACCGGGTTCGCCACGCACCCTCCTTCGATCCAGGTTGCACCCATCTCGGCCACCACGTCGCCCAGCCAACACGAATGAATTCGGCCTCCTGGCCTGCAAACAACACTCGTCACGCTCTCGTTGTCATTAACGCAAATTTTTCTCGCTTTTCCAACGCTCATACGCCGGTGTAAATGAAAGAAAATCAGCAGCCAATCTGCCGCAATTTTCGTCGAAACGTTAAATGAAATTTGGTGGAAATATAATGAAAGGACGAATGAGGGTCAAACGTTTTTCTTTTTTTTTTTTTTTTTTTTTTTTTGCACTGTATTCTACTCATCACGAAGGTGCCTGATAGTTCTATTGGGAAATGGCAAGTCATTTAACACTGCGTATATTTAACATTGGGTCCTAACAGCGACTTTATGGTTCTGGACGCGTTGATGTCTGTTTCACGTAATTTTCGTAATTTTCGCCAACATTTGATTTATCATAGTTGTAGCCATCAGTGCGAGTCTAAACAATCAAGTGATAAAGCAAACTGTTCACATTATTCGAAAATATAAACATTACGTAATACAGATGTTCACATGTTCATGAACATAAAGTCGCTGTTAGCACGATAAATGATTGAGAAACTGCTTTGCCATTAAGTTGCTTGAAAATGTGTAGAATACAAAGCAAAAGAAGGGAAAACGTTTGACCTTGAAGGGATGTAAATTGTATAATTAGTTCATCAAGCAAGTGAAAATACACTACATCAAATCAGCTATTGATGAACTGGTATCTAAAAAAAAAACAAGCTCGATGTTCTCGTTGAAAATTTTCAAATTTTTTTCTGCTATTATAAACATATTTTTCTAATGTGCTGTTTATATTATACTATACTATATAATACTATATATACTATACCAATGATGGCGAACCTATGACCCGCGGATCAGACACTGACCCACGCAGGCTTTTTAAATGACCCATGCGTTGATTTTTATAAACTCATCGTATGTATAAAAGAATTTTAATTATTTTTCAAAAAATGTTAAGAAAATTACAAGTGTTCGGTCAGAGCTTAAAAGTGAGAAATAAATGCATAATTGTGTCTTATGGAGGATTTACGACTTGGTTATGTATACATATAGGTATTTTCTTAAATGTCATATAAGCTACTTGTGTCCAAAAAATTTTATAATAATGAAAATAATAGTTTTATTATAGTTATAATAATAGTTATATTATATGTATTATATTTATTATTATAATTTTATAATAATAAAAATTTTATAATATAACGCTTACGATTAAACAGAAGTAATAAACACTAAAAAACACACTAGATCCCATTCTCAGAACGGGTAGCTTTGCTAGTTTTTTATATAATAAAAGAGAGAACAGACAATAAAAAATATTAAGAAATAAAGTATATATATATATATATATATATATATATATATATATGTATATATATATAATGTATAGTGCAGGGGTGACTGGGCATGATGTCACCCCTTTTATATCAATTCTTTGACGTCGACTTTTGGCTTTTGGCTACTTCACTTGCAAAAGTAAAAGTTGTAAAACAAAAAGGAAACGTAAACTTTTCAGAGGATTATAAAAGTGAGAACCAAAAATGAAAGTAGTTTCTAACCATCCTCCCCTCCCCCTTTCCAAGTGACGCCACTGACTCAGTGACCCACGAGCTAGTACTAAAACAAATAATGAACAAAACTTGACCTACTTCTCAAAAAGGTTCGCCGTCACTGTACTGTACTATACTACAAAATATAGTTTATACTATTAAAGTTGTTTTAATATGTTGTTTAATATGTTGTTATTCCCCTGAGTAATATAGGTTACATTAAACTGATTCACAAAATAATATGTAAACTATGTGCGATCCTCGACAAATCTTTCTCGACCAATCATGTCCAAAAGATTTAAAAGATTGAGACACTCTTCGTACGCCGTAGAAACGATACAACGAAAGAGTTAAAACTTACTGAACGTTAAATTTGAAATACCTGTCCGTTGCCTCTAGTATCGTGAAATTTTGAAGACCACACTGTGCCAAACGATGGGCCGCCGAAAGCCCGGCCATCCCCGCGCCAATGATCACCACTGTTGGTTCCGGTTTGCACGGGTCCAGCATGCACGGGTCCAACTGACACGACTCGAATCTGGCTAGTTTCGAGCATGCTGGTATATCCTTCTTTCCTCCCTCTTTACCCGATGCGAAATTTCTGCTCGCAAACACGATTAACTTAATTTCACTTAATAGTGCATAGATGGGTAAAAGATGAAAACCTTTTATGAATTGTTTTATAAATTATTTGTTCAGTTTCGCGATCAGTGAAAAGAAAAAGATATCGATATGGATGATTAAACAAACGATATTTTAACGTAATTAAAACGGCACAATTTTTGTCGGCGCGAATTTAAAATTGTTTTGTCCAACTTGACGTGGACAGTGGCCAGTGTCGTTAAACGCGAAATTGTTGAACAACCTCGTGTAAACTTTTCTGTAAATCACACGTATCGTAATACATCTTGCAAATGTAGTGAGAAGTCTCTGTATGTAATCATTCGTCGTTTTTGTTGAAGAAACGATGTACAGAGGAGGGGAGAGAATTTAGGTTAAATGTATCTTTATCTACCTTACTAGAATCGTTCGAAATATTCGAAGCGACGATCTGGCAATATCCCTCTTGAGTAGCATCTCATTGGACGTAAATCGGCGAAACTAGCGAATTTATTCATGAAGACGACGAAGCTTGATCTCGATGAAAATTTAGACGTAATTAAGGTGAGTTTTTTTATTGCTGTGAGGGGAGCATGTCACACACGCAAACAAACGACCATTACTCATTATGATGTTTGATTGTTGAGAGGCTAGTTGTCAAAGCCAACTATGATCAGGATTTCACTCGATCGTTCAATTCAATTCCAGTTAATTGAAATCGTTCATCCTTCGCTTTTATCATGGATTATAAATCACAAATTGACCGACTAATTGTAAATCATCGAGTCAGATATTTAATATATTGAAAAATTTCATCGTCTAACCTATGCGAAACTCTTCTAAATTCTTGAGTGTTCTTTCTGACATAAGGTTGACGATTGCAATGTTAAAATATAAAAATTAAAATGCGAAAGAGTTCATATTTTAATATAAAAAATATAAAATATTATGATAAATATAAAAAATATAGAAGAGTTTATAGTTTAATAAATTTAAATAAGTTTATATTTTAAAAGATATAAAATATTATATTAAAATATTATGATAAATATAAAAAAAATTAAAATATGAAAAAGTTTATATTTTAATATGAAAAGATACAAAATATTAAATTATTATGATAACTATAAAAAATATAAAAAAGTTTAGTTCTCTTTTTTTGTTGAAGTTGATCGTTTGCAATTTTTACAACGTAAAACTGTAAATATCAAGGATTGAATATAGTTGACACGAATACTAAATCTCATCTTTATTGCTAAATAGAATGCAATTTACAATTAATTCATTTTAATTCTCGAGCGAGATTACAAATATTGCTTTGTATCGTCGTCTTAGACTCAAATGGTCATTCAACGTATAATTGACTTTTTAAAATCTAGATCTTCAAACGTTATGTATATTCACACACTGTTTGATCATGCTGCAAGATCTTTTTTTCTCTTTCTTTTTTTTTTTTTTTTTTTCTAATAAAATCGTACTGCTCCGTTGCATCCCTGCGACTCGAAATTTAAACTTTCTGATTCTGCCACAGCTGAGTTTTCAAAGACTCGTCCGAGCCTTTCTCCAGAGGAGGAGTCACAGTTCGCAGGATCTCGGTCGCTTGGCTCGTGATCTCGTCCCACGCGAACATTACGTCCTCCTCGCGAGTCAAACGGGAGCCAATCACGAACCGCACGATCAATTTCTCGCGATACGTCGCGGCGATTATGTAAATCTTCCTCCGAGCTGTCAGACGGTTGATGAGCTCCTGAGTTAATTGATTGTCACCCTGTAAAAATCGGAAATTAGCATTGACGAAATCAGGAAACAAGCAAGTTAGCTAATCTCTGTTTCTTTTTTTTTTTTTTTTTTTTTTTTTTTTGTAGGTACCTTCATTCTGAAGCAAACTAAAGACAAAACTCTCTCCGTCACTAGTTCAAACCTGCTGTCAGACTTAACGTAATTTTCAAACATTTCGGCCAGTCGTATACTATGTCGTATATATTGCTGGATCCCTTCGACACCGTACGTACGAAGGACGAACCAAACTTTCAAGGAACGAAAACGACGACCCAGAGGAATTTGCCAATTCTGGAAAGTGATTAATCAGATGGCGTCATTGGATTATTCAGACGGCGGGCATCACGTTACACGTATGTATATGATCATGGTTGTTGGAAAATAAACAAATGAAAATACTTGCCAACGCTACAACAACTATATCAAAATATTCTACGTATGAATCTACTATAATTTAAACGATAATTAAAGTAGATTTATACTCGTGTTTCTGTCTAAACAGAAATTAATACTAATTTTCACTTGTTATCAATAAAATTACAATATAATATAAAAGATATAAAAAAATTACAATCTAATGACAATAATTATAAACATTATTACACGCGACTGACAGTTTCAAATATCCCGCTAGAAAAGTGTCAGTTAAGCGGAATACGAAACGTAAGATACAATGTAACGTTCGTTTATTTTCTATCATTCTCTGTAAGTAAATGTCTAGGGAATTAGTTACTCTGTAATCCGGGATAAGCCCTTGTTTGTCGTGTTTCAAGTAAATCCTGTCTACACTGCACGCCTCAACAAGTTTCCTGGAATCTTTCAGCCTGAAACAATTTCGTTTGATCGTATCGTATCGTTGTTGTATCATCTATTATCGTGGAATAAAAGCATGTTCGTACCATAAGAGAGAGCAATCGAAATTAACTAGTAACCATTTATGCGCGTTGACATTGAACGAGTCAGCGTATTCAATGCCGGACATCAAATATCGATACTCGGGACATGCGAAAGCAGCGCCTGTAGAACCAAGAATAAATTGGTTTGCAATTATTACCAGCAATTCATAATGTAATTCTGTCGTTATTTTCGCAATTTTATTAAGAAGGTAGCGTTTGATAGTTTTGATAAGATTAAAATTATATTTGATAATTTCGTAAGATTAAAATTACATTTTATAATATTATACGATTAAATTTTTTGATAATTTTATAAAATTAAAATTATATTGATAATTTCATAAGATTATATTTTATAATTTCGTAAGATTAAAATTATATTTGATAATTTTACAAGATTGAAATTACACTTGATAATTTTATAAGATTAAAATTATATTTTATAATTTCGTAAAATTAAAATTATATTTTACAGTTTCATAAGATTAAAATTATATTTGATAATTTTATAAGATTAAAATTATATTTTATGATTTCGTAAGATTAAAATTATATTTTATAATACTATACGATTAAAATTATATTTTATAATTTCGTAAGATTAAAATTATATTTGATAATTTCATAAGATTAAAATTATATTTTGTAATTTCGTAAGATTAAAATCATATTTTACAATTTCACAAGATTAAAATTATATTTGATAATTTTATAAGATTAAAATTATATTTTATGATTTCATAAGATTGAAATTATATTTGATAATTTCGTAAAATTAAAATTCTAGTGAGAGAAAATGTTCTAATGATTCTTCGAATTGACAGAGTTGTTCACCTGCGTAAGCTGCGTCGATGTGCAGCCACATGTTGTATTCCTCGCAAATGGCTCCCAATTCGACGAGATTGTCGAAGGCGCACGTACCAGTGGTTCCCAGATTAGCTATCACGCAACACGGTATCAAACCTTTCTTCAGATCCTCCTTGACCGCTTTCAGCAACGTTTCACCTCGAAGAGCGCATTTGTCATCGGTAGGTAAAAGTCTAATTGGAACCGATGCCAACAATGCACCTCTTTCCACAGAGGAGTTCGACTGATCTGTAGAATAAAATTTAGAAAACACAGTTTCGAAACGCAGAAATTCACGACAGTGAAATTAAAGAAAATGTATTTCTATAAGTGATATGACAGTACATCGTACATACCAGACGCATATGCAACTAATTTAGTCTTGATGATTGCTTCGCCTAATTCCGGATGTAGGCGTTTCGTACGAAGTGTTGTTTGTTCCCTTGATGCTATCAAACATATTAGCGTAACCTCGCTGGCTGATCCCTGATTATTAAAAACAAATTTAACATACGAGTCAGCAACTTTGTGACACTGTGTACTAATAAAAATATTATCCGAAGACGAATTTAAAATAATTGTCGTAGTTTATTTCATTTTGTTGGCACTGTGATGTAATTAACAATTTTCTTAAATAATTAATCAACAATGTATATAGCGGCTCGTTGGTCTAGGGGTATGATTCTCGCTTAGGGTGCGAGAGGTCCCGGGTTCAAATCCCGGACGAGCCCATTTTTTTTTTTATTATTAAAAATTTAATCTTATTATTAAGTAGTATTTAAGTTAACTTGAATCACAAATAACTTCCCTTAAGTAGTAGCAATAACAATTCATCATTAAACCCAAACAACAAATGCAAATTTCTTTGAATTTATTATTAATTTACCAAAAGCTTTTTTTAGAAGAAGTAAAAAAAAAAAATAAGTACGAAAAATCCACGTTCATTTTTTTGACGTTGTAAAATCTCATTTATCAATATTGAAATTAACATTTTTCACCAGCTGTAAAAGAGAAACTAGCTGAAAAATGAATTTTATGTTTTAAATTATGAATGACCCAACTTGCGTTGGGTACTACAAAAAATTGTTTTACAGACTCATCAATTGTTCCCCTCCACGGAAATCTTTAGTAAAAGGCGAAAGATTTATGCGTGATTTGAAGGGAAACCAGAGTGCCGTGGCAAGCCTCACGTTGACAGATATATTATACCGACATTCTTTCCACTAGCGAGAAACGTGTCCCTCTAGTGTGAATTTCGTGTATTAATCCGCACCAGTCAAAATATCTAATCGCAATGTTATTTAATTCACGTTTGGAATCCTCGAAACGGTGCGTTATTTAAAAACATTCGTGTTCTGTATCGTTTTATAAACAATATTAATATTCGTGTTTACAAGGTAAAATTATCCAATTTATTTTATAATTTGTAAATAAATAAATTTATCCGAATAATAAATTTATTTATAAACAGACTAATAGATTTACAATAGTAGATTAATTTATAATAATAGAATAACAGATTTATTTATAAATAAATAAATTTATCCGAATAATAAATTCTGACTCCATTTGACGATTCCTTTGCAACATAAATACCTTAAATCATTTTACGTTAAAATATAATAAATATAATAGTAACAATTTCAATTATTTGATAAAAAGTTATCATTAAAAATGTCCAGAATCATTTGTCACGTAAAATAAAATTGTACAATGTCCCTTTTCTCGGCGTTTTGAAACTATTCTTTTAACAAACTGTTGGTGAATTTTTACCTGTATGACACCGCCACCGAAGCCCTCGTTGCTACTGAGAAACTGCTTCGGTAATCCTAATAATTTCCCGAGCCAATTCATCATAATCATTTCTAATTCGGTACATGCCGGCGATGAGATCCATGAAAGGCCTACACACCCCAAACCGTTGGCCATAATATCGCCAATAATCGCGGGATATGAATTTGCTGTTGGGTAAAATGCATGAAATTGTGGTGAATTCCAGTGAGTCATCTGAAAAGTAGTCGTTCCGATTAAACGAGATGGCAAACTATACAAATTATGCAAACAACAAGATAACGAACTGTAATATCTTACTCCTGGTATGATATATCGTTCGACGTCTTTGAGCACTTCTTGCCAACTTTCCGGCTTCTGCGGCGCTTTTTCCGGCAACAGATTAAAGAGATATCTCGGTTCCACATTCGGAAGGACATTCTTCTCTCTCAGGGTCTCGGTATAGTTGGCTATGAAATCGATAACTGCCTTGCCAAAATCAATGAAGTCCTTCGTGTCCATCGTTGACAAATAGTTCTCCAATCAAATCTTCGGTCGGTTTCTGCGCTCGAACGAATAGAAACGACAGAAATAAATAGTAACGAAGATATCGGAAACACTCTTCTCCGTTTCTATTCCAGGACAGATAGATTCGACACTTGAAATAAAAGTGAAAACGTTTTCGTTCACGTACTGCGTTTCACCAAACGAGCAGGCCTAATTTACGTTGCGGTTCCATTTCAGTTTCACACACTTTTTCTACTTCCGAGAGACGAAACTTCACTAGGGGAATGTTCGCCCCCGTCGCGGCATTTTTAACAAATGGGACGCGTTATTTGTTCGTGAAATAAAATGAGGTTGCCGACGCACCGAGGAGAGAATTAAACTGAGATTTATAAAATTCTGAAGCATTCGGACAGTTTGCCTGAACAACCAGAACCACACCTTTTGTTCCAACTGTCCGCGGACTGTTCAACGAAACATTTTCTTTAAAAAAAAAAAAAAAAAAGAGTCTCTTTGCTCGAAGCACGACGACGTAAACGAAGCGTCACGCAGAATTAGCACTGATCAAGAATATGAATTTCGAATTCAGGCCGAGAATCGAGGAACACGTGATTGAAAACTAATGGCAGGAGTATCGGAGCCGAGAGCGGTCCACGAGGAAGTGACTTGGCTTGAACAGCGCCGGATAAAGTTAAATGCCGACACATAGAAAACTTTCTCCTGCTTTCACCATAATTATACAGAAAAAGAAGGAAAAAAATAATTGATCAGCGCGGAGGGAACGGGGGGAAGGGGAGGAAAAAAAATATGCTATTTCACGAAGCTTCTCTGCGGGAGTTTCGTGAGAGAATCGAGAATGGCCGTCGTCACAAATTACGAAGATTCCTTGACACTGACGCGACGCGAATCTTAATTAATTAAAAATGTATCGCAAAATATCAAGCAGTAACTTGAAAATTTAATTTCAAGTGTCAATTCGATTTTTACGTGCCTTTCAGTTCAATGAAAATGTACGTGCGAAATACACAATTACAAATTTTAATTGAAATATAATTGCACTGTAATTGAACTCGAAGAAATCGTGGTGACCAACGCAGGAATCGTTTGTTTCATCATCTATTTTCAACCTTAGTTTTGAGAATGCTTCTTTCACTTTCTTAATTGAACAATTTCTATTACGTGTAATTATTGACGAATATTGACGAATAATAACGTCGTGAAGAAACGATATTTATCGATATTAAGATATCAAAATCGTTGAACATTAATAAATTAACAAATTTATCTACAAAACTTTAACATTAATATTCACGAAATTTTAATTCAAAGTTTGACATTTAGAAATATACGATTTTCTTCCACTTAGAATGACATTAAGACGCTTTGTTACGGAGACACCAATTCCTCTCTCAGATGAAATACGAAAGATCATTCACATGCTTTTACCGCGTTTTAATGAAAAAGATGTTATAAAAGTGTAACACATAGAAAGAGCGTCCTTGAAAATACGGAAGAGCGTAAAATCGAAGCGCTCGTGCATAACGGCCTTGATTTCTTCAAAGGAAATTATATTAGAGAAAAAAGAGGCAAAATAAAAGAGAATGTGAATTATTCATACACATATCTGTGTGTCTTTAATAGATTGCCGTTATCATGTGTTTTTTATTGAACTGTTTAAACAACGCGTACTATAATTTATGCAACGTTGCACAAGGCAAGTTGAAAAACAATAACAAACGACACTATTCCAAATAATTGTAAAAATTATTATTTCGCACTTTCGTAACTTTTATCACATCAGTATCACAATTTATTAATTTATCACGAAAAGTTAATTCACATTTTTAATTATACTCCACTTAAGACCATGCAAGTTTCAATTTGTTTTTTAAGAAAGACTCTATCGTATTTTATAAATTCAAATCGAACTATCGCATTACTTTACGTTTAAGATTCATAAGACGCATTTGTAAATAATTAAAAATGCTTAGATGTAATGTACGAAGCAATAATTAAACGCATATAAATATCCAGTGCATTACCAAAATTTATCGAGCAATTGATCTTTTATAATTTTAATCCTCAACATCTATTTTTTTTTTTTTTTTTTTAATTTAGACACAAAATTTTCTACTTATACTTTGTCAAAACATTTTTGTTCACATTTTATGAAAAGAATAAGCAAAAAATTTCCAGTGCAATAATGTTTTATACAAATGAAGAAATATAAATCGTCAGTATTCGATAGTGTTCAATACTGTACTAGTATTACATACATCATTATATTTATAAATAAATCATTACGTTCGCAATGTAAAGGAGAGAGGAAAAGTTAATTGAATAATTAATTAATTAAAATAAAATATTTTTTCTATCAGAAATTAATCTCTAGACAAAATAGTTCTTAATTAAAAAATAAAACGAAAAATTTTGGGAATTTGAAATTAAATGATTTCAATTTGTGCAATGTCATCGTAACACAAATATTACGATCAATCATTTCATTACATGAATATCTGTCTATTCTTTTTTTCTTTTTTTTTCTATGATAAAGTTACAGTGACATTATGTCAGAACAACTAATGAAACATAGGAATAACAAAGCGATCAATAAAAATAGCGATCAATAAAATCATGAATATAAAATTATTGTTGAAGTAAGTTGTATCATTTTTACTTGCCTGAAAACACAGTTCGCCAACAATAAAAGAAAGAACGACTTCAACTCATGAACAGAAGGTGTTAGACTGCTTATAATGTTGGAATCATCCTTTTTATATATCCTCGGTAGACTAAGACCGTATTTCAAGTACGAATAACCAGCATTTCTGTATATTCTACCTTCTCCAATGATTTTCGTTGTCACGAATAACCTTGTAGTTATTAAGTATTTGCTTTCATAACGAAATCGTGACAACATTAACTACTACTGATATGTGTATTGCAATAGAACTGAAATTATAAACAATTATTGATAACAACGATCTCGAAATTTCTGTATAATTTTGCCAGCAGTTTTACAATATTTATTTACAATATTTATTTACAATATTTATTTCTTCGAACCAACTGTTTTTTCCTTTACTTAAATACTAATTAGAAAAGTTTTTAATAAAAAAACATTTAATTTTCTTTGTTTCTCTAATTGAAAAAAATTCTTTGGACATATTTCCTCTAATTATTATCAACTGATTTGAACCGTCATTCTAAGTGGAGGAAAATCGTATATTTTTAAATGTCAAAGTTTGAACTAAGGAAAATTTCGTAAATACTAATGTTAAAGTTTTGTAGTTGAGTTTATTAATTTGTTAATATTCAACGATTTTGATATCTTAATATCGATAAATATCGTTTCTTGCGGAGTAAAGTTAATATTTATATAATTATATATTTATACGTATTATATGCGTTGTACGTGTTGTGTTATTTTAAGAATATAATATAAAAGAATATAAAATATACAGATATGTTAATACCTGGAATTGTTATCCTCAGTTCAATTAAAGTTTACAATCCACAGATACACGTGTATTCTCAGCTTAAATATGACTAGAATAATTAATACAATACAACGCTAGAGGTCACAAATTAACTCTTATCTCTAAAACATATTTTAGGCAAATTTTAAAAAATTTATTCTAATATTTATCATGCTTTTTATTCAAAATAATTGAGATTGCAAGTTATACATATTTCAACCAAACCTTTGTGCCTTATGAATTATTCATACATGCGTGTATATGCGCAGCTGAACTATATTATATTAATCAACTGAGTCCAGTTATGTGTTAGTAAGTTCAAAATGTTAGTGTGTATTGTCCACGTGCTGAATAAGTTTTCCTTGTGTATACAGGATCGAATAATGTACAAAGTAGGCATGATGTGACCCTTTATGAAAAATCAATGAAAAGATACTATCATCTCTTTCGAAATTATTGCAATTATTCCTCTTGTACGAGATTTCGACGCATATAATATCAATTTTACACCAAAGTAAGAGACAGAAATGTCGTCAAGCATTTGATATTCATGACAGTAATGGGATATTCAAATATTAAAGGAGAAGAAGAGAACCGTACATTATTGCAATGTTCAATTTATACATTTGTACATTTATAAATCGAGTTTGAATATTTGTCAAGTATACTTAC
Source organism: Tetragonisca angustula (assembly GCA_036937485.2). Lineage (NCBI taxonomy): Eukaryota > Metazoa > Arthropoda > Insecta > Hymenoptera > Apidae > Tetragonisca > Tetragonisca angustula. The sequence continues at coordinate 32,718 of JAWNGG020000359.1, read as the reverse complement.
AAACTTGGCTAATTCCAGATATTACTCTGCATGCGAGGATAAGTGAGAGAACGTACAATAAAAGTTTTTGTAAGGTGCTTCATTTTCACGAAGGTGGAGTTTGAATCAAGGACCAAGGCAATTTTCAACGAAACGATATTCAAAGTCAGATGATATCTAAGATTATAATAAAGGAATTGTTATTTAATGTCATTTTAACTACCTGTTATGTGGATGACCTAATGCTGTTTTAATTACGACTATATTATAGCTAATATAGTGATTTTTCACGCAATATTTGCTGAGATCGAAGAGTATATTTATAACTAACGATAAGACACGACCAGACAGTTTCTGTTTCTAAGATAGAATTAAAATAACAATGCAATTAAAATCAGTATTGCTTAACACAATTCACAGAAACTTTGCTGACAATTAACTGACATTCAATTACATTTATACTGATATTTATATAAATGCATACTATGCAAAGAAAGATAAAGATAACAAGTGTTGAATGGAAGTTTTTATAATACTTTGATCTATTTTTTATTTTACATGTATCTTGCATGTGTTTTGCCTGTTAACGTTTAAAAAGTACAAGCTCATAATTCATATTCATCCGATCAATTTGATTTAATTACTTTCTCTCAGAATTTTATTGAATTACAATTCGATTTAATTACTTTCAGATTTTTAACACATAATTCGTGTATACAGGGTGTATCGTAATATGTAGTATTCACTTCAAAGCACTAAAACAATGAAAGAAGTTCATATGAATATGAGTATGCCGTTTGACCTTACTTCAAAGTTATTATACCCATTTTCCGTTGCTGCTGATAATTAAAAAATTATTTATAGTATTATCAATATTTAAATGGTTATAACCTGGAATTTTCAAAAATTGCGAACGTTCTTGACAGCCACAAATTTTTATGCACGTCGAAGGTAAACGTTTTTAATAACTAAGCAGCTGCAAACGGCTATAAATTTGAAACAAAATTAAGTTGGACATATTCACATAAAATTTTATCATTCTTCTCTGTCTGTCAATGCCTATCATAATTGTGGTAGTGGTTGCCATAGATGAGTGAAAATACATGACGTTTGTATGGAAGGATGAGTGTGGCGAGAGTGAGAGTATAAGAGTGGTGTGGTGTGATCTGAGTGTTTGAGATATTCCAGGGCAGAAGAAAGAACGAATCAGAGAGATGTATGCGAGAACAGTTGAGCGCGAGCATGGTGACGAAAAAACAAATGTGATCGGGAAGATGCCCAGTCGAGAGTTGGATAGACGCGAGACTTGAGTGTAGCAGAGTATGAGAGTTGAAATAGAGTGTGAGAGTTAAATATATGTATTTGATGATTTTTATTAAATCTATCTCCAACTAGTGTGTTTATCAGTCCGATCCACTGACAATAATGACATATAATCAATATTATCTGAAAATCACGACAGACCATAAATTCGACATGACAATTTGTATTCTTCAGTTCATTTAGTTGGCTTATATGCCAGAATAAATATGAGATTGTCAAATATATATTGTTAAATGTTGTGTCACATATAATACACTATATATAAATGGTACTGAAATATTTTAGAAAAAATTGAACTCTCGTTTGACTGGAAGAATCTAAAACATTTTGCAAATTTTTCACGCATAAAGATCCGTGGTTTATTTATAGATAAAGTAATGGGGAATAGGAAACCACATTGTCTCCTCACAATAGTATTTATAAAATTACAGAAAATTATTAATATGACAATAACTAATGCATTTGCAATTAAATTTTGGACTCATCGTTCGTTCATTGGACAGAAGAAGAATGAAACGGAACGTCATACTATTAAATTGTAATTTCTGAATATAAAAGATAATTGTGGGAAGAAAGAGTAAAAAAAAATTGAATTCTTTGGGCTCGTCCGGGATTTGAACCCGGGACCTCTCGCACCCGAAGCGAGAATCATACCCCTAGACCAACGAGCCAACTTGAAAAGTTTTTTCCTGTTAATCATCACCAAGCTCTTGATTAAATAAATAAAGTCTAATTATTAACATGTTAAAATTAATATTTTCCAATGGTAATTCAAAAACATTTGTCAGAAATCCACACGTTGACTTGTTCTAAATCGCTAGTATCGATAAAAAATGTCAAATACATCTCTATAGGACAATGTAGTATTATAATTTTATTTTACAATGTAACCGCGTGTGTACAATAATGTTGCATATTCATTTGCATCGTTGAAATTGATTAAAATAGCGGATTAAGTGAAAGTATTTTATTAGGACATGGCGTATGTTAATGATACCAATTGGAGAACTTCACTCCTGTCAGTATACCATTTGTTTGTTCTCCACGATCGGTTTTACAGTGAAAGGATTATTTTGCAAGTTGGCTCGTTGGTCTAGGGGTATGATTCTCGCTTAGGGTGCGAGAGGTCCCGGGTTCAAATCCCGGACGAGCCCAAATTTTTTAGTTTCTCCATCATCAACACCGCTACCAACGTTCTCCAACCAATTCTCTAACAATAAAAAGTAGATGAACCTTTGAAAATTATATAAAGTAAATTAAAGATGCATGCACAAACGTTGGCGGAATATTGGTCTTTTTAAAAATATAACAAAACATATTATTCTTAAATTAATATTTGTTAGTGATGCATATATGTGTAAAAGATAGTTTCAAAAATATTCTTATACTTTAAGAATTTTGGCTCGGAAGAATCGAAAGAAGGAATTTTCGAAATAAATCTGCCAAAGGAAAAATAATGTACAAATTGTACAATATGAAAATTGTGTAATAAAAAAGATATAAATATAAATATAAAAATAGTTAGTTAAAAATATAAATATAAGAATAGTTAGTTTGTTCTCCAAAAACTCATCTGTAACGTGATTGTGTAACTTGAAGAACTTTCTTAATGCCTTTTTTTCTATGTAAAATATTTTCATTGAAATGAAATGATAAATGGATTCTAAACACCACAAACATTAGACGTGCTAACTACTACGAAATATCTATTTACGTAATAGTGATAGTTAAAAGGTAATGTGACCATGAATATAATAATTGCGACAGTCATTTCTTTTTTTATCTGTCGCGCTACCATAAATCAGAACTGTTCTATTTTTGTTGTATGTAATTTCAACGCGATATTTAATGTTTTAAAGAAAGAACAGTTGCTATTTCTTATCCAAAAATATACAAAAATCAAATCTAGTATAAAATATAACACTTTTGTATCATGATACATTGCAACACAATATTGACTAAAATCATTTAATAATTTATATTAAACTAATATTAATTACGTTGATTATTATTTCTTATTGAAAAGATGCAAGATTTATTTTTTAGAGTTAATGTAGATTAAATTTTGAAACTAAAATAAATTTTATATATGTGGAAATACTATACATATATACTTCTAAAATAGAAACATGTCGCAACATTGGGGGCGTAGCTCAGATGGTAGAGCGCTCGCTTAGCATGCGAGAGGTACCGGGATCGATACCCGGCGCCTCCATCTAAAAGTTTTTTTTTTAAATAAATTAAGTATGTATATATTTTTGTAAAGTAAAATTCACATTCTTTCATTATATCCCTAAATGGAATTGTATTTTTTACAATATGAAAAATTACTAATAATTTATCATATTACGTGCTTTTCCAACATGCAGATGTGAATAATCTCACAGTAATAACTACTAAGAATAAGCTCTACAAATAGCTATCTGCTACAAGTCTGCTGATATTCGAATTGTAAAATCAAACATTTATGAATTAATCAGTTTGAAAACACAAACTCATAAGACATCATTATACTGTACAACAGATGTAGAATTAAATCCATAAATAAATAAACTACACAAAATGCCAGATCATAATTGCGAAATAGTCAATTCCTCTGACCCACAACATAATATGTATGTACATACATACTAGGAAGAGCCTAATTTAGGACAGACTGTCAAGTGTCTATCGCTTTCTCATCTGAACCAAAAAAAAAAAAAACTGAATGTCCAATTCGAATATTTGAAATTTCATATTTTCTTACACTAAAGTTGTAAGCACCATGTAATTACATTCAATAATTAAGAATAAATACTTATGTCATTACTCCTTCAGCAACAAGTTGATCCATAGTTACTGAAAAACAATATACAATGAACAAATTCTCGAAATTCACTTTCATAATTATGAATATTAGAAAACGGAAAACAACAGTAACAGTGAATTGATTGAAATCAATTGCAAGTAAAATATTAAGTTAATATCTGATAGTACTGAAGCTAGTTCAATCTATAAAATAAAGCATTTTTGTGAAATTTGATAAAACTGATGCCAATTGTAAAAAGCACAAAATGAAACTTAATGATAAAGTATTAAATAAAATTGTTATATTTGTAAATGCATATTTTTGTATTTTTATATTGTAATTTTTTTTATATTTATAATAAACATTTTTTGAATATAATTTCTCTTTACTAGAAACACTATATCTAAAATATTAAAAAATATTTTATCACTGATGGCGCCGTGGCTTAGTTGGTTAAAGCGCCTGTCTAGTAAACAGGAGATCGAGGGTTCGAATCCCTCCGGAGCCTAATTTTGGTATTAATTCTGATTGTTCTAAGATCAGGATTAATTATACTATTTTTTGTCATGTGCATAAGATTATAATGGAATTTTTATTTAAAAAAGCAATATAAATAATTTAAATTAATTAAACTAAAGTGTATTAAGAAATAAAATAATTTAATTCTCAATTTTAATATATATATACATATATGTTTGTTAAAATCCTTATGTATAGAATTAAATTTTTCTTCTTAGATATAAAAAGTAAAAGAAATCTCAATTTTATTTGTACAAATTAAATTATAAATTAAATTTGTGCCGAATTTGTGTAACCTCGTACCACCCCTTTCTTTCACGTTTCTCGACGAATCTACGATCCGGGGTGTTATTCGATTATCAAAAATCGTGACGTTTAGATGTGTCACCTCTCGTGACGTGCATTCCTAACTGTGTAATATCTTTCGTTGCTGTTTTGTAAGCACTTGTATACTATTATCAATTTTATTTCATTATTGCGTATTTATTTAATTGTTTATTATATGTCTTTAAAGTAAAACTAACTAGTTTTATGAAATCTTTGTTGCTTTACTCCCTTTTATTATAAATTGTTGCTTGACCATTTGAATAACTTCAGAAGAATTTTGGAATATTTCACAGCATACACCTTCACAAATGATTAGCAGTTAATTTGCAATGCAGAGGCAACAAGTATGTAAGTGTGCATGCATTCCTAACCTACAATTTATGTAATTTATTTAATAAATAATGTAAGTAATAAGCACATTGAATGATAAATAATTTCATATCAAAAATAACAGAATGGATTATAAAAATTATTGTTTCGTATGGAATTCGATATAAAAAATAAAATATATATAGTTATATATAAAATATTTATAGTCATAAATGGATAGAAAGGTAAATTTTTACACATGAAAGAGACGTGAATGAAATAAAGTTGAGATTACATATTTATATAATATTGGGAAGTTTATTAGATCGTTATTGAACTCTCAGTATTTCTGAAATTGTGAATCGATAATGAAAGCATTACATGATTGTATCATTGATTGTATGTCAAATCTGTTATATCCTTCATTGACAATAGTAAATTTTGTTTGGAATTACCGTTTCGATATATGGTCCAATCGTTTATTTGTAAAATTATAATTCATACTTCAATTATGATCCTGGTTTCTTGTATGAATTTATAATGTATTTACTTTTAATTTCTATCTTTACGAATGTTGCATCACAAACGAAATAAAGCTTCTTCATAGACATCTATAACTTATTTCGCGTGTTTATTTTTCGCTGAGTCGGTCGGTAACATTGGAAACGATATTTGAAACGGTAAATAAAGTCAATATATTAATATTTATTTGAAAATATAATAAAAAGAGAGCTTCTTACTTTTCTTTTTTTGATTCGATTAAACATACTTTTTAAACTTAATATTCAAGTTGTAGAAGATGATGAAAATAAACTTTTGAATTTTTGTACGATCGGTATTTCAGTTCACAGAATGTGATTTCCTTGATAGTGATAAAAGTGAAGCTTTTACGTAGATAAGATAGTTAATTCAGATTCTTATCGAATCTGTAATATCTTATTTTATTTATTTTTATTAGAAGTTTTTCCGTACATGTTTACTTTGAACAAAGAAAAAATTTTTCATAATTACTATTGTAAGATATTACAGAATAGTGTTGTTTAGGTGCACGTTATTTAGGTGAATGTTTTATAGAATCATCATAGAGGGCAGAATAAGCGAGAACTGACGATTTTTCCTTTTTCATTTTGAGATATTAATAAAATATAATACAAATGTTGTATCAGTCTAAATTTAATAATCTTAAAGTTTTAGTGGCAATTATCTATTTTTAATTGATCTAATAACTGAAGTGTGTCATATACGTGATATAGAAAAATTATTGCTTTTAATCGATAGTTTTATAAATTTACGATGATGATATAATTATTGTCTTAATTTTTTTTCTTTGATAATAAATCTAATTTGATAAATATAATTCTTGTGCAAAAAGTATCGATGATCTATAGTCTACTCTACAGAGAATGAAAAGAATAATCATAATCATAATTACATTTCCTAATCATTTGCTGCTTAGTGAAGTTGAAATATCATTTCTCTATAATAATTTCATAAACCTTTGCAAATCTCAGTTGAACAGTCTACCAATCAGTGGAACAAATTCATTTTCAAACATCTGATTTTCCAGCTAATTCGACCAGGATAATATTTCCTCGTTCCTTCATCAAAGAAGGAAAGAACTCCTTCAAAAATTGCCAAATTTCTGTTCTATTCCCCACAAACGAATTGCGGAATGTATATTGATCTATATATCTAAATTTTCTCGTTTCACTTTAATACATTAAACTTCTGGACACGTGTCACAAAAAAGAAAAAAAGACTACCTTCAGACACCTGCACTGTTTCCCCATTTCTCTGAGATCCGATATCGAGTGATATCTTCTTTATCCGTAGCCCGGCCCGATTTGTTAAAAGTCCATGGATATCTCATGGAAGCGTCGCTGTCCAACGGACGTCCGAGATTAATGCTCGACAGACGGACAGGCTGGCGTGTCGCGTGTTGGAACGAGCGCGTGAAAAAGCGTGACGAACGGTGTACGTGCGCGGCGTGACGCGGCACGGCACGTCACGTCACGGCTGCACGATGCGGCCACGTTTCGCAACAGGCAACAGGCCACGCATGCAGATGAACTCGCGGGCTACGTCGATATCCCAACAGCAGGGGTTCCGTCGATTGAAAAAGGGACAGCCGATAACAGCGCGAAGGGTAGATGAAATGGGGGTTCGTTTACCCCTGGAAGAGTCACCCTGTCCTCATCGATCCTCATCCTCCACCTTCTCTGTACGGGCGTCTCCTCTTTGCTCCCTGCTACACTCCCTCTCTCACCATCGCTGCTACCATCCTCGCGTAGCGCCTCATTCTATTTCTACATCCACCCCTGTTCTCTCCCTACCTTGCTACACTCGCTTCGTGTCCTCTCTCTCTCTCTCTCTCTCTCTCTCTCTGGTTGCTGTCTCGCCTTACTCTCTCTAGTTTCTCTCTCTCTCTCTTTCTCTCTTTTTCGTTTCGTTGTTCTCTGTCGCGCGCTCGGTCCGGCACTCCCGCGTCAGCGTCGCGAAGAAATTCACTTTCGCGAAAAGAAAAAAAGAGCCCGCGAAAAATCGATGCTAACCGCCTATTGGCCGCGTGGCCGTTGGATCGCGGCTGCATTGGTGCTCGCGGCCTCGCGGGCGTGGCTTAAAGATGAGCTCTCGCTATGTCATCGCTTATATTGATCCTATAGTCGGGCAAGCCGGTGTGGAGAACGCGAACGCCGGCGTGTGTGGCGTGTGGCGTGGGCGCGCCACACATCGACGTCCGTCCATCCATCCATCCATCTATCCGTGCGAGCACACGCTCGTCCCACGCGAGCTGATCCCATGCACGCGCGGCCGAGCACACGTCCGTCCGCCCAGACGCGCGTCCCATTTCCGTTTCCTCGCTCACCTGTCCGCGGAACACCGACTTAAGCCTCGTTTCTAACTCACTCGACGAAAGGAGTCGCGTTTTCATTCGGAGAGGACAGAACATGCAAGAACGTATCTGTCTCTTTTTGAGAGAGCAACTCTCGAGACCGGGCGTTGCATCGCGATTCTAGCTTCAGAGAAGACGGTTTTTTCGACCTCAAGACGCATCCTCACGTGTTCAAAGTAATAGCACATGCTTGAGAAATTGAGCGGCACGTTACGAGGAAGTACGATCACGCTGGAATGACGTGCCGCGCACGTCGAGAACATTATTGGCCCAAAATTGCAACCTTTTCTCAGTTTTAAGGTATATTTAAGTATAATCTAGGCAAAATAAATAATAAATTTATTACTTTTTAGTAATTTCTATCCAGTGATATATACCGACGAATTCAAAAACAGGAGACGAATTATTGTACACGGTGTTGGTCACTCGTTATGGTCCGCAATCAATTGCCACCGCAAGTGGTTAACCTCTTACGTCACGCACGTCGAGAATATTTTTGGCCAAAAATTGGAATATTTTCTCAGTTTTAAGTACATTTAAGTACAACCTAGGCATTTAAGTACAACATATGATAAATTTATTGCTTCTCAATAATTTCTATCCAATGATACACCGATGAACTCAAAAAGAAGACGAGTTATCGTATACGGTTTGGTCACTCGTTATGGTCCGCGAACCAGTTACCAGCGCCAAGAGGTTATAAACGCGTTTATTGGATGCAGGTGCGTAAATGTTTTATTGCATTTGCAGATAATAGGGTAGACGTGCATCTCGCTGTCAGTCGTAGCTTTTTGAATACGCCTTACGTGGCATCGATAGCGTGGAAATAAACCTCGGATAAGGCTTTCCGTCTATACGTGAATCTTTCATTCACTGGTGAATTATCGAATCGAGGGATTCCCGAGATCTATAGTCACGAAGTATGCATGGGAGAGGGAGCTCGTGATTAATTTATCTACTGCGAACTCTCTTCATTATGAATGGCACATATATTTGGGTTAATGGTGCCAGCTGGTTTGAAGCCAGAATAGTCTTCGAGGTGGATATGTGGTAAGAAGTAAGTGCTCGGATCTTCATATAAGTTCTTTTCCATTTTATATGACGGACAGCTTATCTTCTCGCCTCCGGCGGAGCGTTTGAATATTAGAAGAATGCAAACGGCTCGACAAACAGACCTCTGTTCGATGAATTTGTTGTTCTAACAATTTTTTGATTTATTTACCAAATCAATATCGTTTGACTCGTTCAGTAGAAAATTAGAATGCTTTCGTCTCATTTAACGAGATTGAAATATTTGTTCAGTTATGCAATACCTTTCAATCTCATCAAGAACTTTGAAAAATAGTAATGAACATTACAGTCTAAACGCGAAGATCGAAAATTATGTGGAGTTGTCAGTTAAATAGTTTAGGTATCTAATAACATTAATAGCACTGTCTCTATATGTGTATTGATGCAATTATACCGTTACAATCCGTAACATTATTGCGTTAGATTATTAATAATTTCACTATCGATATTCGACTAATCCTGCATGAATAAATTGGCATCCAACTAAAACGATCATTTTCTAAATTCAAGAGAGTACGAAAAATGAAAAGTGTAGACGTAAATCAAAAACAGTGAAATATTGATGAAATATTTCCATAACTTTCCGCAGTTCGAGTTCGTTCATGGGAAATAGTTTTGAATTTTAAAAAAATTTTTCGAGCATGAACAAACCGAGTTTCTGGTTGCCACCCTATTTAAACACGATACAGTACAATCAATTTTCGGAACTTTAAAAGATGAAGAGAAAGGGGGGAGGGGGAAGCGAAAGGTGGGCGTGAGTTATATCGTGACTGTTTTGATGGATTAATTCGTGAACCGAACGGAAAGCTGCAAAGACCGACTTTGGCCTGTTGGGCTCGTTTTCATATTTTTTCAGTTAGGCAAAGACCTGTTAAGAAACGACTCGCCGAACCCGTCTATTGATTTCAACTATTGTTTCCTAATAATCGCGCTGCTACAACGCTTTCTTTCCATCCCTTTTTCTTTTTTTACCTCCGACTGCAGCGAAATATCAGAATACCGTAAACATCGTGCCACTTGCGCCCACTGTTTGAGAAATACGCAATCGCAAACACTCGCATATCCGTTTTAATTAATTTTTTCCAAATGTACACAGACTTCGAGGTTTAATTAATAGAACTTGAAATAACAATGTTTGATGTGGTACGATTAATCGAAAGAAAAAAAAAAAAAAAAAGAAAACGATTCAATTCAACTTCAAATTATTTATCGATGTCGATGCAGTGTAAGAAAAGTTTCTTCTTCTTCTTCTTCTTCTTCGCAATCTACTAATTGTACAGCTACTGCGACGCAAGTGAAATATAGGCAGTTTCTCAGCAGCGAAAGCAAATTATCCGTGACAAGTTCGTGCTTTTGAAACGCGCGTCGGCGTTCCAGGTCCCTTTCGGAGGATCCCGTGCCCCTATGGGGCCCCATGCACGTCGATTGTCGCAATGTAAAGGAGGGAGGAAAAGTTAATTGAATAATTAATTAATTAAAATAAAATATTTTTTCTATCAGAAATTAATCTCTAGACAAAATAGTTCTTAATTAAAAAATAAAACGAAAAATTTTGCGAATTTGAAATTAAATGATTTCAATTTGTGCAATGTCATCGTCACACAAATATTACGATCAATCATTTCATTACATGAATATCTGTCTATTCTTTTTTTCTTTTTTTTTCTATGATAAAGTTACAGTGACATTATGTCAGAACAACTAATGAAACATAGGAATAACAAATAGCGATCAATAAAATCATGAATATAAAATTATTGTTGAAGTAAGTTGTATCATTTTTACTTGCCTGAAAACACAGTTCGCCAACAATAAAGGAAAGAACGACTTCAACTCATGAACAAAAGGTGTTAGACTGCTTATAATGTTGGAATCATCCTTTTTATATATCCTCGGTAGACTAAGATCGTATTTCAAGAATAACCAGCATTTCTGTATGTTCTACCTTCTCCAATGATTTTCGTTGTCACGAATAACCTTGTAGTTATTAAGTATTTGCTTTCATAACGAAATCGTGACAACATTAACTACTACTGAAATGTGTATTGCAATAGAACTGAAATTATAAACAATTATTGATAACAACGATCTCGAAATTTCTGTATAATTTTGCCAGCAGTTTTACAATATTTATTTACAATATTTATTTACAATATTTATTTCTTCGAACCAACTGTTTTTTCCTTTACTTAAATACTAATTAGAAAAGTTTTTAATAAAAAAACATTTAATTTTCTTTGTTTCTCTAATTGAAAAAAATTCTTTGGACATATTTCCTCTAATTATTATCAACTGATTTGAACCGTCATTCTAAGTGGAAGAAAATCGTATATTTTTAAATGTCAAAGTTTGAACTAAGGAAAATTTCGTAAATACTAATGTTAAAGTTTTGTAGTTGGGTTTATTAATTTGTTAATATTCAACGATTTTGATATCTTAATATCGATAAATATCGTTTCTTGCGGAGTAAAGTTAATATTTATATAATTATATATTTATACGTATTATATGTGTTATATGTGTTGTTATTATTTTAAGAATATAATATAAAAGAATATAAAATATACAGATATGTTAATACCTGGAATTGTTATCCTCAGTTCAATTAAAGTTTACAATCCACAGATACACGTGTAGCTTAAATATGACTGGAATAATTAATACAATACAACGCTAGAGGTCACAAATTAACTCTTATCTCTAAAACATATTTTAGGCAAATTTTAAAAAATTTATTCTAATATTTATCATGCCTTTTATTCAAAATAATTGAGATTGCAAGTTATACATATTTCAACCAAACCTTTGTGCCTTATGAATTATTCATACATGCGTGTATATGCGCAGCTGAACTATATTATATTAATTAACTGAGTCCAGTTATGTGTTAGTAAGTTCAAAATGTCAGTGTGTATTGTCCACATGCTGAATAAGTTTTCCTTGTGTATACAGAATCGAATAATGTACAAAGTAGGCATGATGTGACCCTTTATGAAGAATCAATGAAAAGATACCATCATCTCTTTCGAAATTATTGTAATTATTCCTCTTGTACGAGACTTCGACGCATATAATATCAATTTTACACTAAAGTAAGAGACAGAAATGTCATCAAGCATTTGATATTCATGACAGTAATGGAATATTCAAATATTAAAGGAGGAGAAGAGAACCGTACATTATTGCAATGTTCAATTTATACATTTGTACATTCATAAATCGAGTTTGAATATTTGTCAAGTATACTTAAACTTGGCTAATTCCAGATATTACTCTGCATGCGAGGATAAGTGAGAGAACGTGCAATAAAAGTTTAAACGATCATTTTCTAAATTCAAGAGAGTACGAAAAATAAAAAGTGTAGACGTAAATCAAAAACAGTGAAATATTGATGAAATATTTCCATAACTTTCCGCAGTTCGAGTTCGTTCATAGGAAATAGTTTTGAATTTTAAAAAAATTTTTCGAGCATGAACAAACCGAGTTTCTGGTTGTCACCCTATTTAAACACGATGCAGTACAATCAATTTTCGAAACTTTAAAAGATGAAGAGAAAGGGAGGAGGGGGAAGCGAAAGGTGGGCGTGAGTTATATCGTGACTGTTTTGATGGATTAATTCGTGAACCGAACAGAAAGCTGCAAAGACCGACTTTGGCCTTTTGGGTTCGTTTTCATATTTTTTCAGTTAGGCAAAGACCTGTTAAGAAACGACTCGCCGAACCCGTCTATTGATTTCGACTATTGTTTCCTAATAATCGCGCTGCTACAACGCTTTCTTTCCATCCCTTTTTCTTTTTTTACCTCCGACTGCAGCGAAATATCAGAATACCGTAAACATCGTGCCACTTGCGCCCACTGTTTGAGAAATACGCAATCGCAAACACCCTCATATCCGTTTTAATTAATTTTTTCCAAATGTACACAGACTTCGAGGTTTAATTAATAGAACTTGAAATAACAATGTTTGATGTGGTACGATTAATCGAAAGAAAAAAAAAAAAAAAAAAAGATTCAATTCAACTTCAAATTATTTATCGATGTCGATGCAGTGTAAGAAAAGTTTCTTCTTCTTCTTCTTCGCAATCTACTAATTGTACAGCTACTGCGACGCAAGTGAAATATAGGCACTTTCTCAGCAGCGGAAGCAAATTATCCGTGACAAGTTCGTGCTTTTGAAACGCGCGTCGGCGTTCCAGGTCCCTTTCGGAGGATCCCGTGCCCCTATGGGGCCCCATGCACGTCGATTGTCGCAATGTAAAGGAGGGAGGAAAAGTTAATTGAATAATTAATTAATTAAAATAAAATATTTTTTCTATCAGAAATTAATCTCTAGACAAAATAGTTCTTAATTAAAAAATAAAACGAAAAATTTTGCGAATTTGAAATTAAATGATTTCAATTTGTGCAATGTCATCGTCACACAAATATTACGATCAATCATTTCATTACATGAATATCTGTCTATTCTTTTTTTCTTTTTTTTTCTATGATAAAGTTACAGTGACATTATGTCAGAACAACTAATGAAACATAGGAATAACAAATAACGATCAATAAAATCATGAATATAAAATTATTGTTGAAGTAAGTTGTATCATTTTTACTTGCCTGAAAACACAGTTCGCCAACAATAAAGGAAAGAACGACTTCAACTGATGAACAAAAGGTGTTAGACTGCTTATAATGTTGGAATCATCCTTTTTATATATCCTCGGTAGACTAAGATCGTATTTCAAGAATAACCAGCATTTCTGTATGTTCTACCTTCTCCAATGATTTTCGTTGTCACGAATAACCTTGTAGTTATTAAGTATTTGCTTTCATAACGAAATCGTGACAACATTAACTACTACTGAAATGTGTATTGCAATAGAACTGAAATTATAAACAATTATTGATAACAACGATCTCGAAATTTCTGTATAATTTTGCCAGCAGTTTTACAATATTTATTTACAATATTTATTTACAATATTTATTTCTTCGAACCAACTGTTTTTTCCTTTACTTAAATACTAATTAGAAAAGTTTTTAATAAAAAAACATTTAATTTTCTTTGTTTCTCTAATTGAAAAAAATTCTTTGGACATATTTCCTCTAATTATTATCAACTGATTTGAACCGTCATTCTAAGTGGAAGAAAATCGTATATTTTTAAATGTCAAAGTTTGAACTAAGGAAAATTTCGTAAATATTAATGTTAAAGTTTTGTAGTTGAGTTTATTAATTTGTTAATATTCAACGATTTTGATATCTTAATATCGATAAATATCGTTTCTTGCGGAGTAAAGTTAATATTTATATAATTATATATTTATACGTATTATATGTGTTGTATGTGTTGTTATTATTTTAAGAATATAATATAAAAGAATATAAAATATACAGATATGTTAATACCTGGAATTGTTATCCTCAGTTCAATTAAAGTTTACAATCCACAGATACACGTGTAGCTTAAATATGACTGGAATAATTAATACAATACAACGCTAGAGGTCACAAATTAACTCTTATCTCTAAAACATATTTTAGGCAAATTTTAAAAAATTTATTCTAATATTTATCATGCCTTTTATTCAAAATAATTGAGATTGCAAGTTATACATATTTCAACCAAACCTTTGTGCCTTATGAATTATTCATACATGCGTGTATATGCGCAGCTGAACTATATTATATTAATTAACTGAGTCCAGTTATGTGTTAGTAAGTTCAAAATGTCAGTGTGTATTGTCCACATGCTGAATAAGTTTTCCTTGTGTATACAGAATCGAATAATGTACAAAGTAGGCATGATGTGACCCTTTATGAAGAATCAATGAAAAGATACCATCATCTCTTTCGAAATTATTGTAATTATTCCTCTTGTACGAGACTTCGACGCATATAATATCAATTTTACACTAAAGTAAGAGACAGAAATGTCATCAAGCATTTGATATTCATGACAGTAATGGAATATTCAAATATTAAAGGAGGAGAAGAGAACCGTACATTATTGCAATGTTCAATTTATACATTTGTACATTCATAAATCGAGTTTGAATATTTGTCAAGTATACTTAAACTTGGCTAATTCCAGATATTACTCTGCATGCGAGGATAAGTGAGAGAACGTGCAATAAAAGTTTAAACGATCATTTTCTAAATTCAAGAGAGTACGAAAAATGAAAAGTGTAGACGTAAATCAAAAACAGTGAAATATTGATGAAATATTTCCATAACTTTCCGCAGTTCGAGTTCGTTCATAGGAAATAGTTTTGAATTTTAAAAAAATTTTTCGAGCATGAACAAACCGAGTTTCTGGTTGTCACCCTATTTAAACACGATGCAGTACAATCAATTTTCGAAACTTTAAAAGATGAAGAGAAAGGGAGGAGGGGGAAGCGAAAGGTGGGCGTGAGTTATATCGTGACTGTTTTGATGGATTAATTCGTGAACCGAACAGAAAGCTGCAAAGACCGACTTTGGCCTGTTGGGTTCGTTTTCATATTTTTTCAGTTAGGCAAAGACCTGTTAAGAAACGACTCGCCGAACCCGTCTATTGATTTCGACTATTGTTTCCTAATAATCGCGCTGCTACAACGCTTTCTTTCCATCCCTTTTTCTTTTTTTACCTCCGACTGCAGCGAAATATCAGAATACCGTAAACATCGTGCCACTTGCGCCCACTGTTTGAGAAATACGCAATCGCAAACACCCTCATATCCGTTTTAATTAATTTTTTCCAAATGTACACAGACTTCGAGGTTTAATTAATAGAACTTGAAATAACAATGTTTGATGTGGTACGATTAATCGAAAGAAAAAAAAAAAAAAAAAAAGAAGATTCAATTCAACTTCAAATTATTTATCGATGTCGATGCAGTGTAAGAAAAGTTTCTTCTTCTTCTTCTTCGCAATCTACTAATTGTACAGCTACTGCGACGCAAGTGAAATATAGGCACTTTCTCAGCAGCGGAAGCAAATTATCCGTGACAAGTTCGTGCTTTTGAAACGCGCGTCGGCGTTCCAGGTCCCTTTCGGAGGATCCCGTGCCCCTATGGGGCCCCATGCACGTCGATTGTCGGCCATGTGTGCCTTAGTCACGGTGGCATATGGCTAGGTCATGAAGCCACTAGGTGGTCCTCGGTATATTACTCTACCTGTCGCCATCCTCTCCTCAGGGAAAGGGGAAGGGAGGGGGGCGGAGAGAGATCGAGCTCGTGGCTATTTGTATGACAACAAGAGCTGTTTTTCGACTGCCCTCTGTCAGTCATTGATCGTCAAAGTTTATGGTGCCCCGGTACCTGCAATCCCAATCCATTCTTTCTCTTCGGCGATCGTTCTAAAAGAGTCGTCAATCTTTTTTCGCGGAAAAGCACCAATTCACGTGTTATTAAACTCTGAAGTAATTTTATGGGCAATTCGACTTCACGATATTTGCATTTCGACTGTATATGTCTCGAACTGACTCGGAAGGCACGAGAAGAGAGTTTTTATTTCTTCAGGTGCTCTCTTTCGTTTTATATCAAGAGCTGGTGTTTATTTTTCTGCTCGTCATGCCTGTCTGCGTGTGCACGTTAATTACAATTTTCGTAATGCCGTATTTAATTATCATACGAACGATCGAATTTTTCGAGCAATACAATTTATTTGTCAAGTATTACGTTATATATATATATATATATATATATATATATATATACAGAGTTATATGTATTATCATTAAAAGGTATATCAACTGGGGGTATAGCTCAGTGGTAGAGCATTCGACTGCAGATCGAGAGGTCCCCGGTTCAAACCCGGGTGCCCCCTTCTCTCTTTTTTTCTTTCTCACACGTTTCAAATGCCATTTGCTCAACCATCTATGAAATTGTAACGCAGCTTCGGTACCACTTTCTTCAATTTTCATTCACGCACGATGCTACAAACTTGCTTGTATCCCTTATTTTTGCACGAAGTTTATTTACTCGCAAGTAACGATGTACATGTGTTATATATTCGTCATATATATATATATATATTCGTCGTCGCGTTGAAACAAAAGGTCGTCTGTTTTTGAGTAAAGAGTAAACGCGAAGCAATTGGTTACCATATAGGACGCGTAGCCATAAGGCTATGGAAGGGTCGTCGATCAATCCACGGCGACTTCTAACCGCACCGAGATGAATGTTTGGGAGCGAGAACCACCTGCTCCAACGCTAAACGTTAAATCCATAAGCCCCCCCCCCTCCCCTTGGAAATATTTGACGAAATCCCGTGAAATGCCCGCAGTGCCTCGGATGATCAGGCCAATTGGCCGATCGCCAAATGAAATGTAGATCCGACATAAGTCACCCGCGTTTGACCCGTTTGTCGTATTTACTTTCGTACACGCTCTCACACGCATACGTACGATATCATTTATTTCATACAGGTTTGCAGGTTTCTTAATGTCACAATAAAACTCGCGTGAGCTTGAAAATAACTTGAATAATCAGCAGGTGTGATCGCGACGAGTGGCGTTAATCTTAGATAAGTAACGTAAATCGTTATCACACGGGCGCGACGATCGTCGATTCGATTTATCGAGTACAAACGCTATCGACGCGACAATAATTTTATGACGCAGAAAATTCCGAAATTTCAAATCTAAATCTGTAAAACCTTCAAGAGAACCAGGTACTTACGAATGCCATTGTACGCGATACTGCGTAAGTCAAATGACAGATGGGACCGCGCTAATCCGCCATTATCGTCGGCAATGATCAGCCCTATATCGAATACAATACTTTCGGTTCACGGGACTTAGGGATCCACCCCGTAGCCAGTCCGCTCGTTCATGAGCAGCCGCGTGAATCACTGTAGATCGATCTGGCCTGTTCCATAATCCGTAAACGAGCTGTGCTCGTAGGACAAAGAGCATTCGATTCGTGCAACTTCACCGTCGACTGTTGTTTTCGAGTCGAGTCGATTCTCTGCGAAATTCTTTAGCAATTAACTTCATCTGCACGAAAATTTTCACGTTTCTTGTTACTTATACTTTTGGCCCCGGCTATCTGTAAATTCGAAACCCTCGCGCGGATCGAGTAGCGCGGTGGAACACGGAAGACCAACGCAAACAGTGGCTAACCACGTGCGATAGGTTCAAAGAGCGGGATCCTTGCCTCAACCACCAGCAAGGCGGTAACAAAGGGTCTTCGTCCCTGAGGGGTTTCTGCGTTTTGTCCACGGAGGATTGTCAGTCTCACCCCAGCCAATATTCAAGGGCTGAAGCGTTTAAATTATTCATAAACAGTCGAGTGATTTGTAGAATATAACTTGCTATTACGTACTGTAAAGTCCCCGCTATGTTCGATTTCGTCTCGGCCGGTTAAAAGTCCAACACTTTGTCGCACCCCGCTTTCCTACAGAAAATAGCTACGAATGTACTGCACGTGTATGTAATAAATAGCCCCATCTTTGACAAATTTTTATTTAAAAAAAAGAAAAGAAACACGAATTTAAACGTATCAATTTCAATGTATCATTTGTGTAATTGGAAAAATTTGCAGCAGAGTTGATGATAAAAATTAGCTGGAGCAAATTGTCGACAATAGCTACGAACGTACTATACGTGTATGTAATAAATAGCCTCATCTTTGACAAATTTTTATTTAAAAAAGAGAAAAGAAACACGGATTTAAACGTATCAATTTCATTTGTGCAATTGAAAAAATTTGCAGCAGAGTTGATGACAAAAATTAGCTTGAGCAAACACAAGAGAAAGTTACGTCCGCGTCGAACGAATTATAGATACGCTAATTTAATTTCTCTTCGTTTCCTTATCCGTCCGCGAAAGTCTCTTTGTTCGGAGATGGGGGAGGGAGTCGAAGAATGGGAACCAATTCAGGATTCTGCTGACCAAAGGTAACACGAAAGTTCGCCGAAAGCAAGAAGGAATAAAACGATATAAAAAGTTTGCGGAAACCATCGTTTCTGAATTGCTGACTCCCGACATTGCGCGAGTATCAGTCGTCGTTAAATTCCATCGCAATTTCAATTTCTCTATACAAGCGTTTTCTCCGCGCTGCGAGCGGGAATTAAGTTAATTAAAAGAGTCGGGTTTCGCCGGAGCGATTTTTTTTTCCAACGTCTCTGCAATTTGCTCGCCTGGAGATTACCGTGATTAACGCACAGACGTATCTTCGTTTCTCGAAAATTGACAATTGCACGCACGCCTTTTGCAACGAATAATAATTTCGATCTTGAACGTGAACGTCTGCCTCTCCCCCTCGTTGGACATGAATGGACACATTGCTCTTTTCTGCTAACCCATTTTTCGCGAAGGAAGACCGTATCCAGGCTATATACGCGACGTTCTATCAGTTAAGCCACCCCACGTTGTCTGGTGATCTAATTTAATTGACACCCTAATAGCGAGCCTGCACGGCCGTTAGAGTTCCGGGTACGGTGCTCGAGCGTTGGAGGAGAAGGATGAAAATATAAGGGTGGTTAGCCGGGAGACGCATGGGGCGAAGACAATTGAATTTCATGGGGGTTTGGCCGCTTAACCAGCTAATTGGTTTGTTCATGTTACTGCAAGTACATAATTCGTCCTCGATACTCGACTATGCCTTCTATTTATTCATTTATTTTTAAGTGAAATCAAAAGGCGTGAATCATAAATTTTATAGCCAACAGAAATGTAAATGTGTTGCCTCTACTCTGTAAATTGTAAATTACGCGTTTCAAGTAAATTTTTATTGTTGATCTTGGTACCTTCTGCTCCTTTGTCTTTCAACCTGTTTTTTAATTCTCTTTGTGGCTCTCTCGTGTATGGAACTATACGTAAATTTTTCTCTCGTTTAAATTCCACGTTTTTCATCAATATATTTTATCCATTGGATACAAGGGACGAACGTCTTTGAAATTTTTCATTCCCTACAAATTCTTTACAAATTCCCTGCAGCTGGACCCGTAAATTATTCAAACGCCGACCGTATTTTATTCACGGTCTAGTATCCGCGAAAGTTAAACATAGACGCGGCTATAAATATGAAGGGGCGAAATATAAATAGAAATTGTAAATTAGGCGAATCGGGGGTTTGCGCATGTTTTCGCAGAGGGAGGTAAATGAATTCCTCCGCCGGTATTCCTGGCCAGGCAAGCCACTAAGAAGAGGAGAACCGTGCCCCTTTACGGCACTTTCATGAAGTGAATATTTAACTTTACGTCTTTGCGGGTTAAAAATGCTGACCCGCCGGCAGAGGTTTAAAAAGTTGGCGAAGTACCGAGATAAAAGATAACGGCTGATAAAACTTGCTCAAAGTTCCGCGACAGACTTTGTGGCACTCGCCACGTCGAAATTACATCGTACTTTTTCAATTAAAAAGGTTCCCCTCGCCTTTTTATGCGCAATCATCGAGGGCTCCTTTTTCAAACATTTCCACCCCCCCCCCCCCCCGACCGATACCGTTTTCACGAAACATTTGTAAACGTAGATTCTAGTTATATCCCCTAATGAATTAATTAATTTTGTTTGAATGTAAATATTTTAGTCACTCGTAGAACATTGACGTTGCAATATTTGTCGCTATTATTTGTACACGTACAAAATCAACGTTCAGGGATATCGATATTTTATGAATTTTGATGAACCAATCACATGGATTTTAATTTAATTATTTAGACAGACTTGTATGATAATATAAATAGATAATGCAAGTATCTTTATATTACGGTATATTATAGAATTGTAACATTTAGAATTTCGTCGAGCAAAAAGCTTTTTCTACATTTTCTTTGATAAAATGAGAAAAAAAAATTCCTAGATGTTTCCATTCCTAGGATAAGGCCCCGGAGGGATTCGAACCCTCGATCTCCTGTTTACTAGACAGGCGCTTTAACCAACTAAGCCACGGCGCCACTGAGTGGTATCAGAATCTCAATTCATTTCATGGGCGCACTAAACAACTTGCAAATAAATCATTAATATTCTTGAATTAAAAAATATTATCTGTGAATGGTTAGAAAATTCTTAAATGATGAACGTGATTTAATTATAAAAAGCATACAACCAGCACATACAATACATTTCAATACTTGTAGAAAGTGACATTCACAATGGCGTTCACAGAAACTTGAAAACTGGAGCAAGAAGTGTAATGAATCGTTAGAGGGGTGACGATTAGTTAATCAATGGTATGATGACTCCTTCCTATTGTTACTATTCATTGACAGACTAATAAAACAGATGTTGTTGACTTGACTGTTTAAAACTTTTGGTATTTTTAAAATTAACCTGACTCATACTTTTTAAAATTGACTTGAATATTTCAAATTTTTGGTACTTTTAAAATTAACTTGACTCGTGCATCTTAAACTTGACTCAATTCTTTCAAATTTTTGACAATTAACTTGACTCTATTGTTACAAATTGTTGGTACTTTTAAAATTAACTTTACTCGTACATCTTAAACTTGACTCAGTTCTTTCAAATTTTTGATAATTTTAAAATTAACTTGACTCGTACATCTTAAACTTGACTCAATTATTTCAAATTTTTGATACTTTTAAAATTAACTTGACTCGTGCGTCTTAAACTTGACTCAATTATTTCAAATTTTTGATACTTTTAAAATTAACTTGACTCAGTTGTTACAAATTGTTGGTACGTTTAAAATTAACTTGACTCGTGCGTCTTAAATTTGACTCAATTGTTCCAAATTTTTGGTACTTTTAAAATTAACTTGACTCGCGCGTCTTAAACTCGACACAATTGTTCCAAATTTTTTTGATACTTTTAAAATTAACTTGACTCGCGCGTCTTAAACTTGACTCAATCGTTCCAAATTTTTGATACATTTAAAATTAACTTGACTCAATTGTTACAAATTGTTGGTATTTTCAAAATTAACTTGACTCGTGCATCTTAAATTTGACTCAATTGTTCCAAATTTTTGGTACTTTTAAAATTAACTTGACTCGCGCGTCTTAAACTTGACTCAATTGTTCCAAATTTTTTTGGTACTTTTAAAATTAACTTGACTCGCGCGTCTTAAACTTGACTCAATTGTTCCAAATTTTTTTGGTACTTTTAAAATTAACTTGACTCGCGCGTCTTAAACTTGACTCAATCGTTCCAAATTCTTGATACATTTAAAATTAACTTGACTCAATTGTTACAAATTGTTGGTATTTTTAAAATTAACTTGACTCGAGCATCTTAAACTTGACTCAATTGTTCCAAATTCTTGGTGCTTTTAAAATTAATCGTTCATTTCCAATTTTACTTCAGGTCTGTTCAATATTAAACCTCGCAATTCATTTATCGCCCTTTGATACACATGGAATGAATCATCTCGCAAGTGAATATACGTATGCGCGATCTAGTTGCACCTTCCGTTTCTTCGATTTGATTGCCTCTTTTGTGAATGGCTGAAGAGGCCAGTTGCGATCCTCAGGTTCCCCGGTGTCAAAAGATTCCCCCGCGATTGGGCCGAGAAAAATAGATGAAAGACGTAGCTCGGGGATGTAATATCCTCTCTCCGACGAGTTATCTCGTTAACCGCTAATAATCCATGAGGACCAGATTGCTCGTGCTGCGATTCATTAATATCATTCATTAATTCGCTCGTTAACGTTGGGAAACGCCGTGTATCCGCCTCGAGCTTTTCAACGCGTCAAATCGGATTCCCTGCGGAACTGCGGCTCGGTTTTGATCTTCGGTGCGTCTTAAATTATGCCGTGCCACGCGTTATTGAAATTGACGTTCAATTTCAAAGAGGCACGGCGCGAGCTGCTTTCACTGCTTTTCCGCGAGCATGAAAAAATTAGCGCGCTCCTCTCGTTTGAAGGATCGCCGAAACGTGAAACGAGAAGAGGTTCGAATCTCTAATTTACGAACGTATCGGCCGAAGAGACGAAAGGAACAAACAGGAATCCGCGGAGGGGGGAGTTAGATGGTTACGTGTGGCCCTCGGTGCTTGTACGCTGCGTGAAAAAAGCGATGCTCGAGAGGGGCCGAAGAGAATCGAGAGATATAGCGAGGAGATAGATGTATGGATAAAGAGTAGACAGAGGGAGTGGCGAGAAGACAGAGAGAAAGCGAGTATCGCGGGGGCCCCTCGTAAATTCTCGCGAATAGCTTCAAGTAAAATATAGAGGTGGCTACGTTCCGCATATGTCATTCCTCTGCTCTTTCTCGCTCACTTTACGAATACTCGACGACGATCACGTATAGGACGGATAGGTGTGCGGATGTGTTTTAATCCAGTGCTTCTCAAACCGTGCGCGACAATCTTCCATCGTAGAGAGAAAACGAAACAAAGAAATAACGAAGAAAGTGTCTCTTGATCCAAGATTATAAAACACTCGCTTAGAAATTTCGAAACACCCTCTCGAACTTTTCTCGCGGACGACACGTCACTTTCGAAACGCACTTGATCCGTTCGAGCGAGTTTCATTAGCTACACCGAGACGTTATCGACACAGGTTTCCCCCCAAAAATTGCACGAGCACTGGACACTCGAGCGACAACGCGTTTCTTTATTCACGCACGCCTGGAGAGGGCTGGTCTCGATTGAGAGACGCTGTTCGTAACTGTACGTAGAAACGGCGACGGTGGCGTTTTCGAGCATCGCGCCCCGTACGTGGAAGGAAAGAGAAAGGGCGAAAGAGCGGAGAGCAAATCGTGGGGACATTTCACACGCGAGAGAGCACATGCTCGAGCCAGTAACTACGAAGTACATTGGAAAGGACAGAACAAGATGTGTGCCCGATGAAAGTACGTACGTTTCCCCGGTTGTGCACGTGGGCGCAGCATTCGCCCGAATACGTGTCGTTTCCTTTCCCTTTTCATTCGCGACGCGATTTTTCTATTTTTCTTTTTACTTGATAAAAGTTGTTATTCCCTGAAACAACGAACGACTGTAACGTGTAAACGTAAAATTCGGACACGCTCGACTCGTTAGCTCAGTAACGTTTTGCGTGAGCGATCGTTTTCTGGGCAAGGATCGGTTAAACGAGCAGCGAGGCGAGTTTCGAAACTCGGAAGATGATCAGGGCTGGCTTGAAAGAGAAACGACGCCGCGGCAAAATAAAACTTGGAAATAGAGAACGTGGGGGAGGGAGGGGGGGGGGTTGCAGTATCAGTTTCCGCGAAACCAAATAATTTTTCCCTTCGGTTTGAAGAAAATAACGGGGAAATATCGTTCCTTTGGCCGATCCTCCTGGTGGCGATGCGCGCGAACGAGTGAAAAACGAGAGGAGAGAGAGAGAGAGAGAGAGAGCAACCATAGTAAGCTCGAAAAGCTCGAACAGCTCGAAAAGCTCGAAAAGCCCGAAAGAGAGTGTCACGTTTCCATGGAAACCTGGTGGGGCAACTCCGCCTCTGGACTTGCCGGTTCGATATCCTCTCGTCTGCTCCCTTGCTCCAACGTCAACGTGTTCCACATTTTTCCAAGCCGGCCTCGCCGAGCATTTTCCCTGCTAGTTCACCGAAGAAGAGAGAGAGAAAGAGAGAGAGAGAGAGAGAGAGAGAGAGAGGAGGAGACTCCACCGATGGCGGAGCGGCGATCTGAAAAAACCTCTTTTTTCCAGCGAGACGCTTCGATACTTTCGAGCTTCAAGGGACCCTCGCCACCTAGACTGCTTTCGCGCTCATAACCCAATTTCCATTTCGTGCACCGCCACTTTCGACTTGTATTAGCCGGGGAATCAGGTGACAGTGTGGAACCGATTCGTTCGAGTATATAACTGCTTGATCGATCGATCGTTAACTGTATAACGAAAATTGCAGATTTCCAAGATTCGAAGAGGATCAATTTTTCAGACGCACAAACTCTTGTTTTAAATGCTCGTTGGTTCGAACATTGGGTTATAATTGAAAAATCGGGTTGAACTGGCGAAGATAGAGGACAGGTAACCCGCTAAGAATTCGTGACCGCGAATTTTCGTGGGGATAAGTTTGAAGTGGCGCGCGCGAAACGTGGTAAAAGCTAACGTTGCCGATATCTCGGCTGGACGTGACTGCGACGTCGGTCCGAGGTCGAGGAACGTGGGTTTAATTTCGTTGAGTGCATCCAACGGGTGATCCGACGGGTCGACGCTACCCCTCCTGGATATGTGTCTATTCAGGAAACATGTGCATGTAAGTCGTTACGCGCGCGCGCGAGCGCGCGCCAGCGCCAACGCCAGGCGATGGCCATTCAATGCACCCTCCACTTGATTTCCAAGCAAATCCACCGACTTAATGCTTCCAATGTTGTTTCAACATTGTCTAACCTACCTCTCTGAGTCGTGTTTTAAATTTCTAACACCTCTGAGATTTTACCACCCGTGCTCGTAACGATTCGAGTACGCACGAAGGCAGAGAGGGGGGGGGGGGAAACTTTTCTAAACGATCGCGTCGCGTGTCGAATTCGCAGTTAGTAAAATTTTGGTTTGTCGTTTCGTTGTGTACACTTTGTTCTGCGAAATTTAAAGTATACTTTGAACAAAGTGTGCTTTGTTCTGCAAGTTATATAGTTATATAGTTATATATATTATATAGTTGTCAGTTATACAGTTATATATATTATATAGTTATCAGTTATACAGTTATATATATTATATAGTTATAAGTTACATAGTTATATATATATTATGTAGTTATAAGTTATATAGTTATATAGTTATCAGTTATACAGTTATATATATTATATAGTTATAAGTTACATAGTTATATAGTTATCAGTTATACAGTTATATATATTATATAGTTATAAGTTATATAGTTATCAGTTATACAGTTATATATATTATATAGTTATAAGTTACATAGTTATATATATATTATATAGTTATAAGTTATATAGTTACATAGTTAGTCACGATAGTTTTAAATACGACACTTAAGATGCTTTTATAAGACAATTATAGTACGCACGATGACAGGGAGCAGCTTTTAAACGACTCCGTCGAATATTAGATTTAATTTTAGTTTGTCGTTTTGATAAGTGCTGCGTAATTTAATATACTCACGATATAATATAACTTTAATATAATCACGATAGTTTTATAACACCTAAGACGTGTTTACGATAATTATAACACGCACGAAAACGGAAAAAATTTAAAAACTTCTTTAACGGATTTAGTAAAATTTTAGTTTGTGCTAGTTTCATCTTGTTGTGCAAAGATGCAGGTTATGTTATCACGATCCAACACTTAAGACGTGTTTGTAATAAATATAGTATGTACGAAGATAAAAAGAAGGTTTAGAAGCCTCTTTAATAGCATTGTATATCGAATTTAGTAACATTTTGGTTTCTGGTTTTACTCTGTCGTGCGAAATTTAAAATGTAGGTTATGTTACCAATCACGTTGTTTTTAAATACAATACCTAAGACGTGTTTGCAACAATTATAGCACGCACGAAGACAAAAAAAAGGTTCAAAAGCCTCTTTAATATTGTACGTGGGATTTAATAAAATTTTGATCTGTGATTTCATTTTGATTGGAAATTTCAGATACAGGTTATGTTACTTGTCACGATAGTTTCAAATCCAACACACAAGACGCGTTTGTAACAATTATAACACGCACGAAGACAAGAGAAAGGTTTAAAAACTTCTTCAACGGTATTGTATATCGAATTTAGTAAAACTTTGGCTGACAGTTTTACTTTGTCGTGCAAAGATGTAGGTTATGTTACTAGTCACGATATTTTTAAATCCAAAATCCACAATCAAGACGCGTTTATAACAACCGTAGTAACGAAGACTTTTCAAACGATTACGTTGCCCGTCGAATCGAGTAAAATTTTGACACATGGTATTTGTATATCGTACATTTTTGCCAAATACCTATTTTGTTGTGCGAAATTTAAGACGCGTGTTGCAAAACAACCGTAGAGCTATTACTTCGCGGTACTTTATAGTTACGATTGTAGCGTCACGTGACACGAATGAATAATACATGTCATACGAGAGTGGCCCGCGGCAGTGATTCACCCAAGTACAATAAAAACACGTCTCGTTCTCGGTCTACGGCCAAGCTCAAGACTTCAGAGGGACGAAGTGTCCGCTTAAACCACCCGCGGACACCCGCGACACCCCCGAGGGGTAGGTTGGACTTGGACCAGCCCGTGGCCGTCATTATTGACCATTGGTCTTGATTAGTACGATGCTACACACTTCGTCCCGCTTGTTCGCGTCAACTTCGCGAAACATCCACGAAACATCACGAAACTTTCCCTTCCCGCGTGTGTCATTTATTTCCATCGCCTTTCCAACAGAAAGAGATTTTCCGCTCTCGCGAGCGGAAGGACGTCTCTTGTTCGATGAAAGAATCGAACTCGTCGCTTATTCACAGCTATTATTGTCGCAGCTCGCTTCATTGATGAAAATTTCCTCCCCTCGTGGACGAGAAACAAGAAAAGCGTTCTGCGGCGCGAGAAGTCGCGGCCCCGGAATTTGCATTACCTATTCATGCGGCCGTTGAATCTCAGGAACGGCGTAAAAATAATTCATATCCGCGATGCGATTTTTCGATTCTGCTTCAACGTGATGAACGAAAAATCTCGCTCTCCTCTAATTAGATCGCGGTATTCCTAGACGAGCTAATAAAAATGGACGCCTGTGTGAATGGGAAGTTCAGCGCTCGAAGGATGGGACCGGGGGTCGTTCAATGAATTTTAGAATGTCATCGAAATTTTGATCGACGACGTTGAATTGGATTACACTCTTCGTTCGGAATGAGATTATGATTTCTCAATGAAATGAAAAAGTTTTGCTCGAGTTTTCGATAAACCAAGTAATTACAATGGCTATAGATAGATATGTTTCTTTTCATCGGGAATCCACACGGGATCTCGCGATATATCAAATTATTCGTAGTTGCGTGAAAGTATTTCATTAGACGATACGAAATTTAATATACTACTATACTGCTATAGTATACAATTAAGATACTATTATACTAATTAATAGTATACCACAATAGTATACTATTAATATACCATTGTACTATTATAGTATATTACAACAGTATACTATTAAGATATTATTATATTATTATTTTAACTAGTATCTTACTAGTATCTTAATAGTATACTATTAATGTACTATTATACTATATACTGCAATAGTATACTATTAATATACTAGTATACTACAATACTATACTATTACGATGCTATTATACTATTATCGTCACTAGTATCTTACTGGTATCTTAATAGTATACTAAAATGGTAACAGTAGTATACTGTTATACTATTATGGTATATTACAATAGTATACTATTAAGATACTAGTATAGTACAATAGTATAGTATTAAGATACTATTATACTATTATAGGATATTACAACAATATATTATTAAGATACTATTATATTATTATAGTATACTGCAATGGTATACTATTAATGTACCATTATACTATTATAGTATATTATTAAGATACTATTATACTATTAATATACTATTGTACTATTATAGTATACTACCATAGTATACAATTAAGATACTAGTATACTACAATAGTATACTATTAAGATACTATTATATTATTATAGTATACTACAATAGTGTACTGTTAATGTACCATTATACTATTATAGTATACCATTAAGATACTATTGTACTATTATAGTATACTATTAAGACACTGTTATACTATTATAGTATACTATTAATATACTATTGTACCATTATAGTATACTACCATAGTATATAATTAAGATACTAGTATATTACAATAGTATACTATTAATGTACCATTATACTATTATAGTACACTATTAAGATACTATTATACTATTGTAGTATACTATTAAGATTCTATTATACTAGAGATTTTATTAGAGTATACTATTAATATACCATTGTACTATTATAGTATACTATTAATATACTATTATACTATTATAATGTACCACCATAGTATACTATATTATACTATTATTGTATATTAATTATAGTATGATAATTCGCCAAATATACACGTTCATTATACCGATCAGCAGATTGCAAAAAGAGGAAGCTCCTAGCTGCTGGCTAGAGCAGTCAAGCGCAATTAATACACTTAACGTACTCGAATCTATCTCCAGCGCCAGTGTAACGACACTTTTGCCGCCTCTGAGCGTCGTTTGCTGAAAACTCCACCAAGTAGACGGGCGTCCGCGACTTCGCCCGATTCCCAAAGATTCCCCCCGAGCGTGTAAACATCGGATCGGGTTTTCACGTTCGACTTTCCATTCGATTTCGGTCGCATGTACCGCAAATCATTCCGAAATCTTGTAGCCAGGACGCGGCGGTTTCTCGCACGAGGGAGAACAGGGGTTGCGGCGCAAGCGTGCCAACATCGATGCCCCACCAGGGGTTTTTCCCCCCATTTCGAGCTGGTGCGAGACGTGCTCGGTGGTGGCCGCCGATGGTAGGGTGGAAGCCTCTCCTCCGTCAGGCCGATGCACACACTGAACGTTTCACAGAACGTTCAGACGCCACCTCTACCTGTCTCTGTGCGTCCCTCCATGTTCCCTCCGGGTCCCACCAGCTTTCTCATCCTCGACGGGGTCGCAGCCAGGAACCCCGCGGAACCGGCTCCATAGTGCCGCGCTACCCGCTAATCAAATCGCACATTCCCGAGATCTCGCGTCAGTGTACGTTTCCCAATCGAGTCGACGATAGACGATTGTTAACCTATCGCGAGAATACCGGTCAGATGGTCAGATCGTCGCGTACGAGGCTCGTGGAGTCGAACGATCGCCGATGAGCGGACGAAAGAGGAACAGGACAAGATCGGCGAGTTAAATGCCGAACGTTGCGGGATCGTCAGCTTCGTGGAACGTTGCGCGGTATCGGGTGCCACGCTCGTCGTTCGTCTCGGCAAGTGAAGCGATCGGTGCACCTTTTACGGCCGGCGAAGGACAACGACAACAGCAGCAGCAGCAGCAGCAACAACAACAGCGACAACAGCAGCGACGGCTCGACGAGCGGGAATTCGACGGATTCCGAAGAAAAGTCGGACGACAGCGCGCGGAAACACAGGGGGGTTAGAGAGGATCGTTGGACGATGATGGTCGTCGGGTGAATGGAGCGTCGGTGTGTCGCAGGCCGATGACAAACTGGAGACAAAAGTGGGTTCGGTGCGGCCGATACCAGCGGCGGGGGAGGGGAGGGGAGGGGAGGGAAGAAAGGGACAAAAATCGCGGCAGGGACGAAAATCGCGATTCGACGCCGGTGGAATTCGCCGTTTCTTACCGGTCGCGGACTCGCATTTCGGCTCGAGAACAGGGGACGGGGGAGGGCCCGGCCGAAACTATCGCCGCTGCGTCGTGATTCATTGGGTTTTTCTCTCGATTGGCATCCGGGCATTTACATCGGGCTGCCCGGCCGCTCGATTTCCATCGACACGCGTGTAAAAACCGCACGGCCGCCCCGGCCGTTGATCAAAGGCGAACGAACGGGAGACTGGAGACGCGAGAGCCCGCCAGATTAGAGAGAGGATAGAAACCACTCGTCTTGCAACGTCTCCTCCTCGTCGTGGTGTTCTTCGTCGGCGTCGGGTCTTTCATACCGATCGTCTCGTCGATCTTCGCCGATCCTCGGCGTGTTCGTCGTTCGGCAACCGGGGGAGAGACGTTTCGTTTCGACCGCGCCTTCTTCGGTCTCGGGCATTAGAATCGGAACGCGACGAGTAAAAAGGCCATCGCCCCTTTACGGGCGCGTTATCGTTTCTCGAAATTGCGGGAGAATCGTAGAGTCGAAGGAATCGTCGAGATCGTTGCACGCAGATATTACCGGGCGATATTACGTTTCGAACCGCGTCGTGACGTGAATCTCCGATGCGACCTGAAAGGCCTTCCGGATAATAGAAGGATAATACATTCGCAGTGTCGTGGGAATCGCGCCGAGAAGCGGAGACTCGGCGGCCAAGTGTCGATTGCACAAAGGAGAAGTGCCGCGATCGGAGCAGCATAGCCAAGGTTATGGTCGAGATAAACCGAGGCCCGTGGACAGACCGATAAGACCGTGGACCGTCGGCTCTGGCCGTCCAGATCGCGGTAGGGACGCAACGAGTGCGCGGTTTGACTCGATCGGCGAGCGCAGAAATCCAAGCCGGGGAATTACATAATAATTCCAGTGATGTCGATCATCCGGCGCCCCGCCACGATCGTCCAAGTGACAGTTTACCGCGAAACGATTTAACAAAACGGCGATCATCGCCGATCGCTGGTATCGTTGCCGCGTGGAATTCGGGACTGACTCACGACCTGTTGAGGACCGTATTATTTACAAAACAAGTCGTTCCGATCTTCGATCATCCTGCAAGCATTCGTGAGCGTCTGACTCGTCAGGCGACGACAGTGATTCGCAGAGATCGTTCAAACGGAACTCGTTCTACTCGACGAAACGGATCGGGCAAAGTCATCGGAAGGTGAGACGGATAGTAGAGAGCCTCTCGATCGATCGATGTCTGCTCGGTGACGAGATTACGACGGAACTTTGAACGATCGGATCGATAAAAACCGCGGTGGAACGATCGTTCGCTCGGTTATCGCTCCTCCACTTCGGCTGGCGACTCATCTCGGGAGAGTGGAGAATGAGCGCCGATCACCGAGTGAATATTCCGGTCGAGTGGTAACGAGATTCGTGTTGAGAGGAAACGGAACTAATTACCTCCGCAGACAACTGGGGCAACTCTGAAAGAAGACTGTCACCGGATGCCGAGAGGGAAGGTATCCACCGCGACGTGATTGGGACTGGTATCGACACGGTGTAAAATCGGGGGGCGCGAGTCCGCGGTGTTGCCGCGACACAGCCGGTTTATACTGGAGCTGTACTTGCCGTACGCACCACTGCCGGGGGGCGGCGGGATCCTCCCGGCGGTGAGCAGCGGGCCCGGTTCAGGAGGGTGTCGTCCGGTGCTGTTGGGTGGCGTCGATCTGTCCATGTCGGCGGCGGTGCAGCCGATCGCCACGCTGCCGACGCTGCCGAGTAGCGGTCCGCCGCCGCACAACCCGCTCCACCATACACCCGGGGGACTGGCGTTGCCGCCGGTGATGATGCCGCGGCCGCCAGCCACCGCCATTCCGTCACTGGGCCCGTCTTTGCCGCCTTCCCATCAGGACGCCGCAGATCTGGCCGAGGCTGCGCCCAACCAGGACGTACTCTTGGCCCTTCTCGCCAGGAACAAGAACTTGGAAGGTAAGCATTCCTTCCATCCTTTTTTCCTCTTTTTTCTTTTTTTTTTTTTTTTTTGTTTTTTGCGCCGCGCGAGGAACTTCGCTCGCCAGTTGTCTCGAGATCGACGTTCGACTCGACGGATTCTCTTCTGTGTTCGTCTTGTCGTCCCAGAGTCGAGCCGATTCTGAGGACGACAATCTCTGCCGCCTTATGGTTCTCTGGGATGTCGGCCAACTTTTTTATTTAGTTTCGACGTAACGTTGAATATTAAGTTGAGGCTGAAGATCTCGTTGCGTCTGTGTTCACCGAGTTGGTGACGCAAAACGGAATGTCAGCTAATTTTGTTAGCTTTGACGTAATGTTACTAGGAACTATATGAATTTTGTAAGA
>JAWNGG020000358.1:0-176566 GCA_036937485.2 Tetragonisca angustula | reverse complement strand
ACGAGACCGTGTACAACTCCATCATGAAGTGCGACGTCGACATCCGCAAGGATCTGTACGCCAACACCGTACTCTCTGGCGGCACCACCATGTACCCCGGTATTGCCGATCGTATGCAGAAGGAAATCACTGCTCTGGCCCCGTCGACCATCAAGATCAAGATCATCGCTCCTCCCGAGAGGAAATACTCCGTATGGATCGGTGGGTCTATCCTGGCTTCGCTGTCCACCTTCCAACAGATGTGGATCTCCAAGCAGGAGTACGACGAGTCCGGACCTGGCATCGTTCACCGCAAGTGCTTCTAAGACGTTGCACCTGATACAGGGATTCATGATTTTCGCCTGCTTTCTTTTCTTTTTCCTTTTCTGTTCGTGCTCGCGTATCTCGAGCCCCGACCCCTTCAGATATGGGAAGCACCGACGCCACGCGGGAAAGAAAGAGAGAGGAAGGCAGAACGGCGGAGAAGGAGGGGGGGAAACGAGATTTGGGAAAGGAAAATTACTAAAAGTGCCTTTATTCTACACATTTATCAGACTGTACTTTACTTTTTAGTTTGTACAACACGACTGTTTGTTATTAACGTTGATTAATTTATTGACAATAATCTCCTCGGCAATTGCAACAAGCCGTCCTCGGTCTTGTGAACATGTGTACGCTGACTTACATGTATCGTACAGAGACATGCACACACACACATCCATACATACACAGATACAAAGGCTTCTTTGAAATCGTAAGCGCACGTAATTTGGCATTTGCGATACGCACGGGGTGGTAATCGACGAGAGTGAAGTATAATGATATGGAAAACCATAACCAGGCGCATCGACGTCGGCTCATATTGCTGCCTGGCGTATTGTTCTTATTATATCGCATAATTGATGATAATAAAACTGTATTATATAATAATTCAATGTCGGATTATGTGAACCTTATCGCACGCGGTATTTCTGGCGGATGCTCAAAACGATGATATAATGGATGGAAACAAATTGCAAATTTTATAGATAAAGTTCAAGAGAATTATTGTGTTTTCGATTCTCATGACATTTAACTGCGGATAACAGTGTACTCTGGCAGATGGCCAATCTGTGTGCAACTCTAAGTGACTGTATTTCTATTTCTTTCAGTAGGCCGTAGATTTGCGCGGCAATTAAAGAAGATCTTCATAATTCTCTGTTCATTATCGCAATTAAAGTGACACTAAGAATTAGAATAATGTAAGCGTTAAATCCGCAAAACGGAAGGTACTCTATATCGAGTATCGACGATAACTTTGATCCAGAAATAGATCCGCAGGCTACACCTGTGTTCAGCCATAACATTTTACAACAGTGACATCGCCATCCCAATTAAAGGGCCGCGGCAAATCCTCCGAAATAGAGATAATTAAATTTATCGCTTCTCCGTACGATTTATTCGCTATTTGTAGAGTTGAATATCATTGCGCAAACAAAACGTTTCATTTATTCCCTTGTCCACTTACTAAATATTATTGCTTCGCGTTTAATTATAAAAAATAATTATTTCCATATCTCGGTAATTCTATAAACGAAACGAATTTGTTTCGTGCTCGATACCCTCCGACATCTTCCGAGTTTGAGCACGGTCCGTTATAGATTTCCCTTCGAAGGAAAACCCGTAACCCAAGACGAGCGATAAAACTGTGCTACAAATAAAGAAATAACAAAAATAGAGTTGTACGGTACGTGGACGCTGTGGCTGTTGGGGAGTGCATACCGGTGGTCCCCGGGATCGTCTCCTAACCTTACAAGGCCCCCGGCTGACTTACGCTTATTCCGACGCTTCGCCCAACTAAAATTAGACCCCGCACTCTTTGGGACGTGTATGCACGCGTACGTGCACCTGCATGGGGTAGAGGTACACCGAGTTTAGGACGACTTTATTACACTTCGTCCCTCTTCACGAGACTGACACGTGCTGAGAATACTAATGCTAGAAAACAGATAGCTAGCTCTGCTTGTTCGACAACTATGTGTATACACACGTATTACGAAACGCTGTTCTTCGCCGCTTAATTACTATACGCCGTATCGTACGACCTGTTTTGAATGAACAGTGAAAACTGATCGTATGATATAATTACTACGGTCTGTTATATTTTTAATGAAATAGACGAACAGTTAATTCCTCGGTTTCAACTTGACTTTTCTACTCGAAAGAAAATTTGTTATCAAGCATGATATACAAGATTTGTATTATTTTATGTTAGATGCGTGATAATATTGATATGACGATTACAATTTAATTGTTTGGCTTGTAGATAAATCGCTTTCGTCCCAAATGGATAGAAAATTATCAGTTTCTCTTGATCATTACAGTGGATTTATCTCGATCTAAACGTAGGTAAATATTACGTAGCGGAATTTAATTTAGAATAAAATATGTATTATTTTTAATTAATATCTTAATTAAATTACAAAATAATTTATTTCAATTCTAAATTGAATGGCAATGTAAAAACTCGAATCACAGACAAAAAATAATACGAACTGATCGAATTGATTGTTAAATTACTTCATTTTAATCATTCTAACTGTTATTTTCTAAATTTGTATTTTTAAAAGTATTTTCATACATTTTTTAAAAATATTTATGCATGTCTACAAACATAAAAAACATATTGAATTTTTTGTGATCGTAATCCGTAAATCAAATCCGTATTGGGTAGAAAGTTCTTACTATAAGTAACGTACTATGCTTGTTAAGTAGTTTAGATATTCAAATGCTTTTTTAAATTTCGTAATAAAAAATATACTCAACCTGTATCTATACAATCATTTTCGATTATCTTCCACGTTTTCACAGGCATATGCATGTACGCATGTGTCACAACATATTTCTGTTCTTTATCAACAAAGAGTGTAAAATAATTACATTCATAACCTTAAATTCGAGAGACAGTATTACAAGTGTGTTTTATCATTTAAAAAACTTATTTAATTGTAATTTGACAAAATAGCTTGTAACATAAAATACTGTTTGTATATATACATATATACGAAACATTGACAATGATTGCCACTGTCACGTATATTCTATGAAAACGAGGATAAATCAAACGATGACAAAGAAGATGGCCATTATTTTTGAGATGTAATCTATGTCTTATCGTACGATCACGAAAGAAAATAAAATGTTCATGGAAATTCAGGTGCATTTAAGTACAAAGGGGTTAAGTTAGTAATCTGTGATTATCAATATCTATATAT
Organism: Tetragonisca angustula; assembly: GCA_036937485.2. NCBI lineage: Eukaryota > Metazoa > Arthropoda > Insecta > Hymenoptera > Apidae > Tetragonisca > Tetragonisca angustula. Next base: position 173,333 of record JAWNGG020000358.1, on the reverse strand, counting down.
GAGACGGCTCACGTTCGTTAAGGAGTTTTATGATCCAACTCGAATCAAAAATGCCGAGGTTACAGTATAAAACATCAATATGTCAATATATGGAATAGAAATATTTTAGAAATATAAGGTAAGTTTTGTAAGTAACTAAAGATTTTGATAAAAGATAAGTCTGGTTTTTGAAAACAGTTGTAAAATTATGAGTGTTTGAGGTGTTTGGAGACACAATCTTTCACTGGAAAAATATATTATTAAAAGAACGTTTTTGTATTATCGCTTCAAATTATCTATGAATATTTTAATATATTATTCTGATACAGAATATAATAGCGTTGAACAATATGGTAAGCTTGTAAAGGAATAAAATTTATTTTACAGATTTATATTATATTGGCACAAAATGTAATATCGAAGGTAGTATTCTTATATTATGTTTACAATGGGGAAAGTTATACCAATGAGCTGGTTGAACCAGATATTGTTGATTTTAAGTATATTATGCGCATTGTTATCTTTAGTTATACAAGAATGGGCTGGTCTCACACCATTACCAATATATGTTTCTATTTTGTGGGCTATTTTTATTATAATACTGTCTGTGTGGCTCAGTTGTTTTTTATTTCAACTTGCATTGAAAGCTAATAGACCGCTTAATATAAAATTTCTTAATAACTGGTTACATAAAAAAATACTAAACAGTTTAAAATTACATGATTCTGAAAATGAAAGTGAATGTAATAATAAATATGAGAATGCAGTAGAAGTAAATAAAGATGCAAATTCGACACAAGTATCTGCTGTGAAACAAAAGCATAAAACAAAAAGTACATCTAGTGGGAAAGATATTTCTGCAAAAAGAAAAAGAGCAATAGAAATACATAATTTAGTAAAAGAAATAAATTTAAAATGCATAAATATTTGGTATAAATCTATCAGTGACGATACATCATTTCCTAATGAAGCACAAGAGTTACTAAAAAAATTATTGACCAAATTGTTTCATAAAATCAGTTTAATAGACAAAATAAAGCTTACTCATAAGCTGTTTAATGTGTTCTTATTACATTTAAAGGAGTATCACAGGTATGATATGTTATATATATATGTTTATGCAGCAAGTTACTCCCCTCAGTTAATTAATTTGCATTATAGAGCATTACGGCGAGTAGAAAAAGGAACTGCATCAAATATTGAGGAAGCATTTAAGTATTTACATTCCGGTTCCCGTAATATGCCAGCCTTAGAGCATAGGCTTCATCGAATGGTTACTATTTTAGCACAAGAATTTTTACAATGGGAATTAACAAGTTCATTGCCATGTAAATTGTTACTATCTATCTTAGCAAAAAGATTATTAATAGTCATTGAAACAGTAAGTTCTCCAAATTGGTTATTTCGAAACTTATTTGATTTACTGCAACCAAAGGACATTTCCAAAACTCAAAGTGAACAGCAAGATAATGTATCACAAGCCAAAGTATGTGCACAATTTTACCATGCTTATTCATCATTGATTGTTACGAACTAATAAAATAACTATTACAGAAAGCTATATCCAATGCTCTGGGAGATGGTATAACATCTGCAACAGCAGCTGTGATTCCACGACCGTTACCAAAACCAAAATCTGAGTCATCTACGGAAGCTTTAATTGATCGTGAAAATACCTCACCGTCTATAAATGATAAAAGACCTACTTTACGTCTACATAATTTAGGTACAGAACATAGAGGTCTATGGGGTCAAAGTATGACAGAGGTAGATTCTGAAATGGAAGAGGATAAAATATCTCCTGTGTACGAGGAACCTACAGATTTTGCTACAACAATTGCTAGGCTTAGAACTGTATTACAACAAAAATCAACTGTGAATACACCATTGTAAGTACTAGTATTTTTTTTTTTATTTTAATAATAAATCAAATATATATTTGCATTCCATTCTTCAGACATGTGGAAGAAAAATCTTATGTAGTATATGAAGGTAGTCAATTTACAAATTTGTCCATTCCTTGGACAGAATTTCATACAGCACTTGATGGATCACAGCAGTTATTTTATTGTATTCAATTTGATGATATAGAGCAACGTGGAGTCGATCTATTTGAAACTACAACTGCTACTGTTAGAAGACAATATCGTGATTTTGCTCAGTTACATACTAGTCTACACGAGGTGAATATAACATTTGATACTTATTAATTATTTTGAAGTACTTTTTATTTCATTTTATGTAACGTACAATTTTCAGATCCCAGAATTAACGTCTATTATGTCAAACTTGATATTACCAGAAGGTGGTCGTCTTGAATTAGAAAATTATTTGAAAACTTTAACTACACGCTTGGCTAATGAATGTCCACCGCAATTACGACATTTTTTACGGCCAAGTAGTAACGCTAATAAAAAGGCAGATGTAGTTGCAGCACGATTTGACAAATTTTTGGTCAAAACAGTAAGTGGTGTTTTTAATACCTTAAAGACGGTTGTTCCAGGTTTTGAAATTGAACAAGAGGAAGAGAATGTTCCATTACCTACATTAATGCCTTTAGCTGATATTCCATGGAGATTTATCGAGGATGTAAAATCGGTAATTAAATTTGAATTTTCATTATATAGACTTAGTTAAATTTGTATTTTATATTGAATTAAATTTATGAATTAATTACAATAGAAAAGTTTGGCAGCTGAACTTCAACAATTAATAACTGAAAGAACTGAATATTCTTGTGTGGATTCTGCTTATGAAGCTGTTGATTCAATGGAGAGTACTAATGATTCTGCATTATTTAGTCACTGGTGGGAAATTGTAAAAAGTTCTTACGAAGGTAAATTAACATGTTATAGAAATTATACGTTATAAAATGTTTCTATTTTGTTTATTTTTATTTTCAGAGGATGTTGATGAATTGGATTCACATCTAATATTAACATGCGTTGCTGTAGATCTCATTTGTGAATTACTGACAGGAATTCGAAGTAACAATGCCTTGCAACAAGAGGCAGTTACTAGATGGGCGAAGTTACTCATTGGAAATGTTACTGAACCTGTATTACAAGTAATAATTTCCTTTACTTTCTTTTTATTAATACGAGAATTGTTATTTCTATATTCAAATATGAATTTTGTATAATTTACAGACTGCTACTTTACAAATTTTTGATCAATTGGGTAATATATCACTTCATACCGTACAAAATAAATTTTCCGAGGAATCATTGGCATTATTAAAAGAAAGACTGTTGCAAGAATTATTAGCTAAAATTCCAAATGATATAAAATTAATATTTGGCGAAGATGATACATTGAATATTTTAAAGTATTTACTTGACTCTTATGAAATTAAAAAAGTTAATATAGATTTAAATCTACAAATACTGGATGTTCTAGCATCACAGTTATTAAATTCATGTAGGTCAAATCATACTACAACTGTTTAGTGATTTCACCATATGTTTCATCATTAAGAAAAGATAGATTCAATTCCTTTTTTTCGATTTTATTGAGCCACCAAAAGTTTGCTAGCTGTTGAAGTGTATTTTAGTCAAAAGGAATTGATGTGCCATATGTACTAAATTTGTTGACTTAATAATGTAGAATTATATAAAATTTTCAAAAATGGACTACGTACCTGATTACACATTTACACTAAGGATGCCAAGTATCTTTTTCATTAATACAAGACTCTATAAGTTGTACGGTGTACTTCATGCATATTAGGTACTACATGCATTTAAATTCTACATTTATATTTAATGTTTAAGTTTTGTACAAATATTTATGAAAAATTATATTTCACAATAAAAGTCTATCAATATATATCAAATGAAATTTAAATGTATACAAAATCTTAGTAATCTAATACATATTTATTCTTATGCATAATAACATGTAATTTATAATTTAAGATTCCTTCCCTTTGCTTGAGCCTTTTTGTTTCTCTAACTGTGCTCTGAAATGAATAATTTTATTTTCAAAAATTTTATCATACCATTTTCAAGTATAAATTAAATACATTGTTACATTTTATATACATGTGATTAATATACTGTGATAAACTATTGTAGTAAATATCATTGTGATGAGAATTATATGCTTCGACTATTTGATCAGCTACATACTTGAAACGCTTTCAAAATAATGTTACAATAAAAGTCACCTTAATTGTTGATTAAAGTCATCTTCTACATCGTCATCATCCCAATTGTCTTCCCAAACACTGATATCTTCATTGTCTTCTTCAGTAGCTGCCCAATCTATCAAGTCATTCAAACAAAATTTGAGGCTAGAGAACTTTGCGAACCATTTTCATTAAATTGTAATAAATATTGTCATACCTTCAGCAGGGAACTCTTCAAATTCATCATCCTCCTCTAATAAACCCAAATCAATTTTTGCTTTATCGTTTTTATTTTCTGTCATTGTGGAGAGTCAATTACAACAACGTAAGTACATATAACATCACACATGAATAAAACTCTCAATAGCTTGAATTTTCCAGTTTATTTTTTTTGCACAAAATTTGATTGATTTATGAACACTGAGGTGCTAGCGTCACGTAGCGGTGAAACACTGGAGCTGATCACTATTACTATCTTTGTCGCGCACTATCTGTGATACAACATTGTCGCAGTGAGGCGATACACTAGCGCCGCAGATGGAAATAAAATTACCAATCATTATCTTTTTTTTCTAATTTTGCCGCTCATGCTGGGGATTGGGGACGTTCCATTGAATTCCGTAGTGATGAAGTGATTCACAAGTCGCAGTAGTTATTGAGCGTCGACGAAGATAACCGCTTAAGTACGATGGGCTTGGAGGATTACAAAGAACTCGTGGCAACGTGTGCCTCGATTTGCACAATGGGTCAAATGTTAGCCGGAACGTGAGTTGAGAAAAATCAAAGATCTTCACTTTGTATACATCTTTTTCTTTTTTTCTTTACGCTTGATTTCTCTTAGGAAATTGTATGTTTTTCAGACAAGAGTAAGTTCGATAGACTTACATAGTCATGTAATAGTTTCTTAACATTGACATTGACATTGACATTGACATTTACATTGGCATTTACATTGGCATTGCTTTTTTGACTTTTCTTCCACGTGTTACGTCGAACAATCGATATTCTTATTTTTCTCACGTATCGCGAAATTGTGAGGATTCGTGCTACTTCTGCTAGTTTTAAGTCACAAGCAATTTAAGAAATATTAAATAAATATACTGTAGTATGAGTAAATTCTTGGATGTGATCTTAATTTCAATTTCAATTTCTTTCTCTATTGTGTCATTTAAATATTTGAACAAATATTTTGTCCGCAAATATGCGCATGTGTTTTTTTAAATGATTGATTGATCGTAATAAATATTATATATATGTTTATGTACAGATTTTCATACAAGTAATTATATTGTTATTTTTCATATTCGTAAATTAAAGCAATGAGAATGGGAATATCGTATGATAAAAATGTACATTCGATTTATTATTATTTTGTAATGAAAACACCTAATTGATATTTATTACGTATTCTTCATTTCATAATATACTAATTGATAATTAAAATGAATGATTACTTATACATGAATTTTATAATTACATTCTTAATTGGTTTGCAAATATATATAATTTTAAAGTGAAGTGCTGAAGTAACATGATTCGTACATTAATGCAGTTATCTAATGCCATCTCATGTATGTAATGTAGTAGAAATCTAATATGCCTACCTAAGTAAACAAATTATAATACATGATGTATATCTGTTTATCACTTAGATTTATAAGTCATTTAAAATTAAACTTTTTATTTTATAATTTGAAATTTTGTAAATATATAAATCAAAATTTATACTTGTAATTTTGTACACATTTTACATTATATGTTAATTTTAATGATAAAAAAATAATATATGATTATCATTTAATTACAGATTGGTATGTAAGGATATTTATCGAAAAGGCTCATCCAGAGGATTTGATGCCATGCCTTTTTTGGGTGGCATAGGAATGTGAGTGCTCCATTTTATTACTTATTATAAAAGACACAGTATTGATAGCTTTGTTTCCAATAGAAATGTTAATTTCTGTTCACAACTATAGTAAGAAATTATACATTGTAATATAAAATTATATGGACTGTTCGAATAGATGTATAGTGAATCAAAAATCTTTTGTAGGTGCATTTTAATGCTTCAGTATGCATGGATTGTGAGGGATCCTGCGATGATTAATGTTAATGTTTTTGGATTACTCACAAATACGGCATATATGGCTGTATATTATTATTACTCACCACATACGGTACGAGTTCATATCTTCAAATTAAAATGCATGATGTTACTCTTTTAATTACTTTCCTTATCTGTAACTTGCAAATTATTTTTCATATTTAAATTTTTCAGTTAACATTCTGTTACAATATATATAGATGAAGCTGCATGTTTAAATTTTGAAAAAAAAAACCAAATTTCATCAGAGACTAAAAGACTGTCAGAGATTATAATTAATTTTAATTGCTGTACATATTTCAGTCTTTCCTATTATGTGTATCATACGCTTATAAAAATTTAATACTCTCTGTTTATTATATTTTTTAATGTTTTTATGTAATCTACATGTGGCTACATCTAGCAAAATCGTATATCCATCAGTGGTGCAAAATGATGCCAATATACGCCTGTATATGGATTTTGCGACTAAATTTGTTGTTTGCAAATCTATTGCACAACCGATCGATATACAATGAGACACGTTTTTTTTTAATTGAATTTCGAATAATTGTAATAAAATAAAAATATATCGATAGTCGCGGCAAAATTATGCCTTAACGAAGAAGCGAAGTTCCTGCTGTGCGAAGAAATTTTGGACAAATATTTCTAACCGCATCAGCGCCTGAATAAGTATTTTACATCAAGTCTTCCACATTTTTAGAAGGATACACTTGCATTAATAGGCAAGGCAACAGCTTTTGTAACGGTCTTCCTTGCGTATGCACAAGTGGAAAGTCCCGAGAAGATTGAATTTAGATTTGGTTTGATTGTGACAGTATTATTGCTCCTCTTAATAGCATCTCCTCTCGTACATATTGTAAGTATAATTCCACAAACCCTTTGCACGATTTTTTTTTTCTTCACTCAAACGAATAGTATAAATGTTACAATTTTCTTTTGTGTTCATGTTCATCTGACATTTTAAATGTTAAAGGACATATGTATGTTTTTTCTTTTTTTTTTTTTTTCAATTGATCAGTTTCTTCTTGTACAGCAATCGCCGAAGAAACTTTTCAGTAGTCGCGTTAACAATTCCGCGTTGAGACAAGTTCTAAAAAGCTGCGAACCGTGACAAATCATGCAAATTATTCAGATAGAAATGGCGCAACTAGAATGGAAGTTTCTAGATACTATACGTGAGAATTTTATTGTCTTTGGCAATGAAATTTCTCGAGTTTCTCTAATTTTGAAGGATTAATTTTAAGATTGCGCATCTTTAAATTTAACAGCAAAGTGTTAGCATATTTAACGTTTGAATTATATCGTAAGTACTTTGTTACGTGCTACCTCAATTTCTCGTTGACCGAGATGTTCTTTGTACGTCATCGAGCGTAACCGTGTTTTACCAATGATGTTCAATTTCAAACATTATATATCGCACTATCTAGTCTAACATTTTATTCGTATTTTTCTAACGATGAATTAGTGTATTTATTAACTTTTGGACAATGTAACGTGATGCTTGCGATTCATGCTAAAACGTTAGTAATCTGTACTTAAGAAAGAAGAGTACTTTCATAATCTATACTTCTGGTTTCCTTATCTTATTACATTAGAATTGAATTGCCATGTGACTTTAAAATACTGTTGTTTGTAATACATATCCACTTTCTGTTTATAATAGATCAAGGATTGACTAAACATACGTGACTTAATGTTAAATGATCAAATTGTTTAAATTAACTATATTCACAAAATACAATGTAACCATGTATGTATATCATTGCTTTTTTTTTCTTTTTTTCAGGGAGAGATTATAAAGACGAAAAATACGGATATCCTTCCGTTTCCACTCATATTTATGGGTACTATTGTTTCATTCTTGTGGCTATTGTATGGCCTTGCAATTGACAACACTTTCATTATCGTAAGTAGATGAGAGAAATTTTAAACATTTATAGATTGACATTACTCACTAATGTATTATGTATGTTTTTATAGTTCCAGAATGTCGTTGGTTTTGTCTTGTCTGTGTTACAATTGTCGTTGTTTGTAATATATCCATCGAAATCGAAAGACAAAGTTTCTAGCCAAGGAAAGGAGGACTAAAAGAAAGTGGAATTTTAAGCATTTAAATCGTGTACAAATTAGCAGTTAAAATAAGCTGTACAAATGTGTACATTATGAACGATAGTTTACACCGTTAGCCACGAACGTTCACTGTTATGCCTAGACGATTCTAAATAAACAAGATTTTTTTAACGAAGTATACAATTCTTTAGATCCTGTATATTCGTGAGTACAAGAATTTCCATTTACCACTGTCGTTTTTTCAGTCGTAATCTTTAAATCGATTTGTTATAATTAACATTACACGATAAAAGGATGAAGTAGCCAATTTTTAATACAGCGTTATTAGTTTAATCCATATATAATACTTAGTCTATGATCTACAAATGAAATCGTATTCAGTGTGATTGTAATAGGTAAATTTAGAATTTTATCAGAGTAACAAATTTAATCGGATTAAATATAATCTTTGAATAATTACGATGAAATTTCGAAAATGTTATTTTTAATTATAAATTTAAGCTTCGTGTAACTGTTTCGCACGTGTGTTAATAGTACAATGCAGCACGCAAAAACGGGGGAAGATCTCCCCCTGTAGTCATTCAGTTATATTTAAAACAGGAAGATCTTTTCAATTGGTTAACAATTGCTCTAAATGACGGTAAATTTTGGTAAGTGACTGCACATGTTAACTCTTCGTAGCCACGAAGAAACGTCAAATCAATTTATTTTCAATCGTAGTTGTCGAACAATTTCCTCAACTCTACAGTTATTTGATATCTCAAAATTTCTTCGTCGAGAGAACTTTTAAAGTCTAATTTATAAAACCTTGACCCAAGCAGCAACAGCATTAATAGAACAATGTTTGAATGAAACGAGCGAGGAGCTTGCAACAAAGACGGCCCTTGTTTGTATTTTTTCAAAATTACTTCTTTACCGTTTCCTACTCTTTCTTGAAATATAAAGTCGACCATTTACTCGCGACTTTTATCGCGACTATTTAACTTTATCTTATCATCAGCATTGTTTCAAAAGTCCACGGTTACCGATTCCGTTAACAGCAAGCCTTTATTACTATACTGGACAGAATTCATTACGTAAATTCAATTCCGACTATCATTGTCAATAAGCGGCAGAATACGTACCTCTCAATGACTGACACGCTCTCGGTTTGATCTTTCAGCGTTTGCGCTTTCGACTCAGATCTATTAAGAATAATCAGAGGCGATTACCATTTGACTTTCTACGGGGGCCACGTTACACACAGCATGCAAATGTAATTCTCTTGGCAACTGGCTCTTCGCTCCCTTGCGATTTACGTCGGCGACGGGCTCGTTAGTAGTCGTTCTTTGTATCAGCTTATTATATGAACGGCGTACATCGTTGCTTGACTTTCTGATCGAGTTTGCCGGCTAATAGCAGGAAACAGTGACCTTCTACGTAGACAGTGGCTTGTCCGATAGATCGTAGTCAGTAACGTGTCCGATTGTTTGACGGACACCGGTGCTCGACGATCTCGTCGTTGATCGTTCGTGCAACGCGCGAAATCGAACTAGACGAACGATTTATAACAGATTTATGACGAATAGTTGTACATTTTTTTTTAAATTGGTAATTTAACAAAGCAGAATTGTAGCTTGATATTGTACTGATGAAGTCGTCAAGTGACGTGTGATTTTCGGTCCTGGAAATTTTGCACGAGTGACGATTTGTAAATGATTTTCGTTTCGTAAATAATGTCTTAAGCAGAGAACTTATATTTGGTTTGGTGTTTGAGATTAATGTAAATTCTCTGGCTGTTTTGCTACTCTAGTTACCGAGGGATAATCGAAAAGGAGGTGGGATGAGGTGAGTGTAGATATACTTTCTTCGACCTCTCTCGATTGAAAATTTTCAGACGTGCAAGTTAAATTTTAACGAAATTATATAAATAACTTTGTTCGTCTGCGTGTATTAGGGTTGAACTTGTATTGAAGAATAAAAAACGATTTGGGAATAATGTAAGTAGCGATCTTTGTATCCTGTCGAAGTAGAATTCGTTTCTTTGAAAGCTATTCTTACTATTTTTGTTAAATATTGTTTTATGGAGAAGGAAATTTCAAACCCACGTGTCACATAACATTGCAGATTCAATATTTATCTGAAGAAGAAAATGAAGGAGCCACGTTTACTTTCGTCGATTAATTATTTTAAAATCTCTGCCTCGATAAAGAAGCATGATTCACGTCTGTCACATTCGGTCAACGATCCACGTCACGAAACTGTGATTGGTTATCACAATCCATCAGGTTGATTGATTAACGAACAACGTAACGAAATAAAATTAACATTCTTAGCTCTCGCCTTTTTCTTCTTCGAGAAATATGTCTGGACTTATAATAGTTCCGGTGAAGAAGGTAGAGAAATATTGAAAGGAGAGAAATGAATGAGAACAATCCAAAATGAAGCGATCAACGATGGATTTTGATGGTTTTGAATATTAAGAATGTATCCGCAATATTATTTAATTCACATAGCTTTTAATATATTTAATATATAATGTATTTATATAACATATAATAATATATTAATATATTTATATATAAATATATATTTATTTAATATATTTGATATACGATGTTATATACCATATGTTCAAGTGTACAGAAATATTAACATATTTAATGTATATTCAACTATTAACACATATGCATATATATAAATTAATTATAAATTATTTATAATTATATATAAGAAAGAATCTGTAAAATTCAACAAACTGCAAGTTAAAAATTTGATTACTTACAACAGATATTAAAAATATTAAACATAAAGAATGTCTCAACACTCTTAAGTATAATACGACAGTGTACACACGTGAAGTTGCAACATTTGAAAATCGCATATATATAGAAAAGTGATAAAAGATCAAGAAATTTCTGTCACGTTTAAAAATCGTCTAGCTGTAACGTTCGAGGAGTTCCACAACCAGAAGATAATAACCGCATGTTTCAACATGTCTTCGTAACATCTTGTAACGTGAAAGCTACACGTTTATGTTGCATTCGTATCGTACGTGATACAAATACATCATTTTCAAAACACTAAACGAACGATTCACAACGATTTTCAATTGGAATGAAACGAACTAGAATTTCGTTTGCTTCTACGATTAATTAATTTAAACGTGAATACACTTCGTCAAGTCGACAACCACGCACCTAAAATTGCCAATTACACCAAGGACTATTCGTCGCATATCGAAGATTATGTTAAACAGACATTTATATATAGAAAAATATATATAGAAAAAAAATAGAAAAAAGACTGATACCAAAGACCATTGTGTATAATGTATCCAAAAAAACGTACAATACCAAAGACTACTTGTCGTATAACAAAGATTATAGATTAAAATACATATATAATATATATTCAAAAAAAAAAAAAAAAAAAAAGAATAAAAGTCACGTATAACATCACGTAAAAAAGAAAACCTTTAGTATCAAAGACTACAGTATTAAAAAACTGCACGGTGATCGAAACAGAAAAATATGCTGAACACACGTGGGACAGACAGAGAGATCGATCTGTAAATCTCTGGCTGGGAGAGCTGGCGATCACAGGAAGGCAGTGTTCGATCGCAGCCGGAAGAGCCGTACGGATGGCGCGCATCCACGAGATTCGTGTCCGCGCACGCTTCTCTCATCGCGATTGATCCCGAGTGTGCGCCAACCAGCGTAGGTTGTTAGTATGTTCACACACAGGAAAATAGCTGGTTAGCGTGAGCGTGCTTGCTCGTTGTGTGAGGAGGTGGAGAGGAGGACATCGTTATAACACCTGCTGCATCCCCTTGTGCCTCTCGTCGCGTTTCCAGTCATGTGAATCAGCTGATGGTTCGTATATATATATATATATATATATATATAAAACAGAGCACACACGATTAAGGTTGAAGCTTCGAGGGAATACTCGATAGGACACTCTGCCTCTGTGACCGTGTAAAAAATCACTGTTTCCGCGATTCAGGATAAAAAAGAAAAAGGCGCTTGGGGTCGCCAGGCGTTCACGATTCCACGTACACGTGCTCGCTTTCCCTTCTTACACGCGCTGGCGAGGAATGAGAAGACTCGACGAGTTCACGAGAGTGGACGAAGATCCCGTGAAAATGAAATGAAACACGATGACACGAACGAGACGCGACAAGTCCATTTTTATGTCGTTGTCGTTTCGTGGACGAAAGGAAAAAGAAACAGGAGAAATGTATTTTGACGTAAGGTGGTTACAGAAGGGAGAGACACATTGATAAATACGCGCATTTCGAGAATAAATCAGTCATGTCAGTTTCATTTAGAATATCGCGGTATTAATTATAATATAATATTATTAGAATATATTAATAATATATAATATTAGAATATCGCGGTAAATTAATGAGAATTGAGACTGGTTTCATAAAATTTCATAAAAGACGGGAAATGTGACTTGCGACCCACAGGATTGCGGATTTTTTGGACAAATTTCCATCGTGGAAAGAGAAATAGAGAAATTCTTCAGGTACAGAGAGATAGAAATTAAATGGAGATTCAGTTTATTTGTTGGAAATTATAACGAGTATGTTTTTGTAAATCTTTTTATATACATTTTGTATACATTGTATGCATTTTGTAGATTACCCTCAAATTTATATATAAATATAATATAATATAAATAAGTATATAATTATATATAAATAAATATATTATATATATATATATATATATATAGATAAAAATCCGCATTCTATTTCATGTTTCTCAGCTGTGATCTTCAAATAGAACTAAAAAGAATTGTAACTTTGTTTTACACCGTAGAAACTCGAGGGAACACGAGAGTTTCGCTTTCGGAATTTTCCCTAATTAATTGATTCAGTCAATAGAAACGCGATTACTCGATTATAAACATTTAACATTCGACACATTCGCGTGGGGACGAGAAGTAATTAAATGGCAATTAAACACCAATCAAGCGGAAAGTTCGATCGATAATAAATTGTTTGAATTGCCAGTTTGAATAAGTGATTTATCGATTAAGCTATTACAAACGGAGATTGAGTGTGTACATTTTGTATATTTTATTCTCCAATTTGCGAAGTTGGAATGGACGACGTGTTTCTATAATGATCGCTCGTTACCAATTACAATTCTCAATTTTAATTATCGCCGTTGGAAATAACAGTGACGTTTAATCGCGTAATATTTTCTAATATTCGTTTGACAACATGTAACATTAATTTCTCGCCGATTGTCAACTTTGATCCCTCTCTCAATCGACTTTCTCGAGTCGGGTTGGTAAATTATAGACGCCACGCGGCATGGCAGACGCGTTCACATGGCAGAGGCTCATCCAGAAACGGCAAACCCTCACCCCCCGTTAGACTTAATATCAATTTAGGCCACGATGCATCGAGTATTTCGATGCCGTGTAATTTGCTCGAACGTATCGTTAAGTATATCTGGACAATTATAACCGTGTCCAATAACGGCGAGGCCGCACGACTCGGTCAGAACGGTTGCGACACGCGTCCTTAAGGATCTTATTAGCTAACAAGACACGCTAAATTCGGAATTTTCAAGAGAAGGCGAGACAACGAAATGAAAAAGGGAAAAAACAAGGAAAAAAGAAATGGTCGAATTTATAATGGTATGAATTTATAAGTGACACGTGTATGTTGGATTGTTAATTTTTGCACCTCGCACGATGTAATTGTACGTGGGTCGATTATGCTTTGGTACGACATTAAATGGAACCTTGGGAATATGTTCAGACGAAAAGGGAGAAATAACAAGAGAAAAATGATTACGCGAATTTGTAAGAGAAAACGTGTACATTACATTATTAATTTTTGCGTTATGTCAATTATGCGTTAAATCAAACGTTGGGAACGTATTCGGATGAAAGAAAAAAGGAGTAGCAAGGAAAAAATGATTATACGAATTTATAACTATTATTATATATGTATGTGTATTAATTTCCTATAATGTGTTGAATAAGCGAGTTTCATATAATTGTTTATAGTTTATTAATTAAAAACTATTTATTATGTAGTTTTATTTATAGCCTATTAATTAAAAACTGTTTATAGTTTCATATAATTAAACTTACATTATATTTTGATGGAAAGAAAGAATAAACGAAAGAGGAAAAAAATTGGTAGACATCCACGTAATGTGAGTTTACAAGGAAAACAGGTATTAAAGTATTAATCTCTCGTTTCATATACGCATTGAATACGTAAATTTCAACGTAGTAAATTAAATCTCGGGAATATGTTCTCACTACGTACATACACATCTATATATTACATAAGACGAATAGAAATTGGGAACGCGCGAGATGATCGGTTCTACAAATAACTTCTATTCACATATAATCTGCAGACGAAGAGTATTAACAAGTAAATCATTGGAATAATTCTCTTTTAAATATCTATTTAAGCTGAACTTAAACTCAAGCAAAACTCGAGCTTTTTTAAACAATTACATTTTTATCAAAAGGAATCAAAGTTTATGTCAAGAGATACGTTTTTAGGTGTCTTAATACAGACATATTATATATCCAAAGTTCGACAAAGTGGCGACAGATGTTATGAGATCAGATGTTTCAGACTCCTATTCACAGAAACTTTCGTATGACGAAAGTTTACTGTTGGGAGATTGTGTCTTTTAATATTTCACTTTGAAATATTTCTGGAGCAGCTTCTTCTGTCACAAGTCTAAAACTGTCATAAATTTTTCAGTTAGAAGAGAAGAATCACTATTTTGTGTATAATTTTTCAAAAAACTAGATATTAATCAGTACGACAAACATTTAATTTCTAAATATATTTTTACAGTTTTATTTTACAAAAATAATATATATATATATATTTAAATCATTTACTTTCGAGACGATTAAAATTATTAAAGTAAATTAATCAACCCCGAGACAAAATAAATCCTACTCATTTATTCTGAATTAAATCTAACTGCAAGCTACTTCAAGCTTCAAAAAAATCGTGCTTCCTTAATAAGCTAACGCACAAGATTTCACAGTGTCGTAATAAATTATTACCTCAGTTTATAAAAATATTCTCTAACTTATTCAAACCTTTTTTTTTTTAAATATACGGCCTTAGGCCACTATCATATCACGTCGTGCCAATTTTCATCGCACCTGTATACCATACATACGTACATATGTTTCGTCTACTGTAACTCGTGCAGGATGATCCTTGGATCCTTGATCGTTGTGGTCTTGACGAGTTCGACGACGGAAGGAAGAAAAGGCGGCAGCCACGGCGAGGGGTGGGGGAGGGATGGGGGACGAGTAGGACAAGACGTAGGAAAAAGAGGGAGTTTCCTGGCCGGTCGACTACTCCGTACACTGCCAGCCACACTGTCCCGCAGGACACGTGAACTCGAAATGTTGTAACGCGCCACTGTGAACGCGCGCCGGACTGTAAATACCATCCTCGAGAACTCTCTCTCTCTCTCTCCCCTCCCCTCTCTCTTTCTCTCCCCGTTTCGCTTTTCGTCGAGGCGCATTCCCCTCGCCGCACGGATTTTCCCCGTGGCACGTACACCAATCGGGGAGGAAAGTGGAGGATTCCTTTTTCGAGAGCGCGCGCGAAAGTTACACCGCCGCCGTCTTTCCGGTATAGGGAACTTGCGAGGAAACGAGTGACGCAAGTGAAGTGACACCGTCGTACGTACGGCCCGTGCCGTGTACCGAGGAGAGACAGTCTCTCCCCTTATTTAGCGCCTCTTAACCACCCACGGGGTTTCCGGTCTTCTTGGCATCCCCGGAACGCAACCGTAGTTTCACGTAAGTGGTGCAGAATTTGGTCTGTTTTTGTCGATGCTTCTCTGTCTTCTTTCTTTTGTTTTTTTTTTTCGTTAATTTTTTTTGAAATAAACTCTCGAGAAGAGCGTTGGAAGGAATTCGAACGATCAATAGCCAATTAAGACGTGTTTCGATGGAATTTTTATCGAACTGCCTCGTGCTCCTTGAGAAGGATTGTACGTTTATTATTTGACAAGTGAATATCAGTTGGTGGATTGATGAAATTTTACGTTGGGAAATTTTTTCTTTGCTTTTCTTTGTTAATCGTTTCTACGAAGAAGAAGAACCACTGATGTTTAATACACGTGTGCATATTTTGATATTTATGTAATAATTATTCGACGAAATTTCATGTCAAACGATATGACTGTTTCTTTTTTTTTTTTTTATCAAAATGTTTCTTTATTATTTGTCAAGGTGAAAGAAGATGTTAGAAGATCGAACAAATACCTACGATTTGATAACGTTGGTGTATATTTGGAATTATTTGATGAAATCTTACATTTACACCACTTTGCTGGTAGGTATTTACACCAGCGCTATTAAGAATGTGGAATTGTTTGATTAAATTTCATATAAATGACTGCTCTTTTTCAAAAATTATGTCTCGCGAGTCCTGTCACGAGAAGAAGAGAGGAATGACCGAGTCTTAAGAACGTGGAATCATTTGATCAAATATTCGTATGAATGGTACGAGAGTACGTTCCGCATTGTTTCGCGAGAAGCAGAGAAAGAAGCGATATTTTAAAAGACGAATCGATTGCTATTTGATACATCATTGATCCTCCAATTCCGACCATACAGACTCGTTGCATGAAAGATGGGCTCGCGAATTTCTTTTTTAAATTATTTCTTTCTCTTTTCTTTTTTTTACGAACGAAAGAAGGAGGCAACATTAAGAGATGCTATTTAGAAATTATTGCTATTTGATTCTTTAAATTACGTTGCATATAAGAAAATTTCACGAATCAGTTCGTGTACAGTTCACAAGGTTTGAGAGTGTTAGACGCACGTGCGCATGCACACAGAACACGCGTAACGAGCGTTTCGGGTATTAAGAATACTGTCTTCTTAATGCACGAGTGATTGTCCGTCTCAGCACGTGCATACTGAAAATCTGTTTCATATTCATTCGTGTCACTCGTCCAATCCCATTCGATTTCAATAAATTGAAAGCTGCGAAGATTCTCGCGGATTTTCCAGCTTCGCTGTTTCGACAGACGAGACGCGAGGAAGGATTATTTCGATCTCTCCCGAGGTTGGTTTAAAAAGATGCATGTTCGTGATGTGTGCTCGGAGCAAAAAAAGGAAAAAGACAAAAAAAGACAGGTATTCAAGACATGCATGCGTTATTACACGAAATGCAAAAAGCCGTAAACACAATGAGAACGAAATGTAGCATGCAAGAAAATGAGACGTCGTAGATTCCGGCCGTTAAGATACATAGTTTCGACCGACGAAGGAATAATAAAAAAAAAAAAAAAAAAAAATCGAGAGAAACGGATTCCGCGATTGCTGAGTGAAACTTTATTTCTTGTAGAACTCTTGTAGGAGCTTCGTGAAATTTGTTTACTTGGGTATTCGATGGAATCGAGCTCGATGATTGAAGTTTTCGTTCCCTCTGAGCCATTGTTTCGTCATTTAATTACTCGGTCGAATAGTAAAATTTGCGTAACGATAAACGATTCCACCAATTTAGTTCTGAGAATTATATTGTCAGATTGTTATACCGATGTTGGCGCGTTCATTTGTCTGAAACCAAGTGAGTTAATTTACATTTTAGTTTCGTTATTTTTATTACGTCGGTAATAAAAATAATTTATATTTATATTATATTGTTATTATGTTAATTTCCGTTATTTACGTCGTGTTTGTTTATGTAAAATTAAATTAATTGACAGGATTTCATTTCATCTCAATTTCTCTGTCGGTGATGTTTCAGGAAGATTTTGCAATATTTTTACCAAATGACTTACAAATTATTTCGTGGTCCTTTATTATATTATATTATTATTATAATAAATAATTATAATAATTAAATATATTATAATTATTATAATATATAAAATAATAATGATATTATAATAATAATATAATACTAATATAATAATATCATAATAATAATAATAACAATATAATACTACATTACATTATATTATTATTATATTATTATATTATTAATATTATCATATTACATTATATTATTATTATATTATTATACTATTAATATTATCACATTACATTATATTATTATTATAGTATTATATTATTAATATTATTATATAATATTATATTACATTATATTGTAATATATATAATTTTTAAAACAGTTGGAATTGCCCGTCTAAGTTTATATTTAAAAATCGTAGAATTTTCTACAAGTTTAGCGCGGTAAATCAACGAAATTTTCAGAATGTTTCCAATATCGTCAGCAAGTACGCATCCACGTGCCTGTGAACCATAGCGATTTGGTTCTAAATGGGCGATGGTTTCCCGACAAAAATTGATCCGATCGTACTTAATACGATTCGCAATACTGCTCGTCAGAGCAGAATCATTAATCGGAAGGGTGTTTATTTCAGGATATTTTTCTAGTGACTCCGCGGTCCTCCGCTAGTCGATCATATAAATAGAAGTTGCAGATGCGGCTGCAAGATATGCGTGCATCCATTGATCGTTAGAAATTTATCGTGGAGAAAGGAGAGAGAGAAAAAGATAGGGAAGAGAGGAGTGCGACCGGGCGAGTCGACGGTATTATGAAATACAAGTGATATCGTTTCAATTCCGTATACGTAAAATGTGAGTGAAATTTCGTTCGTTTTTAATCTCAGTGGTTGATCTGATTTCGCATCGGTTGGCGATTTACGGGGCGATTCTGTAAGAAGTAAGTAATTCCTTCGATCGATCGATGTCGCGGATTATTTATGCATTCGTAGGGAAGAGATTAACAATAACTTATTTGCTCGTTATTCGATAAATATATAATAATATATAAATTAACGTTAAACTTATATGTTATTGAATTAAATTAAATATTAAATTTATATATTATTAAATTAAATTATATTTATATATATTATATTTATATATTGTTAAATTAAATTAATATATATATATAATAATATATAAATAAAATATTATTCGATGAATATATGAGAGAATCTCTTTGCAAAATATAGGAAAGAAAAAAAGGAAAGATATTAAAAGATAATGTAAATATTGTAATATAACAGTATATAGAAAAAAAAATTGGAAGGTAATGTGAATAGTATGTATTATAAAAATTGAAAAGTTAGCGTGACACGACACGATACAGAGTATAAAAAGGAAAGAAAAGAAATGAAAAAGGCACGATAAATAGATAAAATAAAATGACAAATAATATCATAGAAACTTATGTATATTTACATAATCTACAATCCGAGCAGAATTATCAATCGCGATGCAAAAAAAAAAAAAAAAAAAACGGAGCAACACGAAGAAATAATAAAATGAAAAAGAAACAAGAAATAAGATAAACTGTATTGATAAACAAGACTGTAGAAATTTATATTCGACGATTCGTTGAGCGGAGCTTGAATTCGAGAAACGAGACGAAAAGGAAATGAATTAACGTTGACAAGAAGAAGACAGACGAAATGAAAATTGGCAAACACACTGGATCGAATAGACCGTTTTTGACGTGAAGTGTCGACGATGGTAAAAGAAAAGAAATGGCGGAGCGACGGTCAGGACACAAAGGAACTCTTCTCGTCGACTCTTGCTTTTTCATCCGCGGCCGAATCTATCCAGCGTACATATCCATCGGTAAAGGTGCATACGTGAGCGAAATTGTGAACGGTCTAATAATAACCGCGGCTCTTACTTATATGGACGGTTGATTTTAATTCAAGCGAAACCACAAGTCCCAGGCCTCGTCCTTTTGGTGCGCCGGGTCAGTGATCATCATCATCATCATAATCGCGAAAAGAGAAAAAAAAAAAAAAAAAAACGCGAGGAGCATCGCGAAGCGAGGAAATATCGTTCCACGCGAGGTGGATTCCTTGATCTTGGGTTATTTTCGTCGGTTATGTTGAAAAAGAAATTTCGACAGCGCCGATAAATCGCGACAATGTGGCTGCGTCTACTTCTGCGACGTATTTACGTTTCGCGTGGTATCAAATCGCGTCGCACGACCATTGTTTCACAACGTTCTTGCATTTGTGAAAAAAATCGGAGACACACCGACTGGTGTGCGTTTTTCATGTTTAAATTTTTGCGATTTTATGTCTTTATGTTTTATTTGTCTATATTTGAAATATATATTTCATGTATCTATTTGAAATTTCGTTGATGTAATTTAGAGAGATCATTGTGATTGTATTGGTAAAGCTGTGAAACTAATTAGAAGACAAACAACGTAGTATCGTAGTATTATTTGGTAAAAAAATTAATTCTTGTACGAGGAGTGACGAGTAACCGTTTGAAGTGTACAGGATGTTCCATTTTCGTCTATATATATATATATATATATATATATATATATATATATATATATATATATATATATATGTGTATATATATTATTCGTTATTACGTATTTATTTATTTATTTATTTGTTTCTATGAATGAAAGTAATGGAAAAAAATGTTATAGAAGTAGGATCGTAATCATATTATTAAGCAATTGCAATATAAGTTATAATACAAAACACATGAAAATATTGGCAACATTTAATTGTGTTTATTGTACTGTACTACGATTAGTATTACCGTTAAGTGTCAGTTAATTGAATAAATTTATGATTTTGATATTTTTCTTTTAACTTTTTAACACAACATTTACCAGCTTACGTTAATGTTTTTTTATATTTATAAAATATAATATAATATTAATATGATATTAATTAATTATTTGTTAATATTATATTTTATATGTAATTTAATATAATATTTTTATAATTATGTTAATATTATATTTTATATATTATAATTATATATTCTAATTGAAACAAATTTTATATATTATATTTTACATATTACAATTATATTAATATTATATTTTATATAATTTAATATAGTCGTAAATCGTAAGTTTGATAAAATGAAACACTCTGCATAATAAATATCAAAGACGATCCCATTCATTCACAATCCAATCTTAATATACTAAATCGCGAGTGTTTAAATACTCTGTTTTTTTTTGACTTTTATAAACTAAAATGCCCAAAAAGCCTACTTGTCATCAAATATCTTGTAATTTCGATCAAGCCTCAGACTCGATCAATGTAATTACGATGGTACAGTGGTGAACGAAATTTTTTTCCAAAATGTTTCGCACAGCTCACCTATGTACATACATGCTGTGCATAAAATGCTGTATAAAAACTGTATGTATAAAATAAGATACCGTCCACAATTTGAAACAACGATGTCGAATGAGTCAACTTTCTACGGCTTTTACGATTTTGTTTTCCCGAAACAACCGCGAATTCTTTTTACGAATTACGCGGTCGCCTTTGTTTCGACGAAGTTTGCGGCCCCGTTTCTCGGATTTCGTCGTTCTCCGTCCCAGCCACGGGAATCGACTGCTTTTTAAGGAGATTAAGTCGAAACATTTGAAATGTAAAGCATCTCGCAGATAAATCAAACGCGCCGTGCTTACTTACATCTGGCAAGCATTTCATTTTAATTCCACGCCGAGTCGTTATACAGATGCAAAGTGGCGAGGTATTACGAGTTTCGTGTCCATAAATCTTGCATGCTCCGTTTGCAAGGGAACTCCTCCTTCTCGTACCGAGAAATGAAAAAAATATTTCACGGACAGCGGCCTCTCGAATCTCGCGTCGCGTATTCCGTACGACAGAGATCGAAATTTGATGATTAGTCGAATCGCAGAACCTTCAAAATTTTCGATAGAACGCTGGATACCTGATACTTATGTCTGTTCGTAAATAAGTTTCGTGTCAACCCAACGTTGCAATATGCTGTTGCTCAAATTTTTCTCAATGAAAGTATGATAATGATAGATGAGATGTGTGTAACAGAAAATAGAAAATATAAAGTGAAATAAGATAAACAATATAGAATGTAGATGAAAACGGGATAAAATTCACTTCAATCTGAACAAAAGTTGATTTACAGATAAGTAAATAAGGTACAGTGATTTCCCATTATAATATTCAGACACTAATTATTGAAGCTGTCGTAATTTTGTAAAAGTCGAATGATAAACTTGATAAACTTGAGCACAATGATAAATTTAATTTATGAATATATTAATTATAAATAAAATTATTAATAAAATTATAATATTATTAAATTTATGAATAAGCAATTATAAACTTAATTTATTATATATAATATATATATATATATAGTAAAGATTATATAATAGATATATATAAGATATATATAATAAAGATTATATAATAGATATATATGATATATATAATACAGATTATATAATAGATATATATATATATAAGATGTACATAATGAAGATTATAAATAAGCAATAATAAACTTAATTTATTATAAACAAGCTTACTTTGAAGCTTGAAGGCATCAAATAGAAAATGTGATGATTTCGTCGCCTGAGCCTAATATTCAAAGTTCAATAAAATAGCGAGGAAAAAATCATACATCAAATTTTCAAAGATCGTTGCAAAGGGGAGGCTCTGCTCCTCCTCAAATCCATTGTAGATTCAGTCGTGGAAGAAATTTCTTTTTCAATCGTTTCGAGAAGGTACTACGTGATTTGGAAACATCTTGAAATTAAAATGAATAATACATTTTGAAAATGGAGGCGTCGAAGCGTGTTCGAAACGAGCCCAGCCTCGTTGCCGCGGCGATCATTCTTTTCCAGTTTGAATATTTAGTGTCCGAATACGAGTCACTGTTTTACTCCATCGCGGAGATAGATTGAATCGATTCGAATAATTCGAAGAGAAAGTTTGAAAACGAGAGAACAGCATTGAGGGTGTCGAGTATTTTCGTTTTCTCTTTTTTCTTTTTTTAACACTCCCTATCTCTGTTTCTTCTTTTGTTTACAGTAGGAAGCGAGAGAAAATTGGCAAAGATGTACGGCCTAATTCTGGAAAACATGTCCGAGTATATACGACAGGTGTACGGGGAAGATCGATGGGAAGAGATTCGACGACAAGCGTCTGTAGATCAACCTAGTTTCAGTGTTCATCAGGTGTACCCTGAGAACCTCATACCAAGGCTAGCAAAGAAGGCTATTCAGGTAGGTGTTGTCATTGTAATGTTACATATTGAATACCGTCAGTCTTATATATATTCACTGTTAAATATTATAGTCATTGCATTCGTAATGCAACTTTCCAAATTATTAAGATCAAAGATTAAAGAAAATTATTCAAATTGTCGAGTCCGTTTGTTATTATTGATTTGATCATCTTGTTTGTTAATTGTCTCTATTTTCCATGTGTATATATATATATATATATATAATCAAATTATATATAAATTATATAAATTAAATATTATACACATATATTAAATTATATTAAATTATATATAATTAAATATAAGATTATATATATAATTATATATAATTATACATAATATTATATATATATACAATTATATATAATATTATTTATAATTATATATAAATATATATTATACAATTATATACAATTGTATATAATTAAATATAATAATCTATATATTAAATTATACATAATTAAATATAATATTATATATGTACAATTATATATATTAAATTATACATAATTAAATATAATATTATATATGTACAATTATATATATTAAATTATACATAATTAAATATAATATTATATATACAATTATATATATTAAATTGTATATAGTTAAATATAATATTATATGTACAATTATATATATTATATTATACATAATTAAATATAATATTATATATACAATTGTATATATTAAATTATACATAATTAAATATAATATTATATATGTGCAATTATATATATTAAATTATACATAATTAAATATAATATTATATATACAATTATATATATTAAATTGTATATAGTTAAATATAATATTATATGTACAATTATATATATTAAATTATACATAATTAAATATAATATTATATATACAATTGTATATATTAAATTGTATATAATTAAATATAATATTATACATAAATTGTATATATATATATATATATATATATATATATATATATATATATATGTATAATCAAATTCTGTCTTTTAAAAAAATTATATACTGTACGAGTACACCCAGATATACTTATAATCGTGCGATAATTCTCTCCCTCCGAGTGATTTTCCACGCGCAATGTCGCGAAACAGATATTAATCAGTGAAAAGTGATTTGGATCGTAATTGAAAAGTGATTGCTCTGCATTGTTTCTTAATAATCATCTCTGTGTACTGTATATTCGTCTAACTCAATCGAACACATTTCTCACTCACACCACAGGTACTTGGCATAACGGAAAAAGAATTTTTCGATCAGATGGGTGTACACTTCGTAGGATTCGTTGGCCAGTACGGTTATGATCGTGTGCTTTCAGTACTTGGACGTCACGTAAGAGATTTCCTTAACGGGTTGGACAATTTGCACGAATATCTGAAATTCTCCTACCCTAGGATGAGAGCGCCCTCGTTTATTTGCGAGAACGAGACGCGGCAAGGTGAATGAATTTTCCAAGCAAGTCGCTTTTCCATTTTCCTTTGATTTCTTTTTTCTTTCTCTCTCTCTCTCTCTCTTTTTGTGGAGAGCGAGAGTGTTCGATATATATTCTATATACTTAAATATTCTATATACCTGAGGAAATATTTCCTATATTTCCTATACGTATATACGAGATATATATCAAACACGATGAATACAGACATTTGTGGAAATATTTTTTATACACTGAATATTAAATATTCATAAATATTTTTTATATGTCAAATATTAAGTATTTATATATATATTTTTTATATATTAAATATAAATTAAATATATATATATTTATATATTAAATATAAATTAAATATATATGTATTACGTACAAATATTTAATATTTATATATTAAATGCAAATATTTAATATTTAATGTATTAAATATAAAATATAAAAAAAAGTAAGAATATATAAAAAGAAAGGAAAAAAGAAACTAAAGCAAAATTGGACACGTGTTCATCATCCAAAAAGTGCTCCTTTCATCATTCCCTACCGTTCTTGTTATTCGATAATTACGAATAAAACGCTCTAGTATGAAAGAAATAAATTCTCCGCGGGTCTAAATTTACCTATGCCTCCCCTTATTTCAGGCCTGACCCTCCATTACAGGAGCAAACGGCGCGGATTCGTTTATTACACGATGGGCCAGATAAGAGAGGTGGCTCGTCATTTTTATCACAAGGAATTACAGATCGAGCTGGTGCGCGAGGAGGTCCTCTTCGACACCGTGCACGTCACTTTTCAGCTCACCTTTGATAACAGGGCGTTTACGCAAGCCTCGCTGGCTATGACACGCGAGGAGAAACACTTGCCGATAGGAGCGTCTGTCCTGTTCGAAATATTTCCATTTTGCATCGTTTTCGGGTGCGTGTACAGGGCAAGCTTACATTTTTGCTACCGACAGACATTTCTCTTTTCCTCTCACACGCGTATCAAAAGTATCTGGAGATGTTGTCGAGATATAAAACACCGTCTCGTGCACTCGTTCGAGATACACGCGAGAAAAATGTAATTGGCAATTTCAATTCGATTCGCGATATTTGTGGAAGATTTCGATGCTTCTCAAGAGGCGTTACATTTCTGTTTCAATGAAATATTTTCATATTCAAGGGACAGCGCTGGCGAATTTTGCCTGAGTAAGAAATTGAACGGGGAGAGGAATGACAATGAACTTTTGATCCTCTTACTTTTAATATTGTATACTTTTTATTTTTCTTTTATTTTTCCAGCTATTGCAGTGCATCTCCGTCAACGCGGTTGAACCGTGTTGGTTTTTGCGATTCGTTCCTTCTTCCCGAAATCATTTCCACCATTGTGAGTGTTCGTTTAATTTTGAAAACAGGGAATCGCTAGGAAATGGTTTTCGAGAAAAGGACGTCGACTTTCTCACGGATCGGATGGTAAAAATCTGTGCAGTCTTCAGAATCTTTTGCAGAAATTTGTTATTTATTATACGTGGAAAAATAACTACGTAACTCCTAAAGATAAAGGGCAAAAGTTCATTGTCGTTTCACAAAGAAGTGTCTCTCCGTTTATCTTCTATTTGCAAAATATACTTAAAGAAACGAAAAGATACGTCTGAAATTATTTCTGAAGAATCTACATGTTCCAAAATGTAACAGAAATGACAGAATCAATTATACACGATGACGACAAAGTATTAGCGTTAACATCAAAATTTTCGTTTGTCAAACCTCGTAATTAAGATTCCTCCTTCATTTTCAGATCGGACATGATTGTAAGGAGTATCGGTAATTCTCTGATGGTAATACTGCCCGATCTAGTTGGCAAAAAGATAACGCACTTTTTCGATCTTGTCAGGCCGCTCATTGCGTTCAAATTTCATTCGGTGCGTATATTTTGAATATAAAAATACAAAAAGCGCCGTGAAATGTGAAAAGTGTACGAAACTCGCATTTTCGAGTTTTATGATTCGTTTTTTATTACGATTTTATTTCCGTATTATTTAATATTATCGTAATAATTATTATATTATATTATATTATTTATTAAATAATTATTAATTATTAATATATATATATATTATATACAATTATTATAATATTATTAATATATATATATGTTATATTTGTATATTAATATTTATTAAATAATTATTAATTATTATTAATATATATATGTTATATATTGTTTGTATATTAATATTCATCAAATAATTATTAATTATTGTTAATATTTATATTATAATATAATATATATTATATTTGTATATTAATATTTATCAAATAATTATTAATTATTATTAATATTTATATCATAATATATATACATATTATATTTATATATTAATATTTATCAAATAATTGTCAATCATTATTAATATTTATATTATAATATAATATATATTATATTTGTATATTAATATTTGTCAAATAATTATTAATTAATTAATAAAATAATTATTATTTATACGGTACTTTGCAGATTTTAAACAGAACGAATAATATATTCGAGCTGGTAACAGTGGAGCCAGTTCTCACGGAACGACCGTCAGATCGGCACAGAAATGAGATTTTATTGAGTGACGAGCTTGATTCGGTAGACGACAGAACCCTGAGACTGAAAGGTATTCTTTTCCCCATCGATTCCTCCTCATCCATCCAATTTCTTCAGGCTTAGCAAAGCCTGAGGTCGATTATTATTCCCTGCGACTTGGTATCTGTCGCTTTGTTTCGTTGAAAAAAAAAGAAAAAAAATAAAACGAAAGAAGAACTCAATATCAAATGTCACTATACCTGCCGTACTGTTTCTTATTGCGTCGAGGCTCTTTTAGTTTCTGCTTAAATTAAATCGTGTCCGTCGATATTCGTCATTTCCAACGTTGGAAGTAAATATAGATAACGTGTGTTTGTGTAAATGAGTACGTTTCAGCCTGAACGAAAGTCGAAAGAAATTTCTGTTTCTTCTTTTTTGTTTTTGTTTGTTCGTTTCACAAGATTCGCGGGAAAAGGTAGTGAAAATTTCAAGTAGCAATTGCACATAATATTATTACTTATGGCGATTCGTTAGAAATTAATTTCGCAGGTGTGTATGTTTTCTAACGAACGCAGTAATTACATTTTCTCTCGAGGCACAAAAGAATATTAAATATTTACAAATTATGGTAAAAAGTATGAAATGCGAGGAAAGTAATGATTGTCCTCCTCCCTCTGTCAATTTAAATAAATACGTACAGTTCAAATTGTTCGCGAGACGTGAAACACTGTGGCTGAAAGACAGTAATTTATATGAAGAGCGAGGTCCTTTGAACTTTTCTAATGTCTACGACATTCATCAGGTCAGATGATATACATGGATAACTGGAAGATGATGATGTACCTTGGTACCCCTGTCATGCCAGATCTGAACGCCCTAATTGCGACTGGTCTCTACATAAACGATCTGTCGATGCACGACTTCAGCAGGTATCAGAGTATTCGTCTAAGGACAATTTTTTTTTCAGATTAACTAAACTAAAATTTCACCTGTGTCAATTCGACAAATTTTTCTTGAAGAAGAGATAACTACAGCTTGTTCATATTTTTTATCTTCTTTCTATTCTATTTTATTTTATCCCTTTCTAAATAATAAACAAATCAAGGAAACACGTGTTTGAAAAATGTTGTTTCGTTCAATCTTTCAGTGACCTGTATTACAGATATTATCCTGTAACCTTTTTTTTTCCTGTGAATTATATTTCTCTCAAATATTACAAGTACTATCTTTCAACATCTGTTTTTCTATGATATTCGCAAATTAAAACAACGAACGAGGATTAAGCGAGTCAGTTCAACGACTACATCTACAAAAACGAAATGTTTCTGTGCAATTACTTTCACATTTTACAATTTTCTACAGAGACCTGATGCTCGCCGGCACGCAACAATCGGTGGAGCTTAAGTTGGCTCTAGACCAGGAACAGCTGAAGAGCAAAAAGCTAGAGGAATCAATGAGAAAATTGGACGAGGAGATGAAACGTACGGACGAGTTGCTGTACCAGATGATACCGAAACAAGTGGCGGATCGTTTGAGAAACGGGGAGAGCCCGATAGACACGTGCGAGGTGAGAACAACGGATTCTAAGTTCATAATAAATATCTAATAATAATTATATTATTCAATTAATTATAATATTTATACTTTAATATTATTTAATTAATTGCAATATTTGTATTTATTTTAATATTATTATTTGATTCATTATAATATTTATATTTATTATAATATTATTCGATTCATTACAACATTTATATTTATTTTAATATTATTATTTGATTCACTATAATATTTATATTTATTATAATAGTATTTGACTCATTACAATATTTATATTTATTATAATATTATTTAATTAATTACAATATTTATATTTATTTTAATATTATTTGATTCATTACAATATTTATATTTATTTCAATACTATTTAATTAATTATAATATTTATATTTATTATAATAGTATTTAATTCATTATAATATTTATACTTATTATGATATTATTAATTAATATTAATTATAATATTTATATAATAATTTAATGTGTATGAACGTCATTGCTGTTCGAATTTTCATTATCTGAATTTATAATGTCGATCGTTATTCAAGTTAAGATTATGTTGTACGATTCTCATCTTAATTAAAGTGATTGTAAGCTAGATCGATCCTATTGCACACTGTACGCTCAATTCTATACTGTCTGCTCTTTCTCATTCAACAGTTAGATCCATTCTCTTTCTTTCTCTCGCATTAGATTTAACATTATATTATTTTACAAATATGTGCCTGAACCATCTTAAGATCACAAATTTTTACTTGTATTCAGTTTCTTTACACTTCTAACCGAATAAAATTCCTCTCACAAATAATAATTATCACAAATAGAAAAAAATTTTCGATCATTTGCAATTACCATTTTGTAACCGGAATGTTCAACTTTTTGATCATGTGGCTTCTTTGAAAGATTTTCTTCAATAATTTTCTTAAATAACAAATAAGCTTCAGTTACTGACTGTTTCTCATGAAAATTGCTCATTGTTGCTATTTGTAATCAGAATGCTCAACTTTTTAATCATGTCGTTTTTTTCTGAAAGAATTTCTTCAACAATTCTCTTAATAAATAATTTTCTTAAATAACAAATAAGCTTCAGTTACTGACTCTTCTTCATGAAAATTTATAATTGCTCATTATTGCCATTTGTAATCAGAATGCTCAACTTTTTAATCATGTCGTTTTTTTCTGAAAGAATTTCTCCAACAATTCTCTTAATAAATAATTTTCTTAAATAACAAATAAGCTTCAGTTACTGACTCTTCTTCATGAAAATTTATAATTGCTCATTATTGCCATTTGTAATCAGAATGCTCAACTTTTTAATCATGTCGTTTTTTTCTGAAAGAATTTCTTCAACAATTCTCTTAATAAATAATTTTCTTAAATAACAAATAAGCTTCACTGACTCCTCCTCATGAATATATTCGAGATGACTGTTATTTTCTGGTCGATCCGCAAAAATAACAATGATTTTTCTGATCGTTGGTCGATTAACACGTTCCACTTGTCGTGGCCGTTTCAGATGTTCGACAGCGTTTCAATTTTGTTCTCGGACGTAGTGACGTTTACAGAGATCTGCAGCAGGATCACGCCGATGGAGGTGGTGTCCATGTTGAACGCGATGTACTCGCTTTTCGACACATTAACGGAAAGGAACCGGGTGTATAAGGTATTCTTAGGTAGTAAGAGTTAGCATTTATTCGTCCTCAAAACCATTCTCTCTCGCTTTCATTTTCGTTTCAAAACGAACGCATCTCTCCTTTTTCGAATCGCTTCCTTAACACCGTTAAGAGCCAGCATAATTGCGTTAACATTTCATTCACGCTTGTTTCTTATACGATCATCTACATTATTGAAATTTTTGTGCTGTGAAAGTGAACTTTGAAAGTTCGCCTGACACTAGAACTACCGATTAAAGCACAGAGTTTTCCATTCAGAGACGTTAAGAGCGCAAGAGTAGTGTATACATTACAACTAATTTATACGTTTGGAAAATTTATAGATATATTTATTTATATTTGTTTATAATATATGTGTTTATAAATTTATAAATATATTTGTTTATACTTGTTTATAATATATATGTTTATAAATTTGTAAATATATTTATTTATACTTATATATAATATATATTTATAAATTTTTACATATATTTATTTATAATATACATATTTATAAATTTATAAATATATTTATTTATAATATATAAATTTATAAATATATTTATTTATACTTATTTATAATATATATGTTTAGAAATTTGTAAATATATTTATTTACAATATATATATATATATTTGTAAATTTATAAATATATTTATTTATAATATACATATTTATAAATTTATAAATATATTTGTTTATAATTTATGATACATATATTTGTAAATTTATTTAAATTCATATATTTAGATTTACGAAAAATTATTTGAATCTCTAAAAAATAAATAGATGTTTCATATCGATAAAATTTCCGACGAAAGTTACAAATTGGCCAATTTCGACGTTGGTAGTTCCGATGTTAATCGTAATATCCACTATTTTACGAAATTTCAACAAATTCAAGTACTATCCACGAACCGTCGTCTGCTCTTCAACGAAAAATAATTTTGCTAGCGCGATTCTTTCGAAATGTTCTCGCTTGAAAACGGATAAAGTTCTCTTAAGATAAGACTGTGGTGAAAATTCGAGAGTCACCGCGTTGTTAAATTCTTTCTAAACGTTTGTCAGGTTGAAACTATCGGAGACGCGTACATGGTGGTGTCCGGTGCCCCGGTGAAGGAGAACGATCACGCTGATCGTGTCTGTGACATGGCACTCGACATGGTCGAGGCGATAACGGACCTTAAAGATCGTTCCACAGGTAAAGTCACATGGAAAATAATTTAGTTTGTCATTTTGTTGCTTTGTACGATTATTAACCACTGTTGGCGCCAAATGGCGCTTGTGATACTGTAGCCGCTCAATCCACTTTGAACCGAACGATTATTATATTATTTATACATCTCCTTGACGATTGTTATTATAAAAAAGCTTAACGTTAAATGTTGAACTTTTAGTACGCGCATCAACAATTCACTGCGGAACACGAATGAATAAATAATATTAAATCCTAATGTAGTGGAATTTGCAGTGTTTTCATTACATTAATATATTTTATATGCTCAGAAGTGCACGCCTAACGAAAAATTTCATCGTTCTCGGTGTAGGTTGCGACTGAATTCCTACTGGTATGGTACGTCTCAAAGTCTGCTGTAGTCAAAAGGGTTGATCGATCTGTCTGTTTTCAGGTCTTCATCTTCAGATACGAGTTGGTATTCACAGTGGCGCGGTGGTGGCTGGCATAGTGGGCTTAAAAATGCCACGATACTGTTTATTCGGCGATTCGGTGAACACAGCGTCTCGCATGGAGGCGACCAGCCAAGCGATGCAAATACACATATCGCAGTCCACGCGAGAATTACTGTCCCCATCGTACAAAGTTAAAGAACGAGGAGAGATCGAGGTGAAGGGAAAAGGTAGGAGTGTTATCTTAATTGAGACAGTAATCCAAATAGTAATCTAAATTATTGCATGGTCTTTCATATATATATATATATATATATATGTTATATAATTATATAATTAATTATATATTAATAATATTAATATAATTATATAATATATGTTAATTAATATTTATTATGTTAATATATTATAAAATTATTATATATGTTAATACATAATATAATTAATTTTATATTAATAATATTAATATAATTATATAATATATGTTAATATATTATAAAATTATTATAATTATAATATAGTTGTATAATTATTACAATTATAATATAATTATTATATATAATTATATAATATATGTTAATATATAATTATGATATTTAATTGTTAACTGTAAGATAATTATAATTGATTATAAGTTACTAGTTAATTATAATCGTTTGAAAGTTAATAATTAATAAAAAGAAAATAACTTTTCTCGTGAGTCTCCCTGAGAGGAAAATTTGATCTTTCACTTTTTCAGCTTAATTTGTCTAATTGGTGTCAAATGGGCACGATGGTGGACAATTAATATCGAACAAAAATAAATAATTAAATTTAGTAAAAAAAAATGATTAAATTTAATAAAATGAATAATTAAGTTTCATAAAAAAAGTTAAATTAAATAACTGAATACATATCATGATTTATACATGAAAAAGAAATGGCGTTTCCTTTTTAGTTTTGTCGACTGTCATAATCACTTGTTTAGATTTGTTTCGACTAGTAATTATGCCTGTATGCATCCTTGGAGAGATGGTACCTTGGCTATACAATTACGATGTAACATGCATATAACTTCCCTCAAAAATATTTTATCACAATATAACACTGTTATAATAATATAATAATATAATATTCGATGTAATATACATATAATTTCCCTGAAAAATATTATATCGCAATATAACGTTGTTATAATAATATAATACTCGATGACGAGGGTTTTGAAAAGGAATATTAATCGCAACTCTCACTCCGAAGTATATTTTATCAAAAATGTGAAAAATACACGTCACACATTATATAACATGTTTTATAAGAAAAATTAGTGAAATTGACACAAGGGACTGATGTGAGTAAGATACACGCAATTGAAATGATAAATATGCATGTGTTTCAGGCACAATGAAGACTTATTGGTTAGAGAAACGGGAGCACAGGTCGTCGTCGACGAGAGGTATCACTATCCAAGAGCCACCACAATGGCACATGAGAAACACCGAGAAAAGAGTGTCCGCAGGGACACCCGCTGGCTTCACAGCAGCCACCACCATGTTTGAGAATCAAAATTCATTGGACACGTCGTCGAGGAGAGGCTCGAAGATCACCTCGCCAACACCGCCGGAGACGTCGTTCATCACCGAAGAAAGAAGAATTTACTCGCCGATTACGTTTCAGGACGTTGCTCGTAGATCGGTTGCGAACTCGCCGACCAAGAACGCCGATTCCAGAGGTAACTTACAGAGGACATTTCAAAAGGATGTTCAAAATTTTTGCTGTGCAAATAATAAGCGATGTTGTAACAATTCGTTTCTTGGTGAAAGACTTGAGAGGGCTGAAAATCGCTGTAAAGAAATTTTGACTTTTCGTATTGTAACTACGTAAAACACAGAAAGAAAATTGTATCATTTTGTTGATATAGTACTGATTTACTGCTCTAAAGAACGTTAGTGTCCCTTGGCAATTATTAGTTACAAAACTTTGTCACCAAATGCACTGATTGACCGAGAAAGCTCTGAAAAGAATATTGTGTCTAATAGAATTCAGCAATTACATAAAGTAAAAGATTTAGGCATTAGAAACGTTAAATGTATGGAAAATATTTTTAGTACTTCTTATAATAAAACAGATGTTCTTTTTATTACTGCAGACTACAAGAACAAACTCTTAATCTAACATTTTTCTCTCGTAGAGTTAATTGTTATTATTATTATTGCTATTATTATTGCCAATCTTATAAAGTTAAAATATGTCAAGATACAACAGATATGATACGTTTATATCTAAATAAGTCAAGACACAGTGTAGTTATAATATGTAAATCTAAAAAATTATAATAAATATATCTAAATGAATATATATATTATATATATTATAATTATATAATTATATATAATATTATTATACACAAGTCGAAATATATATATTATAATTTATATCTAAACAAGTCGATATATATATATTATTACTTCTTTAGATATAAATTATGTTACATTTATTAGATATATTATTCATTATCAAGTTGTATCTAAATAATTATAATATAATTCATATCTAAACAAGTCAAGATATAGTACAGTTGTACAAGATATAATCAGTCGCATGATACAAGTCAAGATTCCTTTGACAGATTATCTTCAGCCCATTTTCATTATTAGCTCCAACCCAGAAGATGACCACTCTGAAGAACCACGTGTCTAATTTGCAGAATGTAGGTCAAACTCGATGGGCGCGGTGATCACGAGGAACTCGGAGATGTTCAGCTCCCTTCTCAGCGACACCGAGGAACATTTCCGACAGCACAGAGACAGTTTGTCGCCGCGTGGTGAGAACCGATCGGCGGGTATCCATCCGAAGCAGCCGGAGTTGAACGTGAACGCGAACTCCAGCTCGTCGTCGGAGGAGCTGCGCGAGGACAGGGCGGCCTCGAGCGACCTGGACGCCCCGAAGCGCGAGAACGACTACTGCGAGAAGAGCAAGGACTATTACCTGACGTTCCACAGCGACATCAGCAACTCACAGTCGCTCACCCACCAGGACCAATGCTGTCCCGGATTCACGATGACGAAGAGCGGCAAAACGCGCCACCAGAGCAACGGATGTTGCATCGCCTAATAAAAGAAAAACGCGCAAACCCCCCCTCCCCCCTACCCCACCCCCTACCCACAGAGAAGGTCCGAGATTTGCCTTCCTTCCCCACGAGTTGATCTCGTTGTTTCTTCCACTCACACTGACAATGCGAGCCGCGAGGACGCGACCGAGGTTCGCGATCTTATATAGATCCTCGAGAAGAGGTTTCTCGTTAGTCGATATAGTCAGGACGATCTGAAACGATTTCGGTAAACGAAGCCTCGTCCCCGCTGTTTTAACGAATTGGTGTGGACGTGATTGACTCTGGACTTTCAGAATTTTTTTCTTTCCTTTTTTTTTTTGAATTTGGCGCCAAAGTTGCTCGACGCTTAACTTTTTATGTGAAACAGATCTCTTTGACCCTTTCCGTGTTTATAGTCCATACGAATGGACAATGAGAAAATAATTGGTTTATGTCAATTGGTAGCAAATGGTATAAAAAAATTTTAAGACGAACGTATCCCCTGTTGAGTGGGTTACTAAGCTTTGTTATTAAGCTTAATTTTTTTTTCTTTTTTTGTTTTTTTTTTTTCTTGTTTTATGGAGCTAATCGATATAGAGCATCGCGGGGCTGGTATCACACTGTT
This sequence comes from Tetragonisca angustula, assembly GCA_036937485.2. Taxonomy (NCBI): domain Eukaryota; kingdom Metazoa; phylum Arthropoda; class Insecta; order Hymenoptera; family Apidae; genus Tetragonisca; species Tetragonisca angustula. The sequence continues at coordinate 137,490 of JAWNGG020000358.1, read as the reverse complement.
GCACCGAAATTGTCAATCGTTGGAAACTGTCGTTTCGAAATATTCCGAAAATATTATAATTTATTATAACATCATTATATTATTTTATGTAATATTACAATCTAATATTATAATATTATTTTATCTAATATTACAATCTAATGTTATAATATTATTTTATGTAATATTACAATTTAATATTATAATATTATTTTGTACAATATTATAATTTAATATTATAATATTATTTTATGTAATATTACAATCTAATGTTATAATATTATTTTATGTAATATTACAATTTAATATTATAATATTATTTTGTACAATATTACAATTTAATATTTTAATATTATTTTATGTAATATTACAATCTATAATATTATTTTATGTAATATTACAATCTATAATATTATTTTATGTAATATTACAATCTATAATATTATTTTATGTAATATTACAATCTATAATATTATTTTATGTAATATTACAATTTAATATTATAATATTATTTCGAAATATTATAATAGCTGGTTAGAACCGAGAGTCGTATCATTGGACTTTCGAACGTACATACATGTACAGAGACACGGATCTAGGATTCTAAGCGCTGTTACTTTAAGGAAATATTTATTATAAATCACGCGTCACGGGCGAACGACGTAACGTTTAGGCGATTTAGTTTAAATTATTTAATTCTTCTTTTTTTCTTTTAATGTCACAATTAACGAACGAATGTAACATCGATAAGGAAAAAAAAAAGATTTGGATCAATAAAGAAAGAGGTAGAGATTTGTTATTATTACCTTCCTTTGAAATCGAGATCATCGTGCAAGTACAAAAGAATAAAGATGTATGGAAATCAGAGAAACATCATGTCGAGTTATGTTAACAATTAGATTCAGCGGATATTTATACAAATTTATGTACATCTTTATAAATACGATTGAAGAAGAAACTTACGTGCGTTCCTTTGCATCTGAACATTTTTTTGAATAAAATTTCTCGCGTATAATATCCGTGGTCTGACTACGACACGCGAAACGATATTCATTGAAATATTTTGAACGACAGTTTCCAGTGTCCATCGTACGAAAAGGGATCAAGCAACAAAAAAAAAAAAAAAAAAAATTGTAACAGTTTCTACGTACGAGACTTGAAATGAAAACGAGAAGTCGACTGTGTGTGTGTGTGTGTGTGTGTGTGTGTGTGTGTGTTGTAAATCGAAACCGATGTTCTGCGATCCGCACTGAAAAAAAAAAAAGGATTGCACACTCAAAAGTGTCTTAAATAAAGTATACAGTATATTCTTGTCACTTGAGTTAACGTTGATAACTCGTATCGAACTGTTCGAGCATAGAATGGAATAGAACGAGAGAAAAGAAAGAAAAATAACAATTTTAAGACAATTTAGATTTCTTATAACATTCTAGTTCTACGTGTCGCAAGGTATTAAAAAATTATTTCATAAACGACAATCACGTGTTCTTCTCTCCTTACTTTTTTTTTTTTTTTTTTTTTTTTTTATCAAACGCAAACCGACAAACGAATTCCAATTTCACTTGACAAATTCACTAAAATAAAATCACTCCTGTCACTTCGTTCACTTTCTTACGGGTATTACCGTCGTTCGTGGCTACAAAGAACTATACAGAATCGTTCGTCCATTAGCAGTCGAAGCTGTGTCCTTTAATTACGAAGAGAGTCGAATAACTTCTCTGTAATGTCTCGGTCGTTCCGCGAAAATTTTTCGTATTACGCGAAAACGAACATAAAGACTCTCCGATTGCAGCGTTCTCGCTCGCCTTTGATTTCTTATGCAGCACGTAATGGATCCTTACGCGGCGATTCGATCGGCACAATTAGATTTTTTAGGTTTGCCCGAACAGATTCAGCCAGCCAATCTTCCGCAATTATCCGTCGGACGTTACGCTTGAAACGGAATATCTAATGACATTCGATTACGAACGAATCGCCAACGAATTTTATTTGATGTCTACAGTGGATGGCGACAGGTCAGTCTTTGGCGAGCGATCATCGACATTCGACATCGAGGTTCTCGGAATGGACAGCGCGCAGTACGGATACCTGCGATTGAACAAGTACCTGCTCTTTATAATGGGCATCTGGCCTTATCAAACCGTTCAGCACAGAAGTCTCGCGTCGCTGATTTTCATTCCCGTCATTGTTGCCCAACTGATTCTACAGGTATCGAACATCGTTGTGAAACAAGCTAACGTTATGGGATATTTCGAAATGAATGTGAAGCGGTGGGAGAAAAAGGAGCATTTGATTTTTCTGACTTGTCGTTTGCTTCTCTTTATTCGAACGTTCTTTAAATAAAATAAAATAATAGAAATACATATGATTATGATATCGTAATATAATAATTATAATTATTATAATAAGTAATGTATAATTATATGACATCGTGCACGGATCATATCAATATATAATTATATGATTTTATCGTATACAACAATTACAGTACTATATGTCTCACTGGAAGCCGCGCAACTTCTATCCGAACACTTTTTCGTAAAAATATTTTATGAGTTATTTGATATCGTCACGTTACGAGTATAATATATATAATTATAATTGTGATATATACGATATATATAATTATAATTGTCATATATATAATATACATATAACTATAATTGTGATATATATAATATACATATAACTATAATTGTGATATATATGATATATATAATTATAATTGTGATATATATAATATATATATAATTATAATTGCCATACATATGATATATATAATTATAATTGTGATATATACAATATATGTAATTATAATAGAAATAATAGAAATAGCTAAATAAAATAGTTTAATAAAAAAAAATCAGAGGCTTCTTTTCTTCATCGATTTCATATTCATTTTGAAATATCCCCTAGTTTTTGTGAGCAGTATATTAGGATATTTGACGCTAGAAATACCAAGGTGGACCAATTTGTAATCTTTGTAGATACAAGGCGGTGTAAAATACATTTTTTTTTTCATCACTTTGGTGATTGCGGAGGGAATTTTTACAAGCTTTTGCCAATTTTTTTTTTTTTTTTTTTGAAATCGCGCAAATTCTCTTCTAGGCCGGCGGATTCGTGACTGCCATAATTGCCGACGATCTCGAAGCGTCTCTGGAAAGTTTCGCTCCTCTAATGATCAGCTTCATGTGTATCTCTAAGTATATCAATTTCTTTTACAATTTCGAGCAGGTACGTTTGTCGCGTCGCTTGCGACGGTGTTAAAGTTAACGCGCGCGTGCAATTGATTCAGATGAGACGTTTGCTGGACATAATGCAGGACGACTGGAGAATTTATAAAAAGCGGAGGAACGAGTATGATCTTCTTAGCGAGCAATACGCGATAGGGAAAAGATTTGTCACCGGTTTCGTAGGTAAGACGATCGATCGATTTTTTATGTATTAATCTTTGCTTGTTGTTACCTCAGTATTTTATTTAACGTTCCGTATAAAAGTAGAAAAAAAGTTCTCGTTTGAAAATAAAGGAAATAGGAATTAGATCAAAGACTCAGTTGGTTGTGAGGGTGAACTGAATCACTAGTGAAAAATTGCCGGTTTTTTTAATTGTTGCAATTTCATAAAGAAAACGTAACAATTCATTTGATTTCATTTTAAGTTGCTATATATTATATATAATAAAATATACACATTAATATATATACATACAATAAATATAATATTAATTTATATAACATAATATAATTTAATTTAATTTTAATTTCAATTTTAATAAAACAATTGTCCAGTCTTCTCAGAGACTTATATATACATATAATAAAATATAATATATTTATAAAGATAATATAATACATTAATATTATGTTTACATTTATAAACATAATATAGTATATTTCTAATTATTATATTTATAATTATATTAATATTTATAAATATAATATAATATAATTTAATATTAATTTTAATAAAAAAATTGTCCAGTCTTCTCAGAGACTTATATATACATATAATAAAATATAATATATTTATAAAGATAATATAATACATTAATATTATGTTTACATTTATAAACATAATATATTATATTTTTAATTATTATATTTATAAATATAATATAATATAATTTAATATTAATTTTAATAAAAAAATTGTTCAGTCTTCTCAGAGACTTATATATATATATATATATATAATATATTTATAAATATAATATAATACATTAATATTATGTTTACATTTATAAACATAATATATTATATCTATAATTATATTAATATTTATAAATATAATATACATATATAGTAAATATAATATCAATATTTATTACTGAACAAATGAGACCGAAAAAATGTCTCACATTTGCAAACGCTCGAAAGTGCAAAAGAAAGACGAGAAGGAGTGATTGGAAATTTGCAGGAATGGCTGTTCAATTAATAAATGCGATTGATCACAGTTTCTTTGCTCGGATTCGTAACGCCGTTCGCGACGGTGCCATTGGTGCTAAATGCAGCTGACGCTTTAGGACTCTGCAATATATCGGACGATCGACCATTGGCATTCCGTATCGAACATTTCGTCAACGTGGACAAATACTACAATGTCCTCTTGATACATTCGTTCTTTGGCACGTTAGGGTATACTCTGATTGCTCTGGCTGTCAACTGCATGATGGTTACGTACGTTATACACGAGAGCGGTCTCTGTGAAATTCTGAGGTATATCTTTGTTAACCTTATTAATTACTTTATCAATCAAGTATTCTTTATCGACATGGATCTGTAATAGATATGAAAATCTGTGAACGAACTTTTCGTAGATCCACGCAGCTTCTCGTTCTCGTTGTCTTCTCTTTTCATGTAAATTTCGACACGTTCTCTGACTAGAAACAAAGTGGAAACTTATGGGGGGTATGGCTTTATACTATTCTTTTCTTTATCTGCATTTTATATCGTATTTTTGTATTTCTTGTTCCTCCCAATTCGCAAAATTAACTTATCTAGCGCAACCATTCAACGAGAAATCTTGAATTTCAGAGAATTAGTTTCCTTTGCAACGATCGCGACTTGATGTTGCAAGAAATTGATACTCGCATGTATCTTTTCAACATCTATTCAATTCGAAAGCAAGGTTTCGACTTTTTAAAATTATTTAAAGTACATCGAAACAAATATGATGTAATATAATATAATCGTGACAAATATTTGGAGTACTGTCGTAAACGTTATAATGTCGAATCACATAAGAAAGAAAAAGAAAATGCCATTGAACGATCCCTTTGTAAAATAAATCAACGACAGATGCACGTTCAAATTGCCACTTCTGTTTTTGAATTTCAACTTTCACCGTTTTTATATTCTCCAATTTCAACTTCAACTGCTTTTATTTTAACTTTCGAATTTTTAGAGTGAGACTAGAGAACTTCGTAGAGATCGACACCGCGGACGTGGATCTTCATCCGAGTAAACGCGACGACAAATGGTACGAGAATGCCAAGGGCTGCGTGCTCTTGCACAAACACATAATCGAGTCAGTATCTATCACCTCTCCCATTAGATTACCCACCCTATTACACCTTCTTCTCTTCCACGTACCATTTTTTGTTCTTCAAGTTTAAAATAATTCAATCTGTACGTCTCTCTTTCGCGAACACAACGAAGATTCGCCAACATACTCGAGGACGCGAACACGACGTGTTACTTCATCATAATAGGATTCGACATGATTTGCATAAGCTTCACGCAGTTCCAGGTCTGTTTCGTACGAGGTTGACATCGTCGTTTATCACCAATCATGGATACTTATTGACTTTTGTTCCTCGTTTCGTTTGTTCTCGATGATCAGACGGTGATCAATTTGGAGAATGATCCGCCGTTGGCCCTCAGATACGTCTCGCTCTCGGTTTGTCTGCTGTGCGATCTTTTGTTCATCAGCTGGCCCGGGCAACGCCTCACGAATTCCAGCGAACGTATATTCGAATTTGCGTAAGGACTTCGTTTTTCAATTCATTTCAGAATCATCTCTGCAAAAGGAGTCGAACATCGATGAGATTTCAGATTACGATTTCCCTAGCCGGAGTTTCGTATTTTAAGAAGTTGAAATTTTATTGTTAAACTGGGCGACACTGGGTCGAAGATTCAAAGTGATATCCTTGTGTTTTTAGAACGAACGGCAAGTGGTATCAATCGTCGATAAGTTGCAGGAAACTTTTGACGATGATGCTGGCGAGAAGTCTGAGACCGCTGAAATTAACAGCTTGCAAATTCTACACATTGAACTTACAGAGTTTCAGTGCGGTAAGATTTACATTCTGATCGTTCTTTAAATCTGTTAAACACCGTGTGTGTATAATTTGATTTATGTGTAACATGTAATTAAAAATTATATAAATATTTATGTTATAGCATATATATACATAAATTATATATAATAATATTATATAATTATATTGTTATTATATTATGTATATATTGTTAATTAAGTGTGAAAATTCCGTGTAAATGTGATTAATGTCAGTGTTAATAACTATTTATTATCTCTTTATTATCTGTTACGTTTCAAGGTTGCACGAACGTCATTTTCTTACTGCATGGTTCTATGCTCCATCCAATAATTCTCGACTAGTGAACAATGTTCATGTTATGTAAAGAAGTTATAAGAAGAATGTACAAAGAAGTGTAGATATCAAAGGGTGACTGGGATATTGAATATGTATTTGAAATAAAAATAGAATTGTTACTGTATTGTTGTTCTCAGTGTGTTTTAAATGATATTTAAGTATATTTAACATAATTATGTGACGCAACTGTAGCGTTACTCTGATCATAAAAATACCTATGTTACATTATATATACATGATATCAAAGTATTTGAATTTTATGCTCTTATCAAAAAATTATGTGACACAACTGTAGTGTTACTCTGATCATAAAAGTACCTATGTTACATTATATATACATGATATCAAAGTATTTGGATTTTATGCTCTTATCAAAAAATTATGTGATACAACTGTAGCGTTACTCTGATCATAGAAGTAACTATGTTACATTATATATACATGATATCAAAGTATTTGGATTTTATGCTCTTATCAAAAAATTATGTGATACAACTGTAGCGTTACTCTGATCATAGAAGTAACTATGTTACATTATATATACATGATATCAAAGTATTTGAATTTTATCAAAAAATTATGTGACACAACTGTAGCGTTAACTGATCATAAAAGTACTTATGTTACATTATATATACATGATATCAAAGTATTTGAATTTTATGCTTTTATCAAAAAATTATGTGACACAACTGTAACGTTACTCTGATCATTGAAATACCTATGTTACATTATACATATATTAAAGTATTTAAATTTTATGCTTTTACAAAAAAATTATGTGACACAACTGTAGCGTTACTCTGATCATAAAAGTACCTATGTTACATTATATATACATGATATCAAAGTATTTGAATTTTATGCTTTTACTAAAAAATTATGTGACACAACTGTAGCGTTACTCTGATCATAAAAGTACCTATGTTACATTATATATGCATGATATCAAAGTATTTAAATTTAATGCTTTTATTAAAAAATTATGTGACACAACTGTAGCGTTACTCTGATCATAGAAGTACCTATGTTACATTATATATATATTATTTATATGTATAGAAGTACCTATACTATAATGTCACGTGACATGCTATTGCAGAATCGTGACGTATCAAATTTAATTGTTATTAAATTTTCCTAACATTCCAAACATTATGCGTACGCACGTGATATTAATATATTTGAATTTTATACTCCTACCAAAAAATTGTCATCTCGATTAGAAAAGTACCTGCGCGACTTTTCTCTAATTACACAGGAGAAGAGAGAATATGCACGAACGATGTTGCACGCCGTATGCCCGGCGCGCCATATGGCCCTCGAGGGCCGATTCTTTCTGGAGGAAAATAGATCGCCGACACGGGAAACGGCAACATCGATCTATCAGAGGCACTCGGCACGTGGCCCACCTCCCACCTGGGCCTTAATTGATTTTTCGTTTCGCGTATCTATCGGACGAGTCACTCGCACGTCGATGAAAACTTGTTAACGACCCCGTCACAGTTTACGACGCCGGTTATTAGAAAGCAATTGTATACTCCTCGATGGGCGAGATCGAAAATCCAAAAGGCGACATGTGCTTTGGATATACGTACGTTGAATTAACGAAAGACGAATCGTGGCGATTTGGAAAATACAGTTATTCGCTAGACGCGTGTTATATTTGTCTCTTGAAAAAAAGAAAGAAAACAGAAGAATGAAACGCGTAAGATATTTCGAGGATGAAGAATGAAAGTTCTCTGTAATGTATACGTTTGAATATCTTCGTCAGACATTTTGCGCCGATGGCGTGCGAATAAACAAGATTCTGTTACAAGGTTTGGGACGGAATTCCATTTTACGTCTCTTTAGATGTTTCCTCCGATTGTATTGTTAATGTTGAAAATTGAAGTTTCAACAGGGCAGTTGCATCTGACAAAATGGCACACGACCGCAAACGATTAACTCTTTGAGGCATGGTGGCGCAAAAAGTGGCCTACTTCTTTAATACCTACTTGAACCTGCATGGCAAGACGTTGAAGATCGTCAAACCACCTTTGAAATCGCAAAATTTTATATTCCGAGTGAAGAAAGAGTATAATTCTATTCTTTAAAAAGGAGTGGAAAAGAAAGAATGTGGAGTTTTAACATTTCTCGGACTCTCGTGTGTCAAAATGAATTTGAAAATTTTGTGACATGGCCAATGACAAAATGTTCAAAGAGAATAATCAAATTTTCTTTTTTTTATAAAACACATAGCAGTTTTATTGGTAATATAAAGGGAACATACCACAAATAAAATAACACTTTTATTATTTCTCATTGAAATTTACAATTTACTAATTTATTTAAGTATTTAATTTATTTAAGTAAATGGTAATCTATGGTAGTCTTTAGTGAATATCTGATACACCAAAGAAAAGACTCATATTTCTTTTTATAAAACGCACAGCAGCTTTATTGGTAATATAAAGGAAACATACCATGAAAAATGACATTTTTAATACTTCTCATTGAAATTTGCAATGTTTAAAGTAAATGGTAATCTAGTCTTTAGTGAATATCTGATACACCAAAGAAAATAATCGAGTTTCTTTTTTATAAAACACATAGCAGCTTTTTTGGTAATATGAAGGAAACATACTATACATAAAATGACATTACTTCTCATTGAAATTTGCAATTTTTGAAGTAAATGGTAATCTAGTCTTTAGTGAATATCTGATACACCAAAGAAAATAATCGAGTTTCTTTTTTATAAAACACAGAGCAGCTTTTTTGGCAATATAAAGGAAACATACTATACATAAAATGACATTACTTCTCACTGAAATTTGTAATTTTTGAAGTAAATGGTAATCTAGTCTTTAGTGAATATCTGATACACCAAAGAAAATAATCGAGTTTCTTTTTTATAAAACACAGAGCAGCTTTTTTGGCAATATAAAGGAAACATACTATACATAAAATGACATTACTTCTCATTGAAATTTGCAATTTTTGAAGTAAATGGTAATCTAGTCTTTAGTGAATATCTGATACACCAAAGAAAATAATCGAGTTTCTTTTTTATAAAACACAGAGCAGCTTTTTTGGCAATATAAAGGAAACATACTATACATAAAATGACATTACTTCTCACTGAAATTTGTAATTTTTGAAGTAAATGGTAATCTAGTCTTTAGTGAATATCTGATACACCAAAGAAAATAATCGAGTTTCTTTTTTATAAAACACAGAGCAGCTTTTTTGGCAATATAAAGGAAACATACTATACATAAAATGACATTACTTCCCATTGAAATTTGCAATTTTTGAAGTAAATAGTAATCTAGACTTTAGTGAATATCTGATACACCAAAGAGAATAATCAAATTTTTCTTTTCCACAAAACACACATATAATAGCAGCTTTATTGGTAATATAAAAGAAACACACACCATGACATTTTTAATACTTCTCGTTGAAATTTTCAAATTTTTGATGTAAATGGTAATTTTTGACACGGAGTATGTCCCTTTATGTTACCAATGAAAACTGCTGTGATGTTTTATAAAAAAAAAAAAAATCTATTATCTTCTTTGGTGTATCAAATATTCACTAAAGACTAGATACAAAGAGAACTTTACCAAAGAGAATAATCAAACTTTTTCTAACTTTTTCTACACACGTCAACCGCGCCGAAAATGTAGTTTCGGACTGACGTTTATACGCTCGAGTACTGACTGATCAAAGTGTTTCAATAATATTTGCGACCGATTACGAGAGAGTTCGTCTCGTTCGATCGATTAGCACGCTGCTGTGCGAAAATATACGCGTCCTTGCCGGGTTAACGGACTCGAATCCTCCGAAGCGACTGTAACGTTTCACGCGCGAGTTCTTTTTCCCCCATCGGCGGCCCTCTTTATCCTGAAATCTGCAGCGGGGTAACACCTTGCGGCTCCTTTCGTCATGGGGCCCAGTTGGTGCAGGGGCACGCGCCACATTTTATAGTCGAGAGGGGCCCTTTAACAAGGCTAGATCCCACTGCAAGATGGATATATCTTTAACTGTCTCAAGGTGATTCCTCCACGACCGTTGCACGCTGATAACGTCCCCCTCCCCTCCGCCCCTCCCTCCATTTTATCGCGAGCAATCACTTGTTAATTAAATCGACTCGATGAGCTTCCTCTCTGCTCTCGGCTCTACCGACAATTCTTCCGAACGTAATTATTTCTGGCAGCTTAGAATCAATTCGATCAAGAAAAATTAATCTCGTAATTTTAATTTATTAACAATTTTAATTTATTTTGATTTAATTTATTATTTAATTGATTTTAATTTATTAACAATTTATTAATAACGTTAATTCTGATTTAGACGTCGAAATTAATTCTCCCGCTTGTCGTAGAGTCGAAAATGATCGTGTGTCGGTAAATAGTAATTCTGTTAACTGATAATTAGAGAAATAGTTAGTGAAACAGAGTATGCAATGTGTTGAGCGTGTTACAGTGACTATCGTGGATGTAAGTATATATATATATATATATATATACATACACGTATGTATGTCCCTCTTTGTTTTCACTTCCTCTGCTTTTTATTCGCGGCGACAAATAAAATGTATAATGCAAGTAATTGTTATATTTTCGTAGCCTCCGTTATGAAGAAGCATCTGTCGTTTCGTCGACGCGAAGAAACGCCGCAGCGAAATTTCTTTATCCTGCATACGGCACGGAGGGCGGAAAATTGGAAATTCAATGTGAATTATCACTTGGTGGTGTCCATCGTCAGCTCTGGGTTTCCAATTTTTTTTCTTACAAGCAACAAAATATATTTGTAAATATGACGAAGAGAAGGGACGATTTATTGTCGAGATCTTCCTTCGAACTCTGTCCTTCACATTCGTTGAAGTCACCAGAATCGCGTAGGTTCTACATTGTAAAACATAACTGAATCAATGACAATTTAAACTGTCATAATTTTGTAAAGGATCGTATAATGATCAACTTCGTCTCGTTCTGAAACGTAGAATCTCTACTTTGACAGATCTGAGCTTGTTTCTTCCAAAGATGAGTTTTCTTTTCCTTTTTTAAATTGTAAAAATTCAAACGTCTCTAAGAATAGTAGGAAATTTTCTTCGTGACTATATATGTATGTATATATGACGATGATTGATTTATATATGTATATTAATATATATATATATATATTATATAATAATATTATATTTATATTAATATATTATATATATATATAAAAATTAATCATTGTTTTGAAAAAGAAACTGAAAACTTGCTGTACGGTTCTTCCAATGTCATTTTATCGAGCCTTGAACATCGTCAAAGTTGAACGACAAAAATTCAAGGAAATCCTAACATTTTGTCCAGTTCAAAATTCAACGAAATAGGAAGAAAGGATCTCAAGATTTCTTGTAAAAACGAGACTTTGATCTTCAAGATCACCGACTCGCAGATTTCATTGTGAGAATAATTTTTCAACGTTTCCAGAGGCGCTTGAACTTTTACAATTTCGCGAGAAATCAAAACGAAAAAATTCTGCAGTTAAAGAAGAAACTATCGCAGATCTGTTGCGCTGGCAACTGATTCGCGGACCAAACCGTACATGTACAATAATTCGTCGCTCTCTTTTTGAACTCGATTGAAATTATTAAGAAGCAACAAACTTATCATTTGTTTCACCCGGGTTACACTATATTAAATATACTGAAGTATATTAAATATATTAAATATACCTAATATATTTGTATTTGATATATATAATATATTTACATTTAATATACATCTGTATTTAATACTTATATTTGTATTTAAATATACTTAATATATTTGTATCTAAGTATATTAAATATATTTGAGAACTGAGAAAATGTTGCAATTTGGGAGAAACAAATTCTCGACGTGCGTGGCACGTTATTCCAGCGCAAGAGGTCAACCACTTGACAACTGATTGCGGACCATAACGAGTGACCGAACCGTACGTATACAATAACTCGTCGCTCTCTTTTTGAACTCGATTGAAATTATTAAGAAGCAACAAACTTATCATTTGTTTCACCCGGCTTACATTCTATTAAATATACTTAAGTGTATTAAGTATATTAAGTACATTAAATACCTAATATATTTGTATTTAATATATATAACATATTTACATTTAATATACATCTGTACTCAATATTTATGTTTGTATTTAAATATGCTTAATATATTTGTATTTGAGTACATTAAATATACTTGAGAACTGAGGAAATGTTGCAATTTGGGAGAAAAGAATTCTCGACGTGCGTGGCACGTTATTCCAGCGCAAGAGGTCAACCACTTGACAACTGATTGCGGACCATAACGAGTGACCGAACCGTACGTATACAATAACTCGTCGCTCTCTTTTTAAACTCGATAGAAATTATTAAGAAGCAACAAACTTATCACTATATTAAACACTATATTAAATATACCTAATATATTTGTATTTAATATATATAACATATTTACATTTAATATACATCTGTACTCAATATTTATGTTTGTATTTAAATATGCTTAATATATTTGTATTTGAGTACATTAAATATACTTGAGAACTGAGGAAATGTTGCAATTTGGGAGAAAAGAATTCTCGACGTGCGTGGCACGTTATTCCAGCGCAAGAGGTCAATCACTTGACAACTGATTGCGGACCATAACGAGTGACCGAACCGTACGTATACAATAACTCGTCGCTCTCTTTTTAAACTCGATAGAAATTATTAAGAAGCAACAAACTTATCACTATATTAAACACTATATTAAATATACCTAATATATTTGTATTTAATATATATAACATATTTACGTTTAATATACATCTGTACTCAATATTTATGTTTGTATTTAAATATGTTTAATATATTTGTATTTGAGTACATTAAATATACTTGAGAACTGAGGAAATGTTGCAATTTGGGAGAAAAGAATTCTCGACGTGCGTGGCACGTTATTCCAGCGCAAGAGGTCAATCACTTGACAACTGATTGCGGACCATAACGAGTGACCGAACCGTACGTATACAATAACTCGTCGCTCTCTTTTTAAACTCGATAGAAATTATTAAGAAGCAACAAACTTATCACTATATTAAACACTATATTAAATATACCTAATATATTTGTATTTAATATATATAACATATTTACATTTGATATACATCTGTATTTAATATTTATATTTGTATTTAAATATACTTAATATATTTCTATCTAAGTATATCAAATATACTTGAGAACTGAGGAAATGTTGCAATTTGTGAGAAACGAATTCTCGACGTGCGTGGCAGGTCATTCCAGCGCAAGAGGTTTAAACATAGTACGATCTTCCATGACACTACAAATTTTTCGTCTTTTCACCTTCGACACTGCGAACGATATCGAAATCTTTCTGCCCTGTCGCTGAGTGTCGAGCAAGAAGCAGAAATCAACAGGTTATCGAAATCAACAGATACACAATGTTCTCTCCCCGTTTGTTCTCCAGCAAGCGTTCAGCTTCTGGTGTTGCACGTACGAGCCGTTGATTGGAAAAACGAGAAACGCGACGAACGTATTTCGTGGTGGTGGTGGTGGTGGTGGTGGTGGATTCGAGGGAAGAAGGCGAGGAGAGGGTAGATGCAGAAGGAGCCAGAACACGGTGCCACCAGGTGCACCGTACACGGAATGGGCATAAAACGAAGTGGGAACCATATGTTGATGGACTGAAGGACGCCGCGGCACGCGCCACACTCAAACTCCAGCCTTTACGCCGCCAAGATCGTTCAACTCCTCTCTGTGTTGTTGCCGTTGCCACAAACGCGCCCGGGTGACACGATGTCTCTCCTACCTCTTGCCATCTCTAAATAAGAGAGAGAATCGACGTAGTGAATTTTTATTACATCGAGAAACGATGATTCCACGCGCTTTGTGACGCGACGCGAATCGATCGATCGATCGATCTCAGAGTTTGGTTGTATTCGGGATATAGGAATAGAAAACTGCGTATGGTGGATGAATGTCTCGATCTCTGGTTGATGATACATGGACGAGTGAACGATCGAAGATCGTGGTGATCACTGTGAAAGCGTGTGATTATTATTCGCGAAAAGTCAGCAAGTGGAAGGTAACTTGGACTTGAAGAAAATTGGCATGCTCGTGTCCAGAGATCTCCTGGACGAGTCGTTGAAGTTATAGAGAACAGTGTCGTCGTGCACGAAGAATTTTCACGAAGATCCTGCCGATCTTGGGAAATTAAAGTTGATTTTGATGAAACGTAACGTCGAAGGGGCGGCGAAGTCACGAGAAGGATGGCTCTTCTGTCGAATCACCACGAGTACCCGATCTCGACCGACGTTGTAACAACCACGTACACAACCGCCACGCGAACTTATGACACTCTGTATCCCTCGCCGTACAACTCGCCGAGTTACGAGTCCGTCAAGATCCCGTACGGGGAGAGTTGCGCGCACAAAGGTGAGCTCACGCCGCGGAAAGAGGCGGAAACGATCGGCTACGGGAAAGAGGTAGTCGCGAAGTATTCGAGAACACCAGATTCGTTCGAGCGAAGCTCGTTTAGTGTTTTGACACCTGTGACGCCTCGAAGGTAAGTTCGCGTCTCGAGTTCTGACTGTCTTTTTATGGCTCTGCCACTTGAAAATCAGTGTACATTTTTGTGATATTATATTGATGTTAAATAGAGTAGAGTAGAATATTAGCTAAATATTCTATTCTACTGATAATGATAATATTATGTTAATATTATTACTAATATTATATTAAACATAATTTTGTATTTAATTAAATATATTATGAAATATAATATTATGAAATATAATAATATTATACTAAATATAATTAAATATAATATTATGAAACATAATAATATATTAAATATAATTAAATATAATATTATATTAATATTAGTAGGGTAGAACATTAAGTAAATTTCATTATCAATTATAAATAAATTAAATGTTAAACCAAAAAGTTGGATTTTCATTAACCGTGTATAACTAGCCTTCAAACGTTATATATATTTTATTAATCGCGTAACGATGAATTTACTACAAATATGTAATACAATAATTATATTGTACAACATAAATTTTATTTGATCGAGTTCGTCACTTTCACGAATTTTGTGTAGCAAGGTTTTCTTCTTTCAAAATAAAAATAAAATAATAACGAATTTAAATTATCACTCCTACTTTTATTAAAATGGCTATTGTTATCACGATGTCATTATTATCAATATTTGTACTACTGAAACGGCCAAATCGTAAAAGATATCCTAATGGTCTGTTTACACGTACACATTTCACGCAATTTGTTAAAATAACCGGGAAACACAAAGCGTGAGGTAAATAATCGAAATAAGTATAATAGTGACGTACGAGACGAGGATCTCCAGTACCATTTTATAGTTGCAAGCGTTGACTCGTTAGATGTTGATCGTTGATTGTTTGCTGAATTTTGCTCGAGATATTCAATGAAACTTATGATATAATTTCGATAGGTACGAGCCACAGCGCGCGATAAATCACACTACTTCTCCAGGAACGGTGGTACACGAAGACAACTCCGTGGAGTATCATCCACCGGCCTACTGCTACGAAACTCCGCCTCAGGAGCAGAAGTTTCAAATCCTTGAGAGCGGGAAACCGATGCAAATGGCCATCGAGCAACGAAGGAATTGCTGGGAGCCTGTTACATCTGCACAGGTTGTTGCTTTGACGATTAAAATTTCTCCCTCTCCCATTTTTTTTTTTCATTGAAAGTAACTGAACGTTTCTTTATAAAAATCTGACTGTACTCAGTACTCTTTTTTTTTTTTTTTTTTTTGAAGAAAAAAAATCGAATATTTTATATTTTTAGTATTATTATTGTATAAAACTAGCATTGTGCGTAGGAATTTTCAACATTAAATTTCATACTCTAGTTTTTTAGGATTTTAGATTTTGAAATTTTAGATTTCTAGATCTTTAGATTTTTAGATTTCTAGATTTCTAGATTTTTAGATTTTTAGATTTCTAGATTTTTAAATTTTTAGATTTTTAGATTTTTAGATTTCTAGATTTCCAGATTTCTAGATTTCTAGATTTCTAGATTTTTAGATTTCTACATTTCTAGATTTCTAGATTTCTAGATTTTTAAATTTTTATATTTTTAGATTTCTAGATTTCTACATTTCTAGATTTTTAGATTTCTAGATTTCTACACTTCTAGATTTCTAGATTCCTAAATTTTCAGATTTTCAGATTTTTAAATTTACGGGATTTTTGCAGAAGCAAGTGTCACCTACCAGCAGCCCTCGCAGAGGTAGGCGACGCTCGAGGGACATTCCGCCGTCGCCGAGCGTATTGAAGCGCCGTCGTTTGGCCGCGAACGCGCGCGAGAGACGCCGGATGAACGGGCTGAACGATGCTTTCGACAAGCTGCGCGAGGTTGTGCCGAGCCTCGGCGCGGATCACAAGCTCAGCAAGTTCGAGACGTTGCAAATGGCGCAGACTTACATCGCGGCCCTCTGCGACCTCCTCGAGAGACACGACGGCAAATGGCAATGAGCCAACTTCCGGATCACAACTGACGAACGAGATTGAGAGAATCGGGAAAGGATTTAGCAGATGGAACGAATATATTTAATAAATAAGAGAAATTTAAGCAGATGGAAGAAATATATATATACACAATTAAATTCTATTTAATCAAATTGGATCGGAATTGGAATACCTCTATTTCATCTGACGATAAGCTTGTGGAATTTTGGCAGTTTTACAAGTGAAAGTAAGACTAACGTATCATAAAAATAATAAAAAAAGAAAAAATGATGCGTTAAAAATATATTATATAAAAAAGAAACGCGAAACGTAAAAAAAAAAACGTGTATATAATCGTGTGTGAATTTGAAAGTGTCGTGTCTCCTTCATCAATAATGATGGTATCCAAGTGTATCCAAGTGTATCATTGAATTTACACTGCGAACGAGAATTTCGTATCAGTTTCCAGTTTTGACGCAACTAGATCGCGAGCTTACAAATTTCTTTTCGAGCACGATTCAAAAAGCGAAAATTTCTGTCGTCTAACTGAATATCATAAATAAATACTCTTGCTCTATGTATTTTAGGTGTTTCTGCACAGTTTGCAATGAGATCGATCGAATTGTTGCACGATTTTATTTCACGAGGTTTAAAATTGTCGAATTTTTATGCATCGTTCGTGTTGCAATGAATTTTAACTTGGTTCTCGAGTTTATTTTCGACAGTTCAGACAAACTATCTCGACAATAGCACATCACGTGCACCTATACTTTTATTATTTAAGATCGTTATGATTGTGAAGATTCTCCACTGACGAGGCTTACACAATGAACCAAAGTAACTATGACTATTACTTCGACGTACAAGTGATCATCATCGACAACGAAATTAGATACGTTTAATTTATTTTAATTTAATACTAAGACGTTCTCGCGATGTCTTTTAGATTTTTAAGATCGCCATTTAATATTCGTCGGTATGTGTTGTGTGTACGCTTTTGTTAACTAACGTTGCATGTAATCTGTGCGTGTATTTTATTTAGAAATATCGTATACGATCGAAGACCTAACACGGCTAACAGTCCAAAGAAATATACATAGTTGACAAACTCGCGTTAAAAACGAAAGGAACGAGAGGATAGTTGGAAAGATCGGTGCCATTGTTGTAACATTTAAAAATACTACCAATACTAATTTAATTAATTGAATAATATTAGTTTAACAGTCGATAACTGTGAACGATACTGTGTTCATGTTAATGTAATGTTCATGAAATTGTAACAATTATCCGTCACCCAAGGTGTGTGTACAACTACCTTCTATTTATTATTTACTCACGATCATTATCACCGAGTTTGTTTTATTGTAGATCGACGTGGAAAGTGCTAGTGACTTGCGACTTGTAATAGTTATCGCGCGGCTAGTCAGAAAATTCTTGAAAAGCGACTTCAAGATTCGTGGAGCTAGAAACAATGATTCTGAACCGTCCGTTGATAGAATAAGAATGTAACATACGAAACCAAAGAACGACGGGAGGATTCCATTTAGGGGATCTGCACAGTCGTTGAGTATATAAAAGATAAGAAAGTTTGGAATTTTGCGTTGATATCGTGTAATTATCGAATAAGATGAGAAAAATCGAATGAGAGTTCGACGAGTGTTGTATCGATGTAGAAGGTTGTAAATAAAATATCTGAGTATGGCAAAAAAACCGAGACGAGTCGAAACTTTTGTTGATCAGACCCAAAATAAAAGACCAAAATAGAAAAAAAGAAGATCTAATTATTTTTAAAGTGACAAATAAATAGATAAAATAATAATATAATAGAATAAAAATACGAACGAAACAAATTAAACGTAATGAAACGAATGTAATACTATTAAACATAATAAATATAACAAAAAAAAAAAAGAAAAAAAGAGACGAATTCAAATTTTGTTTTGATCAGAATTAACACCGAAATAGAAAAAAGAGGATCTAATTATTTTCAAAATGACAAATAAATAAATAAATTAACAATATAATAGAATGAAACAAATTAAACGTGATAAAACTTAAAATATAAAGTATAACAAAAAAAAAAAGAAACGAATCCAAATTTTGTCAATCCTGTCCCAAGAACTAAGACTAAACTAAAAAGAAAAAGATCTGATTGTTTTTATAATGATGAAATAAATCAATAAAATAGCAATATAACAGAATAAAAATACGAACGAAACAAATTAAACAAATAATAAAACAAATATGAAAGAGACACAAAATGTTATTGAACGTAATAAAAAAAAAAATATATAAAAGAAAAATGTAGAATTAGCCTTCAACAAATGAATTTTACACGTAACGTTAAACAATTCTGATTGTGTTCGGAACGAATGCTCGTTCGTTTTAGATCGGTGGAAGGAACAACTGGTTGGCGATGAGACGAAAGGAAGAGGATGACAGTGACGATCGGCAACCCTTCTCCACGTTCGGCAGATTGGCAAGCTCGGAAGAAAAAAAGAAAAAAGAAAAATGTCTGTTTGAAGAAACGTGGGCGGACAGCGGCACGTGCCGTACAATAGAGCTCGTTAGCAGTTTTGCATGATCCTCTTGTTTCTCTCTTTCCTCGAACGAAGAAAGATCCACCTTCCCGCAGTAAATAAGGATTTCTTCCCAATCGCAGATGCTCGATAATTAGAGAACATTAATTACTCGCGAGAGACAGACACACAGCTGATGTTCTAAATTCACGAGATACCTGCTGCTGATACAGGATTGAAAAATTTTTCTTCACCGTGATCTTGAAAATTGAAGCTTCCCCCCTTAATCTCTTGTGTTGGAATGATTGAAATTGCCACATTTCCTCAGTTTTAAGTATGTTTAAATGTAATCCACGTGAAACAAATGATAAGTTTATTCTTACTCTATAATTCTTAATTATTTCTATCCAGTGACATCGTACCGACGAGTTCAGAAAGAAAAAGAAAGCGACGAATTATTGTAGACGGTTTTGGTCACTCGTTATGGTCCGCAATCAGTTGCCAGCGCAAGTAGTTAACCTCTAGCGCTGGAATAACGTGCCACGCACGTCGAAAATTTATTTCTCTCTAAATTGCAACATTTTCTCAGTTTTAAGTATATTTAAGTAATAATCTAGGACCAAAGCAAATAATTTACTACTTCTCAATAATTTCTATCCAGTGATCTACCGACGAGTTCGAAAAGAAAGCGACGAATTATTGTAGACGGTTTTGGTCACTCGTTATGGTCCGCAATCAGTTGGTTAACCTCTTGCGCTGGAATGACGTGCTACGTCGAGAATTTTTTCCCCCAAAAATTGCAACATTTTCTCAGTTCTGAGTATATTTAAGTATAACCTAGGGACAAAGAAAATAATTTACTACTTCTCAATCATTTCTATCCAGTGATACACCGACGAATTCGAAAAGAAAGCGACGAATTATTGTAGACGATTTTGGTCACTCGTTATGGTCCGCAATCAGTTGGTTAACCTCTTGCGCTGGAATGACGTGCTACGTCGAGAATTTTTTCTCCCAAAAATGCAACATTTTCTCAGTTTT
This sequence comes from Tetragonisca angustula, assembly GCA_036937485.2. Taxonomy (NCBI): domain Eukaryota; kingdom Metazoa; phylum Arthropoda; class Insecta; order Hymenoptera; family Apidae; genus Tetragonisca; species Tetragonisca angustula. The sequence goes on along the minus strand of JAWNGG020000358.1, from coordinate 116,814 downwards.
AAGTATAATCTAGGAACAAAGTAAATAATTTACTACTTCTCAATAATTTCTATCCAGTGATCTACCGACGAGTTCGAAAAGAAAGCGACGAATTATTGTAGACGGTTTTGGTCACTCGTTATGGTCCGCAATCAGTTGGTTAACCTCTTGCGCTCGAATGACGTGCTACGTCGAGAATTTTTTCTCTCAAAAATTGCAACATTTTCTCAGTTCTGAGTATATTTAAGTATAACCTAGGGACAAAGAAAATAATTTACTACTTCTCAATAATTTCTATCCAGTGATATACCGACGAGTTCGAAAAGAAAGCGACGAATTATTGTAGACGATTTTGGTCACTCGTTATGGTCCGCAATCAGTTGCAATTGGTTAAAATTCGTCGTACCGAATTTTTGTTCGTCGTTACATTGAATTTCAAATATTAGGAATACTTTGTCACTAGGACAAGGTTCGAAGTTCGATGAAACAGTGAAGAAAGATCGTGCAGCAAGTATTAAAGAGGAAATTTCAATCTTTCGGAACCAAGGTGGATCTACAATAGTTCAGCATGGAAAAGAATTTTCCCAAAATATTTTAGAGACGTTCGTATTTTGACAATTTTTCTATTTATTTTATTTTTTAAAAAGTACATCTTTCTATTTCTTTTTTTCTTTATAGTTTGACCTTTCGATAAGTTATAAATAAATCACAACAGTTCAATACGTCGACGATTTCTCATTGTTACGGATTCAGTTATGCTCTTCGCTGCAAGTCAAGGAATTAACACCACAATCGGCAAACATTGTGCGAGCCATTAGCGTTTCTGTAAAAATGATCGAACAAAGGAATGAAACAGTACAGCAGAGAAGTGATATTTCTTCGCGTGTCTTCGCGATGTAAACGTGAGAAGGAACACCACGCGCGTGCATCCTTCTCTCTGTCGATGAAGATTTCGTCGGAATTCGATTCGCTGTCAAACAGGCATGCATCTGGACGTTCCGTGTAATCGATTTAGCGACGTGAATGAGGAGTGACAAAGGGGGATGCAATCGTACAAAATTTCCGGAAAAGACAACACGTCTCTGAGTTCGACGTTGTTCAGCTCGAAGGTTGAAACGCCGTTCTGTCTTCCGAGCGAGAAGAAGCGAGAAAATCGAAGACCAATTTCACCGTGTGCGGACCGCAAGTTTTCCTGGGCGTGACCAGAAACGATCGAGTTTTCGAAAATTGCTATTTCAGGTAAAATTCGTGCCGCTTGCGGGCCTTTCGCGCTGGCCGAAAACGTTTGACAAAACGTTGCGTTTACAAACGTACGAAGCACAGGGATCCTCGCGCTTCACGCATTATTTTTTCGCCGCGTTTCCCAAGCTCACGATAGTCTTTGATTGATCGATTATGATTGATTGTCACGAAGCTGGGCAATGATATTTAAATAATGTATATATAGTTTAAATAGTTAAATTTAAATAGTATTTAATAGTAAAATAATTAAACTTAAATAGTATTTATAGTTAAATAGTTAGATAGTATAGTTAAATAGTATTTAAGAGTAAAATAGTTAAACTTTAAATATTTAATAGTATTCAATAGTTGAACTTAAATAGTATTTATAGTTTAAATAGTATTTAAGAGTAAAATAGTTAAATATTTAATAGTATTTAATAGTTGCACTTGAGTAGTATTTATAGTTTAAATAGTATTTACGAGTAAAATAATTAAATATTTAATAGTATTTAATAGTTGAACTTAAGTAGTACTTATAATTTAAATAGTATTTAAGAGTAAAATAGTTAAATATTTAATAGTTGAATTTAAGTAGTATTTATAGTATTTAAAAGTAAAATAGTTAAATATTTAATAATATTTAATAGCTAAACTTAAGTAGTATTTATAGTTTAAATAGTAAATTTAAGAGTAAAATTAATTTAAGAGTAAAATAGTTAAATATTTAATAGTATTCAATAGTTGAACTTAAATATTATTTATAGTTTAAATAGTATTTAAGAGTAATATAGTTAAATATTTAATAGTTGAATTTAAGTAGTATTTTAAGAGTAAAATAGTTAAATATTTAATAGTATTTAATAGTTGAACTTGAGTAGTATTTATAGTTTAAATAGTATTTAAGAGTAAAATAGTTAAATTTTAAATATTTAATAGTATTTATAGTTGTACTTAAATAGTATTTATAGTTTAAATAGTAATGTAAATATTGTATACATAGCAAATAGTTAATATATAGAGAAATGAAATTATTTTGCTCAAATCATTTGTAATATAAAATAGAATGTTCGAATTATTGCAATAATTGTTGCATTAATTTGCATATTGTATAACTGCAAAACATATAAAAGGCAAATGTGTAATAATATAATAATATTATGTTAATATTATATATAATATTATAGTATACAGTATATATTATATATGTGTATATATTATTATAATAATATGGTAATATTTAACATTATATATACATAATATACAATATATAATATATAATGTATAAATGTAGAATATATAAAACGGAAATGTATAATAATATAATAATATTATGTTAATATTATACGTAATATTATAGTATACAGTATATATTATATATCTGTAAATATTATTATAATAATATGTCAACATTTAACATTATATACACATAATATACAATATATAATATATAATGTATAAATGCAAAATATATAAAACACAAATGTGTAGAACTAATCTAATACAAAGTAGTAAACAATTATCCACTTTTTAAATTACACTTTCAAAGGCACTGATGCAATTCGCACAAAAATTACATGCCACGATAGAAGCAATTAAATACAAGCAAAAATATAATTGGGAAGCAACCTCGTCAGAAGGGATGAAAAGGAGCCGGTTTCCATTCGGTTCAAACTCGCGCGCGACCGACGTTCCTCTCCCCCCATCCCCCTGGTAGAAATTACACCCTAATCACTGTGACGCGTTGTTCAATAACGAGCCGTGGCCACGGTCCCTTGGTGCTCGGCAGTTTTAAAGGAAGAACGATTCGTTCCAGGCAGCGAGAAGCAGCGTACACCATGGAGAGAATTTTGTGACACCTCGCTACCCTTATGGTGTCAAAGCCAGCACCCTCCACGAAATTACGATTCCAACCACCTGACTCCGTGTCGAAAGATTTTGCCACCACTCTTCCCCCTTCTCTCTCTCTCTCTCTCTCTCTCTCTCTCTCTTTGGTTCGACCGCAAAACTCGTTAACCCTTTCGGTGATTAAAACGCTCGTTGACTGACCCGCGTGAAACTGGAACGCAGAGGGAAAATTTTCTACGTGTTGGGAAAATCTAGGCTATAGATTTGGGACTTCAGAGGAACAACACCGCCAAAATTCGTCTCGAGTACTCCCACGGCGCCGTGTTCCTTCCAGATTCCATTGTGCTCGGGGACTATGGGGGCTTTCCCGGAATTTCAGAGAACGAAAAGGAATCGTTGAGTTCTAGAACAACAGGTTCTTTTTCGACTGTATATATTATGTAGTGACAGCGATCGAGATCAGAATTTGAAACGCAGAGGAAGATGAGAATTACGGAAGATTGCTTTTGTACGTTTTGTCTTCGAGCCCGAGGTTATTGCGTTTTGATTGTTCGTTTGTAAGAAGAGAAATGAAAAGAGGCATCACGGCTGATTTTTTTTTATTTATCATTTTTGAAGATTTTACCGAACTTTTCAAGTTTATTTATACTGTTCCATTGTAATAAAAAAAAAAGAAATTAAGGTACGAGAGAAAATTAATAATGTAATAAAGAATACAAGCTTTTATTAACATATTTCATTTAAAAAAAGTCACTCAAGTATCCAAAAAGACACTGCCAAATATATATAACATTTCCGTAGAAAATTATAATAAATTAGTCATTTTGACCATTTTGGTACTTTCAGTGTTGAAACAATTTAAGGAGTAAAATTATCAAAAAGTAAAGTCAAAAATCACTCGAGTGTCTAAAAATACACTATCACAAATGTGTAAAATTTCCATAGAAAATTATAATAAATTAGTCATTTTGACCATTTTGGTACTTTCAGTGTTGAAACAATTTAAGGAGTAAAATTATCAAAAAGTAAGGTCAAAAATCACTCGAGTGTCTAAAAATACACTGTCACAAATGTGTAAAATTTCCATAGAAAATTATAATAAATTGACCATTTTGGTAGTTCCAGCGTTAAAACAATTCAAGAAAAACAAAATTGTCAAAAGTAAGGTCGACGTCGCGTCGTGTCATCGAACCAAGAAGAGGATGAGAGAGATATAGAGAGAAACAACAGACCCAATTCAATTTCAGAGAGAAAGTTAGAGAACACTACCCCACTCTTTAAGAGTAACACGGAATAGTTCTTTTCTTCCTTGTTTCTTTGGACACAAAGTTTACCCAACAACCCTTTTTTTTCCCTTGTGACAAGATTTTATCGCAATGTATTAACATTAGGACAAAACCATCCTCAGTGCGAAAGAGAAGGAAGTTCTGAGGGGGGCCAATGGTCACTGCCATTAGAAACCCCCCAATCCGATTTCACACTTTCAGATACAGTCATTTATGAGAGAAGAGGAGGGGAAGAATAGGAATGGAAGAAGAAGATTAATAAATGATGGGATGGATTTTTTATTTGAAATATTAGGGACTGATTTTTTTTCTCCCTCGAATTTTTTTTTTTTGGTCTCCCTCGTTTGTGTGCTACTTCGCCAATGATGGCAGGATCAAGACACCCAAATATAGCTCGATGTACGTGTTGACGCTTCGGACCTTACCAACATATTAGTTTGGAATCGTTCTTATATAGTAACTGACACGAAAATTAGTCACTAGCGAGAAATCAGTATACTTTCTACGACATCTAGTGTAGCAAAGGAGAAGAGCATTGTGGTATAGTGTTAGCCTATCGTTAGGCGCATTGAGCTGCACGCGTCTTAAATCCTGTATTTTCGTATTTCTTTATACTTATATGTAATATTTTATTTATTTATTTATACTATAATATTATAATATATATATGATATTATATTATTATTATATTTATATATAATATTATATATCATATATTATACTATTATAAATAATTATTTATTTAAAATTTTAAGTTTTAATTAATATATTGTAATATATTATACTTTATACGTGTTACAAGTTACTTTAATACATCTTTCTCTTTCACAGTGATAGTATTGCGGGAATTTGATCAAAAATGGACCTTCACTCGTTAGCTTTCAGAGTATGTAAGTGTTTTTACATATATTTCACACAAAAAACATAAAATAATTAATCCTAAACATAAAATATTAATTTAAAAAAGTACATGTATAATATAAAATATTAATTTAAAAAATCTGATTGATGAAATAATGCCCATCATTAATGGTTACAATCTGAGTGTAGCCATGATTACTGATTATGGTTAACAGAAATGTAATATTATGGCATAAAAGATTCTTTCTCTCATAACGATACTGAACACTAAAAGGAATGAATTAATCATTCAATAAACGATTGACAAATTACAGAATATCAATGAATATCAAATGCAATCGTAGTTGCAAAAAATAATCACAATCAATTGACAAATGCAACCACGTGACTCTCTATTATGGTCGGTTGAAAACTTTACGAATATTCGCAGAAAATTGCAAACAACGAATAGTTTAACGTAGCTTCTAAAAAAATATACACAGTCTTGTTGACACTGAATCGTAATCAAAAGTATAGTCACTTTACGATTAATGATTGTTAAATTAATCAAAAGCCTATTAATTGAGCAAGTTACAACGATTGATGACAATTCTGATTTCACATTAACCGTAATCGTTAAGAATTGACCGGAAATAAATTTCATCCTCACTTTGACAAGAAAACCAAAAAAAAAAATTTCGTCGAAAGATGACGATTTCGTTTCTTTCCACCCCTTGTGTCTGTGGTGGCGAACGATGAAAGCGTCGTCTAAAATTGAGCCTCTCGCCGATGATCCCAAGAATCCATAATATCCAGTTCTATTATGTTGATGCACGTATTTTGAATAACCGCAGAAGCGACAGAAAACGAGTAGACGCCGGAGGGGGGAGAGGGGGGTGCCAAAAAAAAAAAGAAAAAAGAATTTTGCCACGAAATTGCCGGATTCACGGTAGGACATCGACGAAAACGAAACGCCACGGTGCAGTTATTACAGTTTTAGAAAAAAATTAGGCCCGGCCGCGCGTCTCGGCAAAAGGGGCAAATGTGTTTGCCTGGCATTCAATGAGGGTAATCTCGCATGTCTTCTTTTTCTTTTATCGTCGATCGAATATCGCTCTCTCTCTCTCTCTCTCTCTGTTCATTTCTCTCTGTTTCGTTTACTCTTACGTAACCGTGTGACGCGTCAGTTGCACGAAAATTTTGCAAAATCACTGTATTTTCGTTGAATTTTATTTTTTTCTTTTTTTTCTGTAGACAGTCGCTTTGAAAGTTGTCGAAAAATTTTACTGAATTTTCACTGTGTTTTGGTCGAATTCTATCTTTTTTTTTTCTGTAGAAAGTCGTTTTGAAAGTTGTCGAAAAATTTTACTGAATTTTCACTGTGTTTTGGTTGAATTCTATTTTTTTTTTTTCTGTAGAAAGTCGTTTTGAAAGTTGTCGAAAAATTTTACTGAATTTTCACTGTATTTTGGTCGAATTCTATTTTTTTTTTCTGTAGAAAGTCGTTTTGAAAGTTGTCGAAAAATTTTACTGAATTTTCACTGTATTTTGGTCGAATTCTATTTTTTTTTTTCTGTAGAAAGTCGTTTTGAAAGTTGTCGAAAAATTTTACTGAATTTTCACTGTATTTTGATCGAATTCTATTTTTTTTTTTTTTTCTGTAGAAAGTCGTTTTGAAAGTTGTCGAAAAATTTTACTGAATTTTCACTGTATTTTGGTTGAATTCTATTTTTTTTTTTTTTCTGTAGAAAGTCGTTTTGAAAGTTGTCGAAAAATTTTATTGAATTTTCACTGTATTTTGGTCGAATTCTATTTTTTTTTTTTCTGTAGAAAGTCGTTTTGAAAGTTGTCGAAAAATTTTACTGAATTTTCACTGTGTTTTTGGTCGAATTCTATTTTTTTTTTTCTGTAGAAAGTCGTTTTGAAAGTTGTCGAAAAATTTTACTGAATTTTCACTGTATTTTGGTCGAATTCTACTTTTTTTTCTGTAGAAAGTCGTTTTGAAAGTTGTCGAAAAATTTTACTGAATTTTCACTGTATTTTGGTTGAATTCTACTTTTTTTTCTGTAGAAAGTCGTTTTGAAAGTTGTCGAAAAATTTTACTGAATTTTCACTGTATTTTGGTCGAATTCTATTTTTTTTTTTCTGTAGAAAGTCGTTTTGAAAGTTGTCGAAAAATTTTACTGAATTTTCACTGTATTTTGATCGAATTCTATTTTTTTTTTTTTTTCTGTAGAAAGTCGTTTTGAAAGTTGTCGAAAAATTTTACTGAATTTTCACTGTATTTTGGTCGAATTCTATTTTTTTTTTTTCTGTAGAAAGTCGTTTTGAAAGTTGTCGAAAAATTTTACTGAATTTTCACTGTGTTTTGGTCGAATTCTATTTTTTTTTTTCTGTAGAAAGTCGTTTTGAAAGTTGTCGAAAAATTTTACTGAATTTTCACTGTATTTTGGTCGAAATCTATTTTTTTTTCTGTAGAAAGTCGTTTTGAAAGTTGTCGAAAAATTTTACTGAATATGTGAACGCTTATTAACTGGTTTCACTATAATTAATAATTAATAGCAGTTAATACAATAATTATATATTATAGAAATGTAATAAATATAAATAGTAATATAAAAATGTAATGATATACATATATTATGTATTATATAATAAATATAGATTATACTATATTATATATATGTATATAATAAATATTTATTATACTATATTATGTAATAAATTATACTATATCATGTAATAAATATAAACAGTAACGTACTAATACATAAATGTAACAAATATAAATGGTAACACATAATAATTATAATTACGTATAACGTGTATAAAAATGAGATTAATTGTAAGGAAAAATTCCTCGACACTTTTGAATATTAACAGGAATTTTACTAAAAAAACTGAGGATTGATGTGGTTTGGAAACAAGTGAAAATTAAAAATACTTTGAACGTTTTATTTCACAGCCTCTGAGTGTTCAATTCAGTTTTGAATCGATCTGTTCTTTACGACGAAGTGACAAAAGAACGCTACGAATTTCAGGGATTTCCACACGAAATAGGGCTTTTTTTTTTAACGAAGCAGTAGCACGTCTTACTAGCACGTAACAGAGAAATAACCAGCATCGTCGGTGAAGATTTGCCACGTTAAAAGACACCAATTATCATTGAATCATCGGCGCACTTCGTTCAATTTCGCTCCGCCGCCCGAACCATATGTTTCATTGTTCGCATAAATTATTACCCCCGATGTCAATTCTTCACGGGGCTGCAATTTTTTTTACCGCTTGTCATTGAACACGTACCACCGTATTATCGACACGGCACGCGCCCTGTCCGAAATATGGCGGAACAGATGATCACGATGAATGCGCCACCGAAAACTGTAGGTGCATTCACGGTAGACATCGAATTTCGTGGACGATCATTGGGTGGTATCAACGTGGTATCACGGCTGGAAGATGAATAAGCTTCGTGTGTCGAACAAGTGCTTCCAAAACTGATCGAAATGATACAACGTTCGGATATACGAACGCACGAATTTATATCTCTGACGTTCGTCGAATTTTTGTTTCTTTTTTTTTTGTTCTTTTTATTTTTCATTTCATTCGTCGAAAATTAACGTTAGAATTCTTTGACGGATGGGCAAAGTGATGTAAGTCAGAGTTGTTGATTTTGCAGAGAGACGTTCTTAATATTTAAATTCAAATTACAATCAGGCATCGGACTCTGGTTCGTGAAAGTTTTGTTCATCGTTATGTAGATACTTCAAAATATGTACGTACATCGTGTTTTTGAAAGTGGCGAGTTATGTGTCAGATTGGATTTGTATTGTCTATTATTTTGTTTTTCCTCGACTTCTCTATTTAACACTAGAGCTAAAACGATTAAAGCATAAAGTCTCCATCAGAGACATTGAAGTAAAGGAAAAAGAAAATCTTTATAATACAGTATGGTACATGAGCTTTTATTTTATTCGTGTATTTTACGAAGAATCATTCAAGTCTCTAAAAATACCTAAACAAAAATTATCAATTGATCATTCCGACCATTTTGATAGTTCTAGTGCTAAAAATGGACAAACAACGCAAATTATTCAGGGGAAATAAAACAAGAGAGTGTCCCAAATTTTACCATTCCTCAAACAATAACGTTCACAGCTTCGCATTTTCACACGTATCGAAACAAAAATTTCAATTTGCAGTGAGCCATTGGCAAAGAGCAGTCCGCGAAAGAAAGAAAAAAATATTAAGCGAAAATTCGTAAAAATTCCGACTCTATTTACCCCTTTCGATGATTCTGTGACATCAGTCAAATGCAAAGAACAACGCGTGTTTTCGTCCCTATTTCGTTCCTCACCGCGAGGAACACCAATTTAGTTTAAACGTATGGCATAGTGTGTTATTGTTAAATTATGTTACAGCTGTATTAACTTTTAAATAAAATAAAGTTCTCTACAGTGTCGGAAAATGACATTACTCATAGGTATCCTTAATCACTTGCGCTGGCAACTGATTGCGGACCATAACGAGTGACCGTACACAATAATTCGTCGTTTTCTTTTTGAACTCGTCGGCATATCACCGGACAGAAATTATTGAGAAGTAATAGATTTATTATTTGTTTTGCCTATTTTGTTTTACTTAAATATATAATTTTACTTATTATAACATTTTATGCTATAATATATTATATATAGTATGTTACAACATAACCTGTGTTATGCCTAATATAACCTATATTCTAGTTAAATACATTGACATTTAGTGCGTTTATTGTTAAATTATATCACAGGTTAAAGTTGTATTAACTTTTGAATAAAATAAAATTCTCTACAGTGTCGGAAAACGACATTACTCATAGGTATCCTTAATCACTTGCGCTGGCAACTGATTGCGGACCATAACGAGTGACCGAGCCGTACACAATAATTCGTCGCTTTCTTTTTGAACTCGTCGGCATATCACCGGACAGAAATTGTCGAGGAAATTATTAATAAATTTATTCTTTGTTTTGCCTGGGTTATACCTAAATATACTCAAGACTAAGGAAATATTGCAATTTTGGAGCAAAAAATTCTCGACGTGCGTAGCGAGAGGTTAAACAGGCAGAAATTGCCCCGTCGACGACAAGGTTGTTACGAAACAATTTTTAACCATCGACTGCCAGTGACAGCGTTCTGCCGGGCAATTAGGAGGTAATTAATCCCCCTGTGTGCTACGTTTATATAGTAGCCGGTAACCAAGCACGGTCACGCTTTGCCGGTCAGGATGTAACCGATGCAACAGATGACACCGGCTCCTCGATGCCACCACCACCCAGGCTATCACTTCACCCAGGGATACCGCATTTATTCTCCGCCCTATAGACTCGTGCCATGTGGCGATCCCTTCGTCCACGTGGAACCACCTTCCGACACGTCATCGGTACAGTTAATTTACGATCGTGCCATGCTCGATCTCGGATAGATACACCTTTTGACTTTTTGGTGAACCTCGGGAAGGTTTTCGATTATTTTCTTTTTTTTCTTTTTAGGGCAGAGCAGTCATAAAGGTTTACTAATGATATCCGGATTGGAAATCGAGCCGATTTCCGTTTTCCCCGAAGCTATTTTTCCTTCGTGTTCCTTCAGAGAAGTTGGCTAGCTCTTTCGAAATGATTTGGAAGTCGATGATTGGAAAGTTCAAGAAGAGTTGTTGCATTAATGAGTTTCAGTTTTTTTTTTCTTTCTTTGCAAATTTAGTTGAGTCGTTGCAAAATAGCAATCAAGATTGTTGTGGTGTTTAATGAATCAATGTTTTGATTATTGTCACAAATAAATTTAACTTGTATATTGAATCAACATTCATAGCTAACAACAAACAACACTGTAACATCTATCACAACATCTATAAGAAATTTATATTTATAATTTAATTTAATTTGTAATTAGTATAATTAAGTCTGCAAGTATTATCCTTTTCTTCTTAATGATATCTCTATTCGTATCTTTTTTGAAAATAACATTAATCAAGTTATGATCAATCGTATTAATAGTATTCTTCTTCCAACTTAACTTCAATTATTTTTTTCTCTTAAAGTAGTATCACTTGAAATTCAGTATTAACATTAGTACTTGAAAGTTTCCTAGTCAAGTTACTAGTCGAAAGTTTCCCAAACTGAATATCGATTTATATATGTATGAGTCACTTCGATGTATAATCTATCTTTATAGAATAATTGATAAAGTACCGATTATGTTATATTCGAATTCTTTTTTCTTTTCAACTCATTATATTTTTATATTATTTTATTTTATATTATATTTTTGTATTTTATATTGGTTTTTTATTTGCCACTTATCTAGCTGTTCATTTAGCAAATGACATCTATGACGTTTAAGAATGAAGACACCATAAGGCCCTTTGGTTTTAAATGATCCTTTAAAAGTTGACATGATGCTATAAAAATACTTTTTCCAATCAGATTCCAAATAATTTTACACAATTGTAAAATCAAGTTGCATTTCACGTGCAACAACCAAATAAATAGTTACACTCGATGACTCCTCAGCCAGAAACCTCTTCCAAAACAGGAAACGAATATTCAACGAAGTACTTTCGATTTCCAATACAAACCTCGCGAAAACTCCAAAGCACCAACGTGCCAATGCCAATGCCAAAAAAAAGGCGCACTATCAACGAGCAGCGTGCACGAAGAACAAAACAAACATCACCGAAGTAGGCCGCAATCGGAGTTGCTCTCCCAGCGAAACGTCTGATCTCCTCGACTCTGATAGAGTCGCGTGTATTCAAAGCGGACACGAGCCTGCGAGCCTTCATCGTCGCTCTGTCGAGCGGTACTTCGCGCCGTGTCGTTCGTTCTGAGAGGGGAATATTCGCGGCTACGTTCGCGACGATTTCTCAAGCTTCGACAGGAAACGTCCATTAGCGTTCTCCGCTCGAACGACGATTTACGGTGTCTGTACCTGTACGTTTCTCCGTCTCTCGCCTTTTTTTTTTTTTTTTTTCGTTTCTCAGTTTCCCCTTCCCCCGCTCCGACACCTCCCCCCCCTACAGCTTTGTTCTCGTTCATTTGTCGCGACGATTGACACGGAAGAGTATCGGTGAGTTACAGCGACAGGTGACCTGCGAGTTCTTTTCTTTTTTCGGGTTTTTTCTTTTTTTCGCAACATTTCGGGGCAGGTAATTTTAACGAGGACTTTACCGCCGGCCGTTGCCATAAAACGCCGTCATAAAACACCGACACCTCGAGATCTTGTCCGGATAGACTTCGGCTAACTAAGTGAAGTATCGTGTTCGGCTACCGTTGCTGCCGATTCGACTTACCGATCTATCGGCAGAGCTTTTGGCCGCTGATCGATGAAAATTTTTCGCGCGATCGACTGCCATTACCCATTGTTTGCGATTAATAAAACTGATCGAGAGACCGGTGATTAGATTCGGTATAAAAAGAATAAATATGGTCGTCGTTGACCATGAATAAAATTGGTCGTCGTTGCACGAAGGTAATTAAGCTTCCGCGTTTTTAAAATCTGCGACTATTAATAATGTTAATCGTCAATTGTTAATTGTCAGTTTGGTATTACAATATTTTTGCAATAATTTTGTTTAAATTTTAAATAATTTTACTGCAATTTTGTTTAAATTTCAAATAATTTTACTGTAATTCTATTTAAATTTTAAATAATTTTATTGTAATTTTGTTTAAATTTAAAATAATTTTACTCTAATTTTGTTTAAATTTTAAATAATTTTACTGCAAGTTTATTTAAATTTTAAATAATTTTACTGTAATTTTGTTTAAATTTTAAATAATTTTACTGTAACTTTGTTTAAATTTTAAATAATTTCATTGCAATTTTATTTAAATTTCAAATAATTCTAATTCTATTTGAATTGAAAGCGTACTTTAAAATTGTGACAAAACGCTCGACGCCGTAGGTCTCGAAGATATTTAATCATATTTCTGACAAAAATTTGAAATAAACGGGACTCGTAAATTGATAAATAAAATTCTACTATATCTATTATCTATTATTCTGCTTTATCGTACATTATACTATTATTTTGTTATTGCCAGTAGCTTATAAAACACTCAAATATTTAATACGACTGTTCGACTACTTCTATTATATTTAAAATTTTAAAGCATCGAATATCGAGTATCGAGTATCATATCGAGTCAATTACATCTAAATATAGGTTCGTAGTTCCCCCCCTAGTAAATATCAGAAGTTACCCCTTAGGTTTGCATTCTCATCTGTAAAACACTTGACTAGTAACCCTCTTACCTTCACTTTCCCTCTTTAACTCTTGTCAATTGATGGCAATACGCATTATTTATTATGTACAGGTACGACTTTTCAATACGTCATACACATCGCCCTAACGATTAGCCCTATGAAGATAGAAGAGCTTGGTGTCAATAATTGAACCAAGCAAACTCGTCAGAGTCATCGATAAAATAATTACAACGCAATTATTGCGATACACACAGCGAACCGAAGATTTCGACAAGAACAGAGTACTCAGGAATATTCAAACGAAAAAAAAAAAAAGAAAAAAAAAACAAATTAATCAACTGCTGAACCCACCGCGTACGCGACATCTGTGCCTTTTTCCACATTTACTGGCTGGCTGACGTTCGAATGCCACTGCACTCAATTGCAGAAGCGATACCTGTTGGTGCGGCGTGACGCACCGACGGCGCGTAACCATAGGTTTTTCGCTATGCGGCGTAACGGCCTCGCGTGCCAGGATAACATTATCAGACAAAAGTCCTGCTGCCCTTCGGCAGAAAGTGCGGTTCGTGGCGCGGGAATAACAACCCGGGCGAGAGCATACCCCGGTATTATTCGAGTCCAGGGGTCCAGTTATCTTCGAGTGGATAACAGAGGGTCAACGGAGGAGTCTACGAAATGATCGGTGGTGTGTACACACACGTACGTGCGCGGTACGAAGGGAAAAGCAAAGAGGGGCGAACGCGAGGCGAGGCGAGGCGAATCAGCGGGGCGTGACCGAGGCGAGGGGGCAGACTGGGTGCAATTGCGGGCCCACGTGCCGGTCGCGTGGCACCAACCGACGATTGGGCCCGCGATGCGACGGCACGTCGGGACGACGGCGAGCCGCTCACCATCTCTCCGTAATGTCCTATTCCGGTGTGTCATGTGCGAGAGATCGTTGGGCCCAGCGGAGCACGACGGCACGCGACCACGGAAACCTCGTCTTCTTCTTCTTCTTCTTCTTCTTCTTTCCCCTCTCTTCCTTCTTGCACACTGTTTCGCTCGAGCAACTTTGTTGTATAGATACACATCGTAGTGGCAGAACAGACAAGATCTATCGAATTTTTATAAAACATTTCTCATTTGTTTATTTATTTGTTTTTTTTTTGGTTTATGTCTTCTTCGCAGCGATTTGTAGCGAGTGTATATATTTTTTTCAAATGTAATCTTGTTCGCTAAATATTGTGACATTATCGTTTTGTTACCACGTGGCGACTCAATTGTGTAATAATATTTCTTCTCAAGTTCTTTCTTTTCAATCTTACTTCGTACTGTATTTACTCGCTGCTCTTCCCGAGCGAAACTCTCTTCGTCTTCGATATAGTTTCTAACTCTCTTCGCTCGTTTATTAAACTTTCCTTCGTCGGTCGTACGTGTTCCATTAACCCCTTGCCGCTGGCAACTGATTGCGGACCGTAACGAGTGACCGTACATAATATAATTCGTCGCTTTCTTTTGCTTTTGAACTCGTCGGTACGACATCACTGAGTAGAAATTATTAATAAGTGAATAATAATAAACTTTAATAAGTATAATTTCAATAAGTAATAACAGCTTTATGGGTTTATTAATAACTTGGTAAGTAAGCAACTTAATATAGGTTAATATAGGTTTATTAATAACTTTGATTAATTATGAAGAACTGAATAATAATAAACTTTAATAAGTACAATTTTAATAGTAACTTGGGTTTATTAATAACTTAGTAAGTAAGTAACTTAATATAGGTTTATTAATAACTTTGATAAATTACGAAGAAATAAATAATAATAAACTTTAATAACTATAATTTTAATAATAACTTTATGGGTTTATTAATAACTTGGTAAGTAAGTAACTTAATATAGGTTAATACAGGTTTATTAATAACTTTGATAAATTATAAAGAAGTAAATAATAAACTTCAATAAGTATAATTTTAATAAATAATAATAACTTTAACAAGTTTATTAATAAATTATTAAGAAGTAAATAATAAAATAACTTTAACAAGTTTATTAATGAATTATTAAGAAGTAAATAATAAAATAAACTTATCATTTGTTTTGCCTGTGCATTTAAATATAACTTGTAACTGAGGGAATGTTGCAATTTTGGGAGGAAAAATTCTCGACGTGCAACAGGTTAAAACCATTTCAGCGCAAGAGGTTAAAAACGGGCTAGACGAGAGAGAACGAGAAGAATTTTGATTCCCGATCGTGGTATCATTTACGTAAGCGTGCCGTTCGTATCGGTGAAATATTACAGCGGGTGTGAGAGAATGTAAATCACGCGGCTCGTAACGATAGCGCTCGGACGGCGATGAAAACACGGAAGACGAAACGAGACAGTGGACGATACTTAAGGTAATCATACAGTCATCATCTTCCCGTTACCAGCGATAAATCCTAAATGAAGAACAACGGATACCTACGTAATTTCCAACAGTCACGATGTCTCATGCGTTTAACTTCTTGCCAACTAACGTGGCTCCGTTTCAGAACGTTTAACAAAGTGAGCAACGATGAGCGATCCTTTTCTTTTTTTCAACGTGTAAACTATCATTATTCCACCTCTTCCCTAACTCTTTAATTGTACTTTTTGCAAAGAATTCGCAACACTTGATCGTCTGCAACGATTTAACCCTCTATGGGCCCGTGTCACTTTCACCTCACATGCTAATGCAGGGTGTTTCGTAACTTGTGGGACCCACTTCGGGAGCTGATTGTACTAAAAATACTGAAAAAAAGTCGTGTAAATATATGTCCTATCCGTCTTCGTTTATGAGATATAATGAATTGTCTGTTTCAATTACTTTTACAAAAGATGCTCGAAATGACCGCCTTGCATTTGAAGACAAGCCTGCACGCGTCTTGTCATTCATCTGGTATTACTCTCTCTATCGTTCCTGGTGTTTCTCGAATTTGTCGGAAGCCTTGCTCTATTCTATTTCGTAGTATTTCAGCATGTTCAATCGATGTTTCGTGTACGATAGATTTTAAATGTTCCCTCAAATGAAAATCTAATGGATTCAAATCCGGAGAACGAGCAGGCCATGCAACAGGACCTCCACGACCAATCCATTTATTTGCAAAGTGTTGATTTAAAAATTGCCTGGCCACTCGGCTAAAACGCGACGAAGCTCCATCATGCATAAACCGCATACCAAGTCTAACATCGACTGGAACTTCCTCTGATATTTCGTGTAAACGCGTGCTCAAAAAATC
Organism: Tetragonisca angustula; assembly: GCA_036937485.2. Lineage (NCBI taxonomy): Eukaryota > Metazoa > Arthropoda > Insecta > Hymenoptera > Apidae > Tetragonisca > Tetragonisca angustula. The sequence goes on along the minus strand of JAWNGG020000358.1, from coordinate 100,152 downwards.
AACGAACTTTGTGCGTGTTAGAGAAAAAAAGGTCCAATGAAAAATTTATCAATTATTCCTGCCCATACGTTTAAACTAAACTGGTGTTGATGTCTCGAATGCACAATGACACGTGGGTTTTCTTCGTCCCAATTATGATTATTATGAAAATTGAATATACCATCCCTGGTAAAACTAGCTTGCTAGAGTTTGCTCTGTTTATAAAATTCATTATATCACGTAAACGAAGACAGATAGGACTGTATATTTGTATGACTTTTTTTCATTACTTTTAGGCGTACAATCAGCTCTCGAAGTGGGTCCCACAGGTTACGAAACACCCTGTATATCGACATTTTACCAAATAATTTTAGTTTTTCCACAAGATGACGTATACGTGTTAATCATATAATGTCTCTGAGATAACAAATATTGATGAGGGACAACAGAGGACGCTGCAAAAAGCCGGAGTGTAAAGGAGGTTCCAAAAATAAAATGTTCCAAATGCAACGTACATCTATGTTTAACGCCAAGTGCAAACTGTTTTTTATGGAATTTCAAGCTCAAGCTTTTATACACAGAAGTGCAAATTAATTGTAAATGTCGTTGTTACTTCAAAGTTGCAAAGTGAATTAATTATAATAAAAATTGTTCAAACTGGTAAATTTTCTTTTAATCTGCATATATAGGTTTACAACTGTTGCTTTTTCGTTGCATAAACTGTTTTATATTTAAGAAAAAAATTCGGCCTATAGAGGGTTAATATATTATACAGTAGATCATCGATCTTTGGACGGTTTGATGTTCAATAAAACGGCACGATGCTCGGATAAAATTTCGAATTGTTAATAAAAATGGCACGCGACAGAGTTGGATATCGGGCGACGAATGAAATTTTTATTTGTTATTCAATTGTCTAAAATTGGGATTCTATCAAGAATTCGGACATTTCGTAATAACCTAATAAGGCGTTGATATTCAAACGGTATGATGTTCGATGAGATATATATATGATGTATGATGGCAGACTAACGAATGAAATTTTACTCATTCCTTCAGCTTGTCATTCAATTGTCTAACGTCTGAGAATTTATATGTTTTAACTTATAAATTATATATATATATTTAAAAAAATATCGTATGTATATAAAAAAAATAAATATAAAATATGCATATAAAAAAATATCGTTTTAAAAATTAAAGACTGAAGACTACCATCAAAATGTGAGAAAATGTCTCTCCTTAATACCCATTTACTATCCCTGTAATAAATCTTGTTTACAAATCTGCATTACAAGAGAAAGTAGGTAGCACGATATTGAGCAAAATATTTTTACCAAAATGATTCTTCGAGATGGCTCTACGTACTCGATTACCAAGAACTTTCTAAGAAGAGATATATGAAACGTGTTTAATAACCTAACCGAGGTGAAATTTCTGGATTGACGTCTCCTTAATCACGTCACAATAATCCCAATTCGGTGTGACATTTATTTCAAAAGGGATTAGATTAGATCGCAAGGAGTTAATACCTACGGTATTAACGTATACCATGATCTAACAGTAAATCCGAATTAATAAAACGATGGTGCGAAAAGCAATGACATTTTTAAGGCTTCCTAACGGTGAAGCGAGATCAGAAAGCTATAAAGGACATAAAGCGGAGATTAATATGAAATCGGCACAAGTATATATCTACTTGTTGGAATAATAAATGATCATGGATTGGATTTCGTTCGTTTCGTCGTTATCCTCCACTCTAGATTCGCATAATCTTGTGAAGCTTCAAGGAAACGAAATATTTTGCAACATTATTTGGATCCTTAGGTTAAAGATAAAGTATAATACTTAAATTTATGTTGTACTGTTAAAGTTTGTTAAAATTAATTTAAGTTAGTTTTGTCAATTTTGTTGAATTGTTTAGAGCATTTAAATTTCATTTCTAATTATGTTCTACAGGATGGTCACTGAAAGACTGAATGATATAAAACAACAATAACTTTTACAAACGCATGTTTTTCAAATTTTTTATTGTTTTATTTGGAAATGTGATTGATGGATTTTTCTCAGTATTATGTGTGGAGAAAATAATAAAATGTTATATGTGAAAAATATTAGAAAAATATATTTCGATAAAGTTTGACTATAAATGATAAGGTATGTTTATGCAATAAAAATTACCAAATCAATTTCCACACTACTAGAATATAAATTAATTAGTACAGTATTGAAATGTAAATGTTTATTTACTGTTGACGTACAATTAAATTCAAAATCCTCTCTATAGGATTAATTCAGCAATTTTTAATTATATATACCTTATTATTTATAGTCAAACTTTATCGAAATATATTTTTCTAATATTTTTCAGTATTATAGTCTAGTCTTATAGTACCTATAATACTTTCAGTATTATATTTTCCACAACAGGGAGTAAAATAGCAATAGTAAAATAAAGTAAAACAGCAATCGTAGAATAATAGTAAAATAACAAGAGTAAAATAAATTTTCCACATATAATATTTTATTATTCTTCTCATGCATAATACTGAGAAAAATCCATTAATTATATTTTTTCTCAATATTATACGTGAAAAACAAAAACCTTTCAGTTTTTCAGTATTATACTCTTCACAACAGGGAGTAAAATAGCAATAGTGAAATAAAGTAAAATAGCAATAGTAAAATAACAATAGTAAAATAAATTTTCCACATATATTATTTGATTATTTTTCTCATGCATAATACTGAGAAAAATCCATTAATTATATTTTTTCTCAATATTATACGTGAAAAACAGAAACCTTTCAGTTTTTCAGAATTATATTCTTCACAACAGGGAGTAAAATAGCAATAGTAAAATAAAGTAAAACAGCAATCGTAGAATAATAGTAAAATAACAAGAGTAAAATAAATTTTCCACATATAATATTTTATTATTCTTCTCATGCATAATACTGAGAAAAATCCATTAATTATATTTCTTCTCAATATTATACGTGAAAAACAAAAACCTTTCAGTTTTTCAGTATTATACTCTTCACAACAGGGAGTAAAATAGCAATAGTAAAATAAAGTAAAATAACAATAGTAAAATAATAGTAAAATAAATTTTCCAAATTTTCCACATATAATATTTTATTATTCTTCTCACGCGTAATACTGAGAAAAATCCATTAATAGTAAAATAGTAAAATAATAGTAAAACAAATTTTGCAAATGACACAATTCGGGGATCGAGTCGATTGAACAGTTGTGAAAGAAGAGAAGAGAAACGAGCGGATAGAAGGTGATGCGCGCAATTTGAGAGGAGCAACGTGTTAAAACGAACGTTCGACCGGGGGAAAATTCTGTGCGGCACGCGACCAAAGCACGCGATTTAATTCGAGCAATTTGATTTACAGCTATCACGCGACCGTTGCGTACTCGTGGGTAACGACCCGTGCAAACAATCCAAGGAGGATGGCCGCCGATAGAAGCATCCCACTATGCGCACGTGAATTCCAATGAGGCCCGATGCCTTTTCACCGACCGTTACACGCTCGAGACCGGCTGCAGTCGTTCCACAATCTACGCCAAATCTCCCGCCAAAAGAAAGAAAGAATGAAATAAAAAAAGAAAAAGGGAACGGAGCATTCTCTCGCCAACCGTGACGTATATATTCACTCTCCATTTGCACCGGTGCAAACGTCGTTTCGACACTTGAAATGAAATTTCATTCCGCGTATGATTCAACGTCGAACCACCGATGATTTTATCAAATATGTGTGTCAAATTTAACCCCTGAAACTGGGCCAAATTGTGTCAAATTTAATTCTAAGTTGGGCCAGTATTAGTATTATTTGAAAATGATAGGCTGTGAATCCTTATTTCTTTGGTTATTGATGTTTCACTCAGTTAGATCGAAAGTTTTTCACATTTTAAAATATATTAATAATCTTTCGAGAGAAGAAAAGTTTGCAACTGTAATTAAAAGTAACTCTTGAATGAGAACGACTTTTGTTTGTCAATTTTAAAGAGATTTGGAACGTTTCGAAGAAATCTTCAGCACGAAATTGTGATACAAGAAATATACGAATTTTTAGAATTTCAGAAATTAAAGAATTTTCGAATATAAGAAGTTTTCCAACGATTGAAAGTAATCCAAAAAAAAAAAAAAAAAAAAAAAAAATGTGACACGATTAAGATATAATGATATGATTTGAAACTTTGCTCTTGGAATTATTAATCTTAATGTTATTACTTAAAAAAAAATTTTATTATCGAAACATCGAATGATTATACTTTTCTGCCAATAATTTTTTTAATCAAATTGTAGCCTAGAAAAATGAGGAAGTAAGACATTTCTCTCGGCGGGGATTTCTTCTTCTATTGTTAGTCGTTACACGTTGACTTTTTCTTTACACGTAGAATATTTTCTTTTTTGGCCTTATTCGATCGTTCAATGTGCACGAAAGTTTAAGATAATTTCAATTTGATGCACAACCCTGACTAATGACTTATAAATTGGCTTGACTCACCCCACGCGAATGCTGTCACGCTTCATAGCCATTCAATTTTCGGTAACGCGATCACGCGATCAATGATCCACAACCTCTCCTCCGGTGTGCATATAGCTGTTCTGCAACCGAGAAAAATAACAGTAATTACATACAATTCTTGCCAATACGATTTAATTGCAAATTTAACTGCTTCACGAATTTGTGAATGTACAAATGTTAGCAATTGTGATATGTGGATTTTATTTTATCTCCAAATTTTGATGAACACGATGAAAGTTAAAATAATTTTATTATACATGTATTATAATATACTTTGAATACATGTATTATAATATACTATGAATATCTATTTTATAGAGATAATTTTGCGTTATCATGTTTCTTTATATTTGTATTAATATATTTATTGTGTTATCGTGTGCATTATTGTTATATACACAAATTAAGTAAATGAATTATTATTATCCAAATTTGTATTATTTACATTTCTGCAGCCTAAAATCAGTATTCTGGTAATTATTTCACATAAGTGGAATACTTTTGGAATGTCAAGACGATCTAGTAATAAATAAGATAGTACACTTATACAAATATACTAATATACAATAAAATAGTATAAGGTAGTACAATTTTTAATAATAGATCAATTGTCAATGAGAACAGTCTAGTAACAAATAAAATAGTACAATTAATATACAATAAAATAGTATAATAAATCAATAGACTTCAAATATATATATATGTATATAAAAATATATATATATATAAAATTAAATATTAACTATATATATATTATATTATATATATACTAATATATATTATATTTATTATATAATAAATATATATATGTATATCTATAAAAAATATATATATATTTATAATTAAATATTCAATATATATTATATTATATATATGCTAATACATAATATTATATTTATATAATATAATGATACATATACATATATATAATCGATAAAAATTACCAATAAAAAATCATTGGAAAAATATATTTCGTCGCGTTATCTACTCACTCTCCACCGATCAATTAATTCGCGTCGATCGATCAACCGCGAGCAAAGAGGAGACGAATCAATGAACATAGCTCGCGACTTCCTTTATAAAAGTTACTGTTAGGGACTGCTGGCAGAGATAAGAACCGAGTCATTTTTATTTATCGGTGTACACCAATCGCTCTAATTAAACCCGGCTGCCATCTTCACACGTCGCTAGGCACACCTTGCCTGTAATTATGCTTCTCGTACGAAACTTTAAATTCTCCCCCTCCATTCTCGATCCAGCGCACTTCCTACATTTTGTGCGCTGTTTATCTTGTACGAACATCGTGCGGAAATGTTAATTAATAAAAAATAATTTAACGTTTCAACGCTCGGTCCGGCGAATTTTCTATTGCATTCTAACGGATGAGAAAAGTTCACAGTACGATGGATTACTCGCAGAGTAACTTCTCAGAGTATTTCTGTCGAAATTGACGTGATTTCGGACGTGTTATTTTTACGAAAGTCGACCCGGTGTTGTTCCTAATTTTTGTATTGATTTCAGAGACGAGATTGTATGGATTTATTTTAATTATCGTCACTTAAATGTGCAAACGATTTATAGCAAATTTACCATGTAAACGTTTCGAGAAATTGATGGCGTTCAAACTGTTATAATCATAGAACATCGTCTCCAAATGTACCATGACTCTGCCACGAATTTATAGATATTTTTATATCACTTATTTAGATCGTTTTATATTATTTCAATGTGTTATAATTTAGAAATTAATTAGAATAACTTTAAAAAAAATTTATTTATTAATAAAAATGTATTTATTACGTATTACTTAAATTATTATTTATTACTTATTACTAATTTATTCGAACGATTTGTTGAATTTATTTGGTCGTTGGGAGCATCGAAAAGTATCATTTGTAGCAGTTGGAATTAATAAGTATCTCTAGGGGGATGCTTTCACGCAGGTTATTCGACATTCATCAACATCATGGCCAATCATTTTCCAATCACGGAACATCAACCTAATCACGCATCTAAAACCGCCAGGCGTATTACTGAAATATCGATACATCTCTCAGCTTATTGCGCGAAGCGTCGATGTTTAATCAATTTACATTATTTACGTTCATCGGATAGCAGCGATAATTGCATCTCTGCTACATTTCGAAAAAAAGTGTCGAATACTATTTCATCGAATCTATTTCGTGAGATTCGTTATGCTTAAAAGTAACACGCTTAAAAAGTCTATTTTAGAAATACGGATATAGGTAATTTTGGTATTCTAATTTATTTCAGTTCATTCTTTTTATTTGATTTATTTTAGTTCATTTAGTTTCTTATTGGTATTTTAGTTTTTTTTTTTTTTGGTATTTTAATTTTATTACAGTATTTTATTTTATTATAATTTTATTTTAATTATAGTATTTTATTTCATTATAATTTTATTTTAATTATAGTATTTATATTTTATTTATATTTTATTATAATTTTATTTTTGTTTTATTTATAATTATAGCATTTATATTTTATTTATATTTTATTATAATTTTATTTTTGTTTTATTTATATTTTATTATAACTTTATTTTAATTACAGTATTTTATTTTATTATTACTTTGTTTTGTTATAATTTTATTTCAATTACAGTATTTATATTTTATTTATATTTCATTATAATTTTACTTTAATTATTGTATTTTATTTTAATATAATTTTACTTTAATTACAGTATTTTAATTTTATTATTGCATTATAGTATTTTAATTTTAGTTTGTGGCGAGTTAAGCTAACTGTAAGAGACATCGGGGCCATACTGGAACAAAAATGAGTATAATTTCCTTCACTTCCAGAAAATGCCGGGGAAATTAAAAATTGGTGATCTCAGTATCTCACCATTAGCATTGTTTTCACTCCCAAATGTTTCATCTTTACGATTAACGACGAACAAATAAATTTTACAATTTGGTTCTTGAGAACACCAGGAAAAGAAATTGAAAATTCGAAATCACTTGACCGAATAACCTCGAGAGGCTATTTCAATCAAATTCGCAAAATCTTCCAGAACCTCGAGAAACCGGTGAATATACAGGGAATCCTCAAGTTCAGAAATATATTTCCATCTTCGTCTCGTCCCGACAATTTTCACGATCTCGCTGATTCAAGGACTCTCTTCAATCAAACCGCGAATGTTGGAGCTTGTACTTGGCACTCGATCCCATCTTTAAGAGGTCCGAGGTATCACCGGAGGGACATAAATTAAAGAAAGACAGCGTGGTTGAGCGGATGGCCTTCGTCGTGTGTTGAAGATGATGAGGCAACTGTCGGAGCACGCAGTTCACTTCCTAGGTGGCGACGTAACGCGATGCATCTGGTCACCCGTTATCCGCCACCAGGATAACGTCGTTGCTCCTACGATTCCCCTCCGATCGATGCAAGTGCCGTAATGTCCGTACTCTGTTCGCTCCTTTCTCATTGTCCTCGATTTGTCTCACGGCTGAGCAATCATCCAACGATGATACACGCGTCAGTCTGTACGCTCGTCATAATTGACTCGAGCACACTGATATCGGGTGCGTTGCGTCGATGAACTTTCTACCGATCGTTGAGAATTAATCGTGGGTTTCTTTTTTTTTCTTTTTTTTTTTTTTTTTTTTTTGAGAAATAGATATTACAGAGAAATAGAGAGCATTTTTATTCCAACGGCGGAAAATTCTCACATTTCTCCGTTTAAAATTGGAGAAATGTGAAATTTTTGGGCAACTGTTCCGTTCCGTATTTATACTCCATTTATTTATATTATATTATTTGTTGTGATACAAGAAGATTTTCATTGGTAGGAGAAACAAACTCCTATTTGGATTCTCTTTAATTTCACGTTCTTAAAAATTTCGTTCTCGCTTCGTATGTATGTCGTCTTTCATCTGCCAATATCTTCTCCTTTAATTCGATTCGAGAGATTTTTAATAATTGCAAACGACTCGCTTCAAAGCGACACGCTCTACTCTAAATATATTCCCATCTATCTCGTTTTCACACTGCGTTCGCATGCACACTGTGTATGTGAGAAGCAAGGCGATGAATGATGCACGTTGACGTATCGCTCGAGCTATCACTTCGTCGTCCTCTGTCTATGTGTTGATTTCGATTTTTCGAAAGGGTAAATCATGCCCGACGATCGAGCGACAAGTTTCAGCATCGAGATAGCTGGTTTCACGACCGGGACGTTATTTCAAAATTGGTCAATCATAATGAATACGAGTAATTTGCGTCAAATGAACCTCCACCAGGAACTGTCCCGTGTTCTGAGCGTGACCGTCGACCGATCTATCGATCCCGATACTCTCTGAACCGCCATTATTATGTTGCAGCTTTTGCCTCCTTCTCTATGCAAGGAAAATCCTCTTGGCGAGTGTGCACGTACATACGTGGCATGTATCGGGTGTATCGAAAGTGCATGGTAATACAGCTTGAAATTATCAATTCTTTCAGATTTTTCTGATGTTGTTATGATATTTTTCTGATTCGATTTTATATTAGATGTTCAATACAGTTGTTACAGTGTCAATGAGAGTGATTATCGTTTCACATATTCAAAAACAACGGAAATATTCGAGATACTTGTTATTGTTCATTTTTACAAGTGCACATTCGTATACTTGTTAAATTTAGAAACTTATGCGTAAGAATATATTAAATCTTTACACTGGTATGTATAGTACAATTATATTATAATTTTGGTATATTATTTTATTTTATTTTATATACTATTATATTTTTTATGCTTTATATTATATTATATTACAGTATATTGTATTTTATGCTAGTATATAATATAGTATCATTTAGCATAATAATTATAATTGTAGTATTATATAGTATACGTTGGTGTATATTAAATTTTTACACTGGTATGTATAGTATAATTATATTATAATTTTGGTATATTATTTCATTTTTTATACTTTATACTATATTATATTATACTATGTTGTATTTTATACTAGTATACAATATAGTATGATTTAGCATAATAATTATAATTGTAGTATTATATAGTATACGTTGGTATATGTTAAATTTTTACAGTGATATGTATAGTATAATTATATTATAATTTTGATATATTATTTTATTTTATATACTATTATATTTTTTATACTTTGTACTATATCAAATTATACTATATTATATTTTATACTAGTATATAATATAGTATAATTTAGCATAATAATTATAATTGTAGTATTATATATTATATGGTGTATATTAAATTTTTATACTGGTATTTACAATACAATTATATTATAATTTTTATATATTATTTTATATTATTTTTTTATACTTTATACTATATTATACTTTTATATTAATAAATAATATAGTATAATTTAGTATAATAATTATAATTGTAGTATTATATAGTATACGATTTATAAACTTATGCGTAAGTATATATTAAATTTTTATACTGCGATTTATAGTGTAATTATATTATAATTTTTGTATATTATTTTATTTTACTTTTTCATATACTACTATATTTTTTTACACTTTGTACTGTATTATATTTTTATAATAGTATATAATACAGTATAATTTAGAATAATAATTATAATTGTAGTATAATATAGCATAATTTATATAGTATACGTTGGTATATACTAAATTTATAAACTTACGCGTGAATATGTATTAAATTTTTACACATATAAAATATAATATAAACATAAAAAGTTGCATAATAAATATAAAATAATAAATGTGAAAAGTTGCATGATAGACATAAAATAATAAACGTGAAAAGTTGCATAATAAACATAAAATAAGAAACACAAAAAGTTGCATAATAAACATAAAATAATAAACACAAAAAGTTGCATAATAAACGTAAGATAATAAACACAAAAAGTTGCATAATAAACGTAAGATAATAAACATAAAAAGTCGCAGTCCAGTTACAAACAATCAAAATACGTAATTGTCCCTCCTCGAGAACGGAGAATTCTTTTCTCGCGATTCGTAATTCGAAACATAATTATCGTTCCACAACCATTTCCTCCCCATTCTGGTGGTGACAAAATTTCATTATGATCGCTGGATAAATTCGATCCGGATTCGTGGTAGGTTAAACAGATTTAACGAAAGCAACGCAAGCTTCGCCGATCGAGTTTCTCGATTCTGTTAGCACGTTGTTAACGAGGCCTCGATTTTCCAAAATGATTTAAGGTCCCAGAATCTTTCTCGTGGTACGTTTGAAACGTGACCCCTGTAACGGGCGGAGATTTATGGGAAACCGAGGCCCCCAATTAGAATCACGCGGAGGTGTCCTAATTACAGGTTTAGCCGCGAACCGTTTTTTCGAGCCTTCTTCCTGATGCCGCGCCTTTGGGGCGCGAAACCCCGCCAATTTCTGCGGTTCTTTTTCCACCGGGTCCGTAGGAAAACTAGAGGCAACCGTGGGCGTTGACTCGAATCTACATCCGATTAGCTCACACTATATCCGACACCGATTTAAGGTGGTATTCCAGTGTGAAGTGCGTGTTTTTTTTAACTTTGTTGGGGAATTTTTTTGCAAAGAAACTATCACACCTATCGCAGTCAAATTGACAAGGTTTATTTGCACGTGTTTCAACGACGTTTCAAAATTTTTTGGAACAAAAAGAGTTAAAATTAGTGGCACTGCATAGTCTCAAACATAGTCGCTTTTAAAAAAGGTCGTCTCGCGGTGTCCATGATTCCAGCCGTTCTGCTTGTCGGAAATAAAAAAAACCGTGAATGTTCCTTAATTAGTATGAGTTTGGCTGTAGCAGGTACCGAAACGAAAGAAGAAAGTCGGTAATGAAAAAAGTGGCGATACTTTGAAGTTCGATTGTCGATTTCTGCATGTTTTTGTTAAACTTCGGAAGCCTACAAAAAATATAAAAAATAAAATTTTTTGGTTGATTCTGGTAGGGGCTATAGTCACACGTGTACTAGACGCGTACTTAAAATTTCGAATCAATTGGTCAAGTAGATTTTGAGATATCATGGACATCGTTTCTAGAAAAATGCCTTTAAAGTTTAGTATCGGGGTAACAATGACGCTGGTCGTCGCGTCCTTCAAACAACCATAACGTTCGTTAACTTTAGGAGTTCACACGTAAGGTTACAGAGATTTATTTTTGAAACTATGTCCTTTAAGAATATGCAAAAAAAAAAAAATTTTTTTTTCAAAAGTTCACACTAGAATACCCCCTTAAACGGCGCGTTCTTTGTTTCCATTTCTTCTGATCCACACCCAAAAGTCAAAACTCAAAAATTTAGAATTCACGACACACGTGAGTATAATTGCAAACTAAATGAGTTTGTTCGTAATAAACAGATATGAAAGTGAGAAACAAAAAAAAAAAAAAATAACTAAAAGGAATCATTTGTCTGAATTACTAAACAATCAGGACAGAAGAACGTAAACTGGAAAGAGCTGTTAGAACAATTGTCAAACACGGGCAAATAGTTCCCAAAATATTTAAGACTTAAATTATAGAAAGGGAAAGGGAAAATCTTGATGAATGTTTCCTACAGAAAATATTAATTTGAATGGAAATGTACTAAGTGATGTTAAGGAAAAGGAGAAAAAAAAAAAAGGAAAATTAAGGAAGAAATGGAAAGTTGTTGTCGCAATTTTTTAAGAAGCACACAAACATGTTCAATATAACGACATTCTAGCAATTAATTACATACCAGATCAAAGATAGAACACACCTGGGTTTACCTGAGTTTATCTCAACTATCTCCGTTGTTTTTGAAGATATGAAGGAACTGTTCAATACAGAGAGAGCCATAATGTGAAAAAATCATTACGTACCGAGTGAAATTTCATTAATAAAATTTTTTTCGCATCTGTGTAAAGAAACGAAGATATCTGAGGTGGTAAACTTAGGTGAGACACCTAACTGGTGAAACATTACTTCAAAACTCTACATTATACAACAACGTAACAAAGATCACAAACAACATAATCACGTGTGAAAGTAGAAAATTGTTATTAATTTATTATTAATTATTATATTATTAATTATCATATATATTATTATTAATTAAAATTGGACTCGATGTAAGATCTATAAAGAGAGAGTAAGAGAGACCAGATGAATGACAAGACGCAGGCTAGTCTTCAAATGTAAGGTGGTCATTTCGAGCATTTTTTTGTAAAAGTAATTGAAACAGAAAATTCATTATATCTCATAAACGAAGACAGACAGGACATATATTTATATGACTTTTTTTTCATTACTTTTAGTCGTACAATCAGCTCCCGAAGTGGGTCCCACAAGTTACGAAACATCCTGTATAGTATGTTACAACATAACCTGTGCTATGCCTAATATAACCTATATTCTAGTTAAATACATTGACATTTAGTGTGTTTATTGTTAAATTATATCACAGGTTAAAGCTGTATTAACTTTTAAATAAAATAAAATTCTCTACAGTGTCGGAAAACGACATTACTCATAGGTATCCTTAATCACTTGCGCTGGCAACTGATTGCGGACCATAACGAGTGACCGAGCCGTATACAATAATTCGTCGCTTTCTTTTTGAACTCGTCGGTATATCACCGGACAGAAATTATTGAGAAGTAATGGATTTATTATTTGTTTTGCCTATTTCGTTTTACTTAAATATATATAATTTTATAACATTTTATGCTATAATATAATATATATAGTATGTTACAACATAACCTGTGTTATGCCTAATATAACCTAGTATATTCTAGTGAAATACATTGACATTTAGTGTGTTTATTAAATTATATTACAGGTTAAAGCTGTATTAACTTTTAAATAAAATAAAATTCTCTACAGTGTCGGAAAATGATGTGGGTCCCGATGTGGGTCCCGCAAGTCACGAAACAATTGTACATCTCCAATTATGAGAGAAATTTAATTCAAACTTAGAAGAAATAAAGTTCGATGATTAATCGGTCTACGTGAACCTATCGACATACCGCCACCGCGCAATAATAGCTGCTAATTATCGTAAAGCGCAAGATCGAAGGTTCCATTCTCTCGTCGATGTCCCCAAGCATTCTTCCGTTTAATGGCGTTCGCGCGCAATCTGTTCCACCGTGTTCGCCTCTGGGATCCAACCGTGAATTAAACGTGCAACAATCCGCGATTCCTCGGCCATTTTATTGGCCAGTTAACAAGTTATTACCGTTGTTAATTACACCGCGGCTATTTAGAACGGCACAAAGGTGCACGTACGTACGTGCCAGCGCCGGAAGATCGTTGGCGATGTTAACGAAACGGTACACTGAGCGTCGCCATGCCGTCGAGGATTTTTAACGCGCTTTAAACGACGGCAGTTTGCAACAAAGATTCGAAACGAAGAATTATCGCGTCCTAGAAGCGATACTTTGTCTCTCGTTTTGTCGGACGAACTGCGATCGTTACTGACGAGCGGAACTTTTGTTTCTGACCGTTTGCAACTCGACTGTCTCTTTAAATCTGGCCTAACAGCTCGAACCCTTTTTTATAATTTGCGAATTATAATTTTTATTCATTCATATTGCAATGATATATAATTATAATTATTGAAATTTATATTAATTTATATTATAACAATACGTAATTACAATTATTACAATTTTTATTAATTTGTGTTATAATAATATATATAATTATAATTATTATAATTTAATATTATTATAATTTGTATTATATTTATCTGGAATAGAAATTCAGATTCTACTTTAAATTCTACTTCTTCAATTATTCTACATCATTTTTTATTTAATTGTAATTTATATTAATTTATATTATAATAATATACAATCATAATTATTATAATATATTATATATTATTATAATTTATATTATATTTATCTGGAATAGAAATATAGAACTTATTTTAAATTCTACTTCTTTAATTATTCTACGTCATTTTTGATTCAATTTTAATTTATATTAATTTCTATTATAATGATGTATAATTATTATAATTATTTTAGTATATTATATAGTATTATAATTTATATTATATTTATCTGGAATAGAAATTTAGATTCTACTTTAAATTCTACTTCTTCAATTATTCTACATCATTTCTGATTTAATTATAATTTATATCAATTTATATTATAATAATATAAAATTACAATTATTATAGTATATTATATATTATTACAATTTATATGATATTTATCTGGAATAGAAATTTAGATTCTACTTTAAATTCCACTTGTTCAATTATTCTACGTCATTTTTTCAAGACAGACATACGCACAATAGTCCGTCGTGTCAAATCTGCGGGTACAACAAACAAAAATTCTACGAATGCTTATTTCAGATGTAATAAAATTGTAATAAAATTCAGTTGCAGAGGTTTATTAATGCGATAACACTTCGAGACACATTGGCGCTTAATAAAAATCAGTTGAACTTGAGCCATTCGAAGTCTGGTATCTTATCGCGTAAATGTTCTTAAAAGCTGTGTACATTTTAACTCTTTGTAGTTCAATGCCGCCGCTTCACGCTCTTGCATTCCCCTTTATCATTTATTCCATTTAATTTCTCTTCTTCTTAACTTGCACGGCCAACTTTTGACGAACCCAAAATTTATATTTACAATAAATATAAAAAAATATAATTACATAAATTAATAAATATAAAATTCACATTTACGATGGATGTAAAAAAAATATAATTACGTAAATTAATAAATATAAAATTCACATTTACAATAAATGTAAGAAAAATATAATTATGTAAATTAAGAAATATAAAATTCACATTCACGATAAATGTAAAAAAAATATGATTACATAAACTAATATAATAATAAATATAAAATTCACATTTACGATAAATATAAAAAAATATAATTATACAAATTAATAAATATAGTTTAAAATATAATATTGCCAAATATTAAATATAAATATAGTTCAAAATATAATTATATTAATTAATAAATAAAGTTCACATTTACATATAAATATAAAGAAATTAAATTCGAAATCGACAGTCCCCCTTTTCCCCCTGTGTCACATTACACAAATGAGCTCCTCTTTTTTTTATAATTTATCCGTTTCAAAAATGCACGAAAAAGGAATGCCACCATTGATACATTTCGTCGTTCATTGTCGCTACCCCTTTTTAAAAGAAATGAGAATGCGCTCACGTCGGGGGCGTAAACATCGTCGTGCGCGCTCCTTTCTCGTTAACAGATCGAGGGGCACGAGGAATCGGCCTCATTTGTTGCGTATTAGCAGAGACTTAATGAGACTTCTCCAAGAAGCTGCCGCCTTTTGCGGTGAACACTGCCAAGTGACTCTCGTGTTTTCCGAAAAGTAGGAGGGAAACGAACGTGGTACGCCCCCCCCCCCCCCGAACGAATTTCTCGTGGGACCGAGAGGGATTTCGAAAATCAAACCGGTTTACACCCAGGGCTGCCGGCCGTCGAGGTAAATCGATTTTTACCTCGACATTTATTTCGATAGGCTTTAGCCTTTTTCCTCTGTTTCCTCGTTCTAAATGCTACGACAAACTAAACGGGGGCAAACGTGGGCCGTCTACGTTGGTAAAAATACCCGCGTGCAACGAGTATCGTCAACAGAGACTGTTTTTCTCGCGTCTGCCGCGCGTGGAACGTAAAATTTTCACACGTTTCGCGAACTCGAGAAGCAGGTTTCTTTCTGTTTAAAAATCTGTTACGCAATCGTCTCGTTGCGCATTATTGCAGAAGACAATGTTGGGACAGCAAGCAGTGAGTTGCAGTTTTATTTGTCCCGTGGAACAGCGAGAAAGCGAAATAAAAATAAGAATGAGGCAAGAAGTCTAACTAAAAGTCCATGTTTTTTTTTTTTTTATTTTTCAAATCGAAACTGTTCGAATATCAAGAAGGACAAGAAGAAGGTGCAAAGTACTCTGAACGCGTCAGATCAAAAGATAAAAAGAAAATTCATCAACAAATAAGAAAAACGAGCACCGACCGCGACACTTGTATTTTTTAGCTTAAAACAGAAAACCAAAGGAAACTGGAACAACAAATGGAGATCCTCGTGGCCAGCACAACAAATAAAAAATGAATTTTGTCAAGAGGACAATTATTTGTTCTGAGTTGTAATCTCAAAGATTCAATCACTCGCTAGTGTCCCTCAACTTGTGATTTGTGCAAAGTTCAATCGACAGAAAATCAACTGAACATTAATAACTTATTATTACTTTATTATAACATTATTATTACTTACATTAAAAACTTATTTAACCTGGATGACCACCTAAAAAAGGATAAAGAAACGGTAAAATTATTGCTCTTTCAAAGACAATTTGTCTAATCTTTATGACAAATTGTAAGATTTTCACGTCCAAGTCGTTAATAATCCACACAATCGATCGATGGGACTATAAATAATGAAAGTAGGATGAAAAGAAAGGCAACAGAAATCGAAAGAAAAGTCAATTGTTCTCAGATTGGTTCTTTAAATACCACTGCACAAACAGCATTGTGTACGAAACTCTGAACAAAGTTAAATCAAAGGGCAGGATCTTCGATGAATGGCGAAGATTTAGAAAACAGAAAGAGAAGAAGCTGCACCATTTACAGAGGAAATGAACGTACACACCATGGGAGACCAACCCTCATAAACCAGTCGAATTTGTCCACACTTGCCAGCCCCCTTTGTGTTTAAAGTGTCGTAAAGTGTGCGACAGAGAAGAGAAAGAGGACAGAAATTGACAACGACACGTAATTTATATTAGCATTCTGCGAAAAGTTTCTCTCTTTGTTTGAATTAAGAATTAAGAAAACTTCGTGCCTATAGTAACTTGGTGCGAAGATAAATACACGTGAAAAAAATTCGTGAAATACACTCTACTTTCGATACACTCATCGTTTGTCATGATACACTATTACAGAAACACCAAATGAATTATTTACAATGACTACTAGCTATTTCATTTTTTTTTTTTGAGTTGGAGCAAATAGCTGCAATTATTTACCTAGAATACAAAAAGGTTAACAAGTAAAATAAATTGGATGTTTGAGCATTTTATGAACGTAATTAAAGAAATGTAAATTTGTGTCGTTCACGTTCGATATTATGAAAATTACTTTCAACGTAATTACTTTCAATCGATATTCTTGAATTCTTGACATCTCTGTTCAATTAATTGTGATTATTTATTCATAATGAAAAATCGCACGTGAAAAAAAAGAGACAAGAAAACAATCTCTGTTGCATGTTTTTACAAACGTCAAAATGTTTACAATTTTCGAGGAAAAGAAGTATCCTCAATTTCTCACCTGCTATTTAATGTAAAATAAATTTAAAAAAAGAGAGAAAAATTCGGTAAAATTATGTTGAATTATGACCAAGCGGATCACACGATCTATTTTTTTTTTTTTTTTTTACAAAGTTATATCAGATTAAATTATCGATAGATCGTGGACTTTTAAATTTTCACAAACACCACTAGCGAAACGGAACCTAGACAGAAAATTGTTTCAACGACGTAGAATTATAATTAACAGAATTGTTATTATACTTTACATATTTTTATGTTACACGATCTGTTTTTCGTATTTTTACAGCATCAAATTTTCCACAAATGCATGAAAATCCGCAGTATAATTATCAAGTATGCCCTTCGTTATGCATAAGAACAGGTATGTTGATCCACGGATCCCTAATACTAGAACTATCGAGGACTAACCGTATAAAAATCGAGTCAAAGAAATTAGAATGCAAGGAATAGAAAGAAGTTTATAATACGATGAATGAACGCGAATTTTTATTCGTATGTTTCACAAAAATCATTAGCATCTCTAAAAAAGAAAAAGAAAAACGCAACATCACAAATAGGTCCAATTGCAAAATTAATCTATAAAAAAATCACAAGTTGA
This sequence comes from Tetragonisca angustula, assembly GCA_036937485.2. Lineage (NCBI taxonomy): Eukaryota > Metazoa > Arthropoda > Insecta > Hymenoptera > Apidae > Tetragonisca > Tetragonisca angustula. The sequence continues at coordinate 81,760 of JAWNGG020000358.1, read as the reverse complement.
TCATTTTGTGAAACAAGAGATCCTTGCTGAAAATGAAAACTCGTTCGAAGAGTGAGTTGAGAGACAAAAGAAAGAAACGCATCATTGCAAGTCCAACTGCAAAATTACTCTAAAAAGTCACAAGTTGGCCATTTTTACCACTTTTGGTAATTAATTTCTTAACACACACGCTCGAAACGAGAGATCCTTGCTGAAAATGAAAACTCGTTCGAAGGCTGAGTTGAGAGACAAAAGAAAGAAACGCATCATTGCAAGTCCAACTGCAAAATTACTCTAAAAAGTCACAAGTTGGCCATTTTGACCACTTTTGGTAATTAATTTCTTAACAGACACGCTCGAAACGAGCGATCCTTGCTGAAAATGAAAACTCGTTCGAAGGATGAGTTGAGAGACAAAAGAAAGAAACGCACTATTGCAAGTCCAACTGCAAAATTACTCTAAAAAGTCACAAGTTGGCCATTTTGACCACTTTTGGTAATTAATTTCTTAACACACACGCTCGAAACGAGAGATCCTTGCTGAAAATGAAAACTCGTTCGAAGGGTGAGTTGAGAAACAAAAGAAAGAAACGCACTATTGCAAGTCCAACTGCAAAATTACTCTAAAAAGTCACAAGTTGGCCATTTTGACCACTTTTGGTAATTAATTTCTTAACAGACACGCTCGAAACGAGAGATCCTTGCTGAAAATGAAAACTCGTTCGAAGGGTGAGTTGAGAAACAAAAGAAAGAAACGCACTATTGCAAGTCCAACTGCAAAATTACTCTAAAAAGTCACAAGTTGGCCATTTTGACCACTTTTGGTAATTAATTTCTTAACAGACACGCTCGAAACGAGAGATCCTTGCTGAAAATGAAAACTTGTTCGAAGGGTGAGTTGAGAGACAAAAGAAAGAAACGCACTATTGCAAGTCCAACTGCAAAATTACTCTAAAAAGTCACAAGTTGGCCATTTTGACCACTTTTGGTAATTAATTTCTTAACACACACGCTCGAAACAAGAGATCCTTGCTGAAAATGAAAACTCGTTCGAAGGGTGAGCTGAGAAAGAGAGAAAGAGAAAGAGAAAGAGAAGAAAAGGGAAAAAAGGAAAGAATCGGTGAGCGCAGCGGCTAGCTGCCGTGTCTCGAATGTCAAGAACGCGGCGCCTGGTCCCGTGACCGTGCGTGCCACTTGACAGAGCGTCTTTCTTTGCCGTCGTCGATCGTCTTTCGGCCGGTGGTGTTCGTCAGCCCCCAGCAAAGAAGAAGGACGAAGGAAGACGAGGGGCGTGTCCGGTCGCGCGGCTTCTACAAAGGGATGCCCACTTCCCTGTGGGCCCCTTCCACTGTTCCACCGATCCCTTCCACGTGGGTCCCCGTGAGTCTTACCGTCCCCACCATCGGGCCCCAAGAAAACTGGGCAGCATGGTCCAGACCACGAGATCTGCTGGCCAGGTGAAGTCAGTTTACGCATCGCTTCTGCACGCGAAGCACATACACGCAACTGGATCGCGGTATCCAGTCCTTTCTCGATCTCACGTTTCTCACGGCGTATCGGCAACATGACGCATCGCCGCGACATCGTCGTTTGATCCATCCGAGGCCCGAGCTAATGGTCACTGTCTCGGCCAAAGTCTATCGTTTGTCAACCGCGTTCGTTCGATCTGGTCCAGATGACGGTCGATTGAAAGTGGACGCTTCTTCTCCGAGACGCAGGGACAGTTCTGGTGTACCATGTTCTAGACTGTATCGCGTGGTCGTCGAAAGTTAAGAAACACACACACACACACACATACTTGTAGTTAATCAAAGAAGATCGGAGAGAGACGTTCCGCGAGAATGACCACGTACGCAAGTTTCCAGCAGTACGACCTGCTGGACTCGGAGGGTTACGGGTCGGCGAGCAGCCCGGAGTCGAATCCGCGAAGTTGGACCCACCAAGAGGTCTACCCTCAACCGCCGAGGTCCAGGGGTAGCAGCTGCGGTAGCGTGAGCTCGTTGGACTGTCAGAATCGCGATTACCAGGAGATCGGCGTGGCAAACGGTGGCTTCCACGTGACCACCAGCTTCAACTTCACCGAGTTCTACGAGGGCTACTACCAGGAAGGTTGCCGAGGGTTGAACGAGCAGCACGAGATGGGCCACGCGAGCAGCGCGAGGATGGCGAAGGAGACGGCGAGGCCACACTCGTTCAGGATGAATCACGATTGCCCGGACAGCGTTTACGATGGCGAAAACCCAGCGAAACCGTGCCTGGACGTGGTCGGTCTGCCGACGAAAATGGAGCAGCAACAGGCGGGCAACGTCTTCGGCGGCGGCAGGTGCGATTTCGGCCAGAGTGTTCAGGAGAGTTTCTTCGCGGGCAAGAGTTATGGCATCGCGAAAGGCGATGGCTTTTTGCCGAGGAGTAACGGCAATCTGCCTTACGGGCAGAGGGGCGACGTTCTTTATTTGGGCGCCGCTTGCACAGCGGCGAGAAGCGAGAGCTACAAAGCGGCGACGACTGGCCAGCACGGCGGCAAGATGTGCGAGACGTCCACCAGGTACCACGAGAAAAACGCGGCCCACGTCCCATCCATCGAGTACACGGGCCAAAAGACGAAGGAGAGCAGCGTGCAGAAAATGAAGAACGGCACGCCGGGCATCGAGGTGTTGAGGAAGAGGCGGCTGGCGGCGAACGCGCGCGAGAGACGACGGATGAACAGCCTGAACGACGCGTTCGACAGACTGCGCGACGTTGTGCCAAGCCTCGGCAACGACAGGAAACTCAGCAAATTCGAGACGCTACAAATGGCGCAGACCTACATCGCCGCGTTGTACGAGCTGTTGCAGAGGGAGTGAACCAAGCTTGGAGATTTCTGGCAATTCTCTCTCTCTCTCTCTCGTCACGAGCCAACAATTCGTTCTCGTAAAGGGACAGTTGTAGCCTGTGGTTCTTGCGAGCGGATGCCAAGAGGATCTGAAGAGGATCGAGACGAGGAAAGGCTTCAGCAGATGAAGGTAAATGCAACGAGATCCGGGGGAAATCGGGGGAAATCGAACGATCGAGAGAGACTCGAAGACTTTGTCAAACTTGGCAAATTGCCTCGTCACAGGAAACGTAGAACGTTTCGATCGAAACGCCGCAGCTCCTCGATAGCATGTGTTTCAGTTTCGACACACCGAAACGTGGACAGTTTGATCAGCGACGCGCTACATTTGCCACTCGCTGATGCTTTTCCCTCCGATCGCGAAACGGAAACGAGTTTGACGAACTTGGCTCAGGGCCTGGGGGATGTGCGAGTTTCAAAGACGGCAAATGACACATTGACACGTGTCTTTTTAAGACACTCGCTTAGAATTGAGATTTGAGATTGATTTACGTTACACGTTCGGACACGCGTTGGCATAAATGCCTCTTGGTGTTTATTCATGTGGAAATTGGCAAACTTTTCGTCTGATGACGACTCGACAAACAAATAATACACGGTGAATTGAAGGAGGATACACGTACGTTGAATGAATTAAATTAAATTAAATTAAAATATAAATTAAGTAAAGTAAATTAAATAAAAATATACATTGTTAATATTGTATATTTTTATGTAATAAATAAATTTCTTTATAAATTATAAAGAGATTGATTATGAATGCCAGTATCGACATAATCGAGAGCCGATTATCGCTTCGTGTTCGAACGTGTAACATTTATTAATCAATCTTTGGACGACTACGACAGATTACGATAGCTTCGCCTCGAGTTTAATTGTAAATAGGCTATCGTACAGCGTGTCCTAGCCCGTATGTTTTGTGTAAATATCAAATTAGATGCGACTAAGTTATTACGACGTTGTGTAAGTAATCATGTACATATATATATATATATATATATAAATGATCGAGCCGTGCGACTACGAAAATGGAACATCGTCTCTATGTACGAGTGATTCACGAAGGTACCTCATTGTGAAAGCCAATTGACTACATGTAACACGTTCTGGAACTATGAAATTCGTACAGTGGCGGCCGAAAGAAAGAAAGCACAAGCCTGCAAGTTCTGTTATATTTCTAAAATTCTAAATTATAAAAAGAAAAAAAATTATACATCTAAAGTTCTAAAAAAAAAAGAAAAAAAGAAATATTGTGCGTTTAAGGATTGAAGAGCAAAATAAGCAAAAAAAAGTCAGATTTTACGAACTTGAACTTGAATTAGAATTGTGCTAAATGCAAATTAATTGAAACTTTCTTTCGTCCAGCATCGTACGATGACTTCGAGTGTCGAGTCAAACGACTCGGTAAATGATTCATAAGAAGAAAGTCGGCGTGAGAAAGAAGATCGAGTATTACAAGGGACAACGAAACTTTTATACAGTCGATGAAAACTTTTAAAAACCAAAGAATCCAGTTAGCATTAAGGAACGACACTGCGAACGACCCTGTTCTCTCCTACGAATAAATTATAAACTATATGATATGTCAGACGCACAAAATTTCTGTATTAAAAGATAATACGATAGAACCAGCTCTATTTCATTTCATCGTGATTAAACTTACGTAGCAAATTCAATCTTGGCTCTTAATTATAAAACTCCCGTCTTCGAGAGAAGATCATTATTGTCCGCTATAATTTTATTTACAATTACTTACATCGTTGCTACAATTTATACTTGTCAGAATTTCATTGAGAAAATTGATTTTTGAGCAGTAACAGTGTAAGAGAAGTTTTTGCTCAATTGTTGGAAATTACGAATATACTTATTTTGCATTTTATAATTTTACACGAGTAGATAGGAATTTACAGTCTAACAACAATTGCAGCATCTTTCAACTTAATTGACGTCGATTCTATCTTGAAAATCTGTATTACAATTGTCACAAAAATTTAATTACTTTGCACTTTGTATTCTCTCCAATAGAGGTCAGATCAAAATCGTGTGCAATCTAAATTTTTATGGCCAACGAAATGACAATTCGGTGAAGGGTCAACAACAAGAATACGAACGTAGTAATTAAGGATTGACAGCGAATGCACGATATCTCTTGCGTTCAAGATTTTATCACCAACTTTCAATCGATTTCCCAGATACCGAGACATCCTCTGTCAGCGAAATGTTTCCAGGAAACAGCACGTTGCCTCGAGATCGTTCGATTGCACAAATCTCGATGAAGATATTAAAACCGGATGGACAAAGGCGCGTGGACAGGCTTCTCTTTTCTTTCTCCGCCGAGGACAGACGCGATTCGGCCGCAATTAGGCGTATGCAAAAATCGTGGTGGACAAATGGCGGTGGTCGGCCACCTCCACTTAGCAGTCAATCACAATTAAATACAATTTTGCGCGAGCTTCGGGCACTGGTAATGGCGCAAAAAGAGAGCAAATTGAAATCTCCTAGCTGACAGAATGATAGATGGTGCCGGCCAGACACGGCGAAAACACGAACGAGAGAAAGAGAGAGAGAGATAGAGGGAGGGAGAAGGAAGGGGGAGGACGACCGGCGAGAGAAAGAGGGACAGAGACGTGGAAGAGAGTCAACCTCCTCCTTCCCTGAAACCCTGTGAGAAAGCTGGCTTCTCTTTGCTTCGAGACGATGAACCGCGGCGACGACGAACGAAAATACAAAAGTCCAGCGGCGTGACGACGTATCGCGCGCTAAGATCGACTTCTCGCTGGCCAATAATACCGTCTAATCCAATAAAACTCGCCGCCAGATTTTTTGAAACTCTCCTCCCGCAATCGCAACCAGCAATTGCTAACCAAAAATAAATTTTCACGTTAACCAATTGCGCTGGCAACTGACTGCGGACCGTAACGAGTGATCAAAACCATCTACAATAATTCGTCGCTTTCGTTTCGAACTCGTCGGTACATCACTGGATAGAAATTATTGAGAAGTAGTAAATTATTCGCTTTGGTCCTAGGTTATGCTTAAATATACTTAAAACTGAGAAAATGTTGCAATTTTTGGGAGAAAAAATTTTCGACGTAGCACGTCATTCCAGCGCAAGAGGTTAACCAACTGATTGCGGACCGTAACGAGTGACCAAAACCATCTACAATAATTCGTCGCTTTCTTTTCGAACTCGTCGGTATATCACTGGATAAAAATTATTGAGAAGTAGTAAATTATTTTCTTTGGCCCTAGGTTATGCTTAAATATACTTAAAACTGAGAAAATATTGCAATTTTTGGGAGAAAAAATTCTCGACGTAGCACGTCATTCCAGCGCAAGAGGTTAACCAACTGATTGCGGACCGTAACGAGTGACCAAAACCATCTACAATAATTCGTCGCTTTCTTTTCGAACTCGTCGGTATATCACTGGATAAAAATTATTGAGAAGTAGTAAATTATTTTCTTTGGCCCTAGGTTATGCTTAAATATACTTAAAACTGAGAAAATATTGCAATTTTTACGAGAAAAAATTCTTGATATGCGTGGCACGTCATTTGCAGCGCAAGAGGTTAACCACTTGCGCTGGCAACTGATTGCGGACCGTAACGAGTGACCAAAACCATCTACAATAATTCATCGCTTTCTTTTTGAACTCGTCGGTACATCTGGATAGAAATTATTGAGAAGTAGTAAATTATTTGCTTTGTTCCTAGGTTATGTTTAAATATATTTAAAACTGAGAAAATATTGCAATTTTGGGGACAAAAGATTCTCGACGCGGACCATAACGAGTGACCGAACCGTCTACGATTCGTCGCTTTTTTTCCAAACTCGTCGATACGATATCACTGGATAGAAATTATCGAGAAGTAATAAATTTATTATTTATTTTGTTCCTAGGTTATATATATATATATATATACTTAAGGTTATATATATATATATATATACACACCTAGGTCATAAATACAACTAAGGACAGTTTAACAGGCCTAAAAGTTACGAATACTTTGGAGGGATAGTAGAAAAAAAAAAGTATGTATTTTCGTTCGAAATGACATTTACCTCGAAACGAGTGATTTTAAAAATTTACTCATAGTCACCTTTGACCCAAGAAAAAAGACAAGCGACCACAGGACCACTATCGCGGCCAAAGTGAGAAAATTGAAATCTACTGGCGATCGTAATCGACAAATCGGGACAAAGTGAGAAAATGAGAGAGAGAGAGAGAGAGAGAAACGCGGACGTCGCGCGTTTATCGCGCAAGCGCAATTAAGCGATAGAAATTAGCGCTTCGACCGGGCACAGGTAGCCCGAAGACGGTAGCGGCAAATTAATCGAGGCTCGAACAAAGGGGAACCGGCCCCTTTGTGCGCGCGGCAGAAATCTATTTCCGCGTAGCTTCCTCAATTAAGCCGATAGAAATTTATGCGATTCACTGGCCGATTAGAGAGAAAAGGCTAATTATTCATCGACTCGTTCGGGAACTCACAGCGTGAAGACGCGCGACAGGTTGCTACGATATTAACCCCTTAAGCGTTTTGTTTCATTTCGAGAGTGTGCTTGATCATTTTCAGACGACGACGAGTATATTCGACGAGAGCACAGTAAAATGCACTTGCTATAAGGTTGAATTATATTATGACAAAATGATAAATTTTTTTGACGTTTCTTTTTTCGAACAATTTTCAATTTTATTGGTATTCGCGACATTTACAGAACTTGACACTTTATTTTTTGAAAATTACTCTATAAAGAAAAGAATATCGTTAAATATTCAAAATGAGCATGGAGAAAAGAATTTCTAGGCGATGACGAGTATATTCGACGAGAACACAATAAAATGCACTTGCTATAAGGTTGAATTATATTATGACAAAACGATAAATTTTTTTCATGTCTTTCTTTGAAAAATTTTAAATTTCATTGGCATTCGCGATACATGACATTTTATCTTTTGAAAGTTATTCTATGAAAAAAAAAAACTATTAAATACTCAAAATGAGAATGGAGAAAAGAACTTGAATTTTCATCAATTCATAATGCGTTCGTTTTGTACTTGAGCTAGACTTTCAAAGTCTACAAGTACCCACAGCTTTCGAAAGCGTATTCGACAAATAATTCGACAGTTCGTAAGATTCGAAACTTTCACGAGCAACACTCGCGTCTCGGAGATTAGAATTTTCACCACTCGTCAGACCACAGTGAAGATCGGACAGTGATATCGCTTGTAATGAATATGCATGATTCGTTTGAAACGAGAGATTTGAGTCTCTTCAGTTCTCTGTGCATGTGCACAATGGTGGAAGTTTGCAAGCTGACGCGATGTTTTAAAATAAATTTAAAAGAAAAAACAGAAAAACAGTTCAACGTTGACGCTCACAAAAAATTGCGAGAGTTCTCTGAACATGCACACAATGGAGGAAGTTTGTAAGTTTGCAAGTTTGCAAGCTAACAAGCTATTTAAAAATAAAAGAAAACTAATTTGACGTTGACGCATGCAAAAAATTTCGAGGGTTCTCTGTACACATATACAATGGAGAAAGTTTGCAAGTTAGTCTAGCTAGCCAACGCGATAATTAAAAAAAAAACAAAAAAAATAGAAAAACAGTCTGACAACGCTTACAAAAGAATTTCTCTGAGGTTTCTCTGAGCATGTACACAATGGAGAATGTTTGCAAGTTTGCTAGCCAACGCAATATTTAAAAATAAATTTAAAAAAAAAAACAAAAAAACAGTTTAACGTTGACGCTCACAAAAAATTGCGAGAGTTCTCTGAACATGCACACAATGGAGGAAGTTTGTAAGTTTGCAAGTTTGCAAGCTAACAAGATATTTAAAAATAAAAGAAAACTAATTTGACGTTGACGCATGCAAAAAATTTCGAGGGTTCTCTGTACACATATACAATGGAGAAAGTTTGCAAGTTAGTCTAGCTAGCCAACGCGATAATTAAAAAAAAACAAAAAAAATAGAAAAACAGACAACGCTTACAAAAGAATTTCTCTGAGGTTTCTCTGAGCATGTACACAATGGAGAATGTTTGCAAGTTTGCAAGCTGGCGCGATATCCAAAGCTAACAGACGCCAAAAATAATTTGACGCTTGCAAAAAAAAATCTCTAAAGATTTAAAAGAAAGGTTTCGAGAGCCTACTTGTGAGGCACTCGATCCCATCTCTCTGGCGCTAATCGGCCGACGAACATCGGCGCAACGTCTTCATTCGTGGCACACACGGCCATCGCGGCAAACGCTATTTGTCTTCCGTCCGGGATTTTTGCACCGGCCGAGTAATGAGAGGATACTCGATACGCTTCAGGTCCACGGTAATAGTTACGTGTTAAGTCGGAGAGAAGCGAGAAGACTCACTACACACACACACACACACACACACACACACATACATATATATATATAAAATGTGTGTGTGTGTGTGTGTGTGTGTGTGTATAAGCTGAGCGTCTCCACCAAGGAAGAAGGAAACGAAGGCCGAGTGAAAGAAAACGATTTCCGACTAGCTCGGCCGATTCCGGTCAACGCAGGCAGTTTGTTATTCACCGTGGAAAAATCGCATTCGCCACGCGAGGTTTTGTTCAATCGTGTAAATATAGCGCACACACTGTGGATAAACAGAGACGTCGCATCACACCGCGAGCTTAAGGCACTTGCCCATTTGCGAGGGAAAACTGTCGCCAGTTGCTCTCGAGAGTATTTCTCGCAAATGGAGACGCTGCTTCTGTGAGTTAGAGAGAAAGGAAACACTCGGAGAACACTCTGGCGAGAAACTGTCAAATGAAAGAAGTACCTTCACGTTTGATAAAAGTGTTGCTGATAAAAGTTTCACACGGGGATGTTTCAAAATGAACGTAAAGCGATAAGAAGAAAAGAGGCGTTTTTTTTTTTTTTTTTTGATCAGGGAAGCAAACGACAAGCTTCCTTTTCGTTTTCTTGTTTTATCAAAGAAAAATCAAACGCTTCTCTCTTTTATCGCTTCATATTCATTTGGAAATATCTCCTAATTTTTAGTTGTGCGGTGTAGCATAATTTGTTCTCCAAAAGTAGAATTTCCAATGACGAGTTTGTTGGTACAACAATAATGCGAGTAATGTCGAAAATTCGAGAGATGTAAGTATTATTGACAGGTGAGGATTTTCCTTGCCCCAGCATATTTGAACAGAGTGTGAGGTATATTTTATTTCAGAGATGGCTCAAAGGCAAGCGTGCGCTTTTCTAATTTCGGCGCGATAATTTTTCAAACATTCCACCAATGGAATTACAAGCGCGTGTCAATACGATTTTCACTCTCGAATTGTTATATTTCTCGTATTATTGTTGCACAGCTTAGTGGAAATCGCTATTGTACACGTGTTTGTTTTCACGTATATATACTTTTCTATAAGTACACATTGACGATATCTTCGTGACCCACTATAGATTGATCGTTACTACTTGGAGTAAAACTCGGAGTTCTGTAATCGATTCGACGTGCTATCACAGCTTTCCTCTCAGAGTATGAAATTGACCGTCGAAAATTTCTATGCAATTCAATAAATTTGAAACAATTTGAAACTATACTAAAGATTGTACTAAACATTGGACTGATATACTAAAAGACTGAACTGCACATACACCGGACTATCGAAAGTAAAATAAAACAAAAATTGTTTCTCAGACGATAAAACGAAATTCGAACGATAGAGATGTTTGACTGACGAATCATTTTCACGCCAGAGAAGATTCTATGGTCGAAATTTAAAAACTTTCAAGATCTCGAAATTCAACGACAGTTTACACGGATTTGTAATTAAATTGGAAGAGCTTCCCACCTTTTTTCTTCGCAAGTCGACGCTCGCGACTCGAAAAGTCCGACAAAATATCTCTTGGCTCTGTTTTCGTATCAACCCTCGGTCGCTTTTTCGCTTCATTCTCGGGACGATGCGCGGCGAACGGTCCTTCTCGCGTGCAGCGCACGGACTTTAGACGATATTATCATAACTCGCTTCTAATTTGTGGACGAGAGAAACGTAAAAGAGACGGAGGGATCGGTTCGCGAACGGCGCCCCTCAAATTACCGTGTTTCTCGAAAGTATTCGAGATGCGAGACCCGACTATGGGGCTGCAATAAATAAAATCGTCGTTCTCTTTCATCAACGAGAGACAAAGAGAGGTTTACGAATTTTCTTTGCGACCCGATTGCACGAAGTTTTGGTCAGGTATCTGGGATCGAGTGCGTACAATAAATTTTACGTAGTTTCGTACGACGTATGTCTAGTTGATAGAGTTTGATTTAAGAGAAGATTCCCTTCGATTAAGCAAAACGAATTCCCACCAATAATGTTCCTCTGATGAGACCAAATGTATTTAAGGATGTGCAATGTTGAATAAAAACAGTTTGAAAAATTCGAAGTGTCAAGCTCTGTTTCATCCCTGATAAAATAGAAATAAAATAAAATAAATATAATTATATATAATTATAAAATATAATAATAAAATAAAGAATAAGATATAAAATAGTTCTGTTAAAAATATCATATGTCTCAAGCTCTGTTTCATCCCTAATAAAATAAAAATAAAATAAAGTAAAATAAATATAATCATAAAATAAAGAATAAAATATGAAATAATTCTGTCAAAAATATCAAATACCCCAAACTCTATTTCATCCCTAATAAAATAAAAATAAAATAAAATAAATATAATTATATATAATTATAAAATAAAGAATAAAATATGAAATAATTCTGTCAGAAATATCAAATACCCCAAGCTCTATTTCATCTCTAATAAAATAAAAATAAAACAAAATAAAAAATAAAAATAATATTAATAATACATTTGAATATTGTATTATTATTAAATATTATAATATTATATTCTCCTTTTATATGGTCATTCTCTATTTCATACTCTCATTACTTAATGTCGTTGATGTTTTTCAAAATTTCCTTCTTCTTCAGTCTGTTGTTTTTTTTTTTATTTAGTAAAAGATTTCTAAAAACTGTCTTTTAGTTCTACTTAAATTCGCGAATCACTAAAATATAAAACAATTCTGTCAAAAATATCGTTCAGATCCAATTCTTTTTACATCGAAGCTTCCTTAGTTTTTTCTTCTCTCTCTCTCTCTCTCTCTCTCTCTTACTTAATCTTCGAAATCTTCGACAGAAACATTTTCAAAAATTTCTTTCCACTTTATTCCAACTTTTCTCGCTCCATCAAAAACGCATGTACTTATTTTCAAACGTAAACTGTTATTATTGTCGTACTCGTTAACTCTACTTAAACACGCAAGTTCGTTTACCATAAATATACATCATTGCCACGCAATAAAGTATTCTACATTTTATATCGCGAAATTTCCTTACCTATCTCCTCTTCTCCCCAGAAGAGAAGTTTCTTTCTTTTTCAATCGTCGCGATCGTTTCCCTTTCAATCAAACGCGTGCTGCACCGGACACGAGCAAGAGAATTATGCAGATTTCGTGGTGCGTTTGAACTCGTAAGTATACTTCATCTGGGTGCAGATTATCAAAATCGATCGAGCCTGCCCCTTCCATAATTTGTAACTCAACGGGTACGAACGGATGGATTCGTGGCGGAAGGGCCGATCGTGGTGCATAAGGATGCACCATTCCGGTTCCACTTCGAGAAGAGAGGAGCCCTGGACCTAAACTATTCCCCGGGGCCACCGGTTTTTTTCTAGGAAGCCTAGGATATAACTGCGCCGACAATTTTCGAAGACGAAAAATAAATAGCGAGTTCTACAACCATGTTGTCCCGACCATCCTCGAGGACACAATGATGATGATTTCCAGTTGGATAATCGAATCCTCTCCGTTTAAGGGGAGTATTCTGGTGTGAAGTGCGTGTTTTTTTTAACTTTGTTGGGGAATTTTTTGCAAAGAGACTGTTATATCATTTTGCAGTAAAATTGACAGGGTTTATTTCCACGTATTTCAACGACGTTTTACAATTTTTTGGGACAAGAAAAGTTGAAATTAGTGGCGCTGCATACTCTCAAACGTAGACGTTTTCCATGATTCCGGCCATTCTGCTTGTTGGAAATAAAAAAAACGTGAATGTTCCTTAATTAGTATGAGTTTTGGCTGTAGCAGGTACCGAAACGAAAGAGAAAACTCGGTAATTAAAAAAGTGGCGATACTTTGAAGTTCGATTGTCCATTTTTCCATGTTTTTGTTAAACTTCGAAAGCCTACAAAAATATAAAAAATAAAATTTTTTGGTTGATTCTGGTAGGGGCTATAGTCGCACGTGTACTAAACGCGTACTTAAAATTTTGAATCAATTGGTCAAGTAGATTTTGAGATATCATGGACATCGTTTCTAGAAAAATGCCTTTAAAGTTTAGTATCGGGGTAACAATGACGCTGGTCGTCGCGTCCTTCAAACCATAACTTCGGTTTATTTTAGAAGTTCAGACGTAAGGTTACAGAGATATATTTTTGAAACTGTGTCCTTTAAGAATATAAAAGAAAAAATCGATTTTTTTCAAAAGTTTACACTAGAATTACCAAAATGGTCAAAATGACCATTTCTGTTAAATATTTTATAGTTATACAAAGTATTATATTATAGATTAAAGTATATTATTGGAGACTTGACTGATCCTTTGTAAAATACACGGATAAAAGTGTATCCTGTAACTGTAACTATAAAGATTTTCAAAGTTTCATTTATTTTAACGTCTCGAATGGAAAATTTTATACTTTGATCGTCGGTGATTCTAGCGTTAATTTGTCTCGGTTACTATCACGTTTCATTGTCTCATCTCGTATCAGCTTGGAAATTTGAATCTTTTGCTGGCAACTTATTGGAAACCCCGGATAAGTTTGGATTCAACGTAATTCGTGATTCCTAAGATTTATTTTATTGCCACTCGAGCTTGACAGAGGATTATTACAGAACTATACGAAGAACTGCTGTACAAGGATTGTTATAGAAAGATTGCCTGATTCGTTCTATTCTGTTTATTTATTTTATCGTAGAGACAACTAGTGAAAATTTCGTCGTTTGTGAATAAGTAGAAACTTTGAGAAGAAAGTAATTAGGGGTACCCACGAGTAATATCGTTTTGAAAAAATTTTATTTAAGAGTCAGTACAATTTTAATTTACAATATAATTTAACAATAAGCACACTAAATGTCATTTATTATATTTAACTAGAACATAGATTATGTAACAAGTTAAATTATTGTCACTAGATGGCAATGTTTGTTAAATTTGAAGAAAACGACATTATTTATGGATACTCCTAATATTACTGGCATAATATCGATAAGAGTGATTGGTTATCCAACAGGTCTATCTGCATATTTATATTTATCATGTTTCAAGATAACGTGGTCATTATTCCAATAAGCGATCCTTTTCTTTTCAATTTTCTTACTTGCGTGCATTGAAACGATCTACAAAAACTGTAAAATCATAGTATCGAGCAGAATGTGATACTGACCTTGTTTAAGATTTCCATTCAATAATAATAGAAGATAATTAACGAGAGTAGAAAATAATTTCGCTCGTATGCGAAAAGATAGAAAAAAAAATTATTTACTTCTCACTGTTGGCTACCATTAGCGTCATACAAACGCAAAGCGAAAGACCATGTTAATATTCTTAAAAATAAATTATTTGTTTCTCGGTATTATCACGAATCTCGTGAAAAAAGGAAAAATCAAGTGAACATACGTTAAAGTAACAGACAAAGCAACAAATGAAAGAATCACACGTGTATAATACTTTTTATTATCCCACGTGATAATTAAACTTACGTAGAGAATAAACTGTCACATATAGCTTGATAATGAATACACATAACTGTACTACGTGAATGTAACTTAAAGACAACATATGTTAAACATCAGCACGAGTCAATATTAACTCGCTCATTATTGTCCAACTTGTCAATGGTGCTAATTAAAATTTGTCCAACGCCATTAAAACTATGTATCTACACACATATTACGCAGGGCGTCCGAGGAGAGGATGAAAAAACATATTTTCAAACTATACTTTTTTGAAAAAAATAAGGCCACAAGTGAAAACAAATTTTTCACTTATTCTCAGAATCACAGAAAATTGAGAACGATCTTTCACCGATTTAAACACTGTCCAGCCTACGATTAAACGAAACTCAAGTAGAACTTTCAAATTTGACTTTTCTAAAGAAATCTGAAAAGAATCTTTTCACGTGAAATAGCAACTTCATTTCCTCGAAAATAAAAACAAAACCTTGAATGAAAGAAATTTTGCTTCACCCTGACCTCGAGGAAGAAAATATGATTTTGATAAAAGAATATTTTTTTTTTTTACATGGATTGGATGAGAAAGAAAAAAATACGGAATTTTATTTTATTACATTATATCATATTATATTATACTATATTATACTATACTATATCATATTGTACTATATTATACTATATTATATTATATTATATTATATTATATTATATTATATTATATTATATTATATTATATTATATTATATTATATTATATTATATTATATTATATTATATATATAATATAATATAATTTATAAAATAAAATTAAATATATATATATTTATATTATATCATATGAAACTCTTAAAACTCACTTTATCACACTGAACGAAACGAATTTTATTTCATCTTTTCTTTTTCCTTTTACACGGAATCATCCTCGCCTCGATTGTGAATGGGAAAGAGAACGACGAGAGAGGATGTGATGACTTCGCGTTCGTGCGTTGCTCGCACTGACTCGACGAAGCGAAAGCTCGACGTTCGGTCGTTTAACTGCCGATTTCCATTCGAAGGTGAGTAGCGTACGCGCAGCACAGGGTAATTGGTATCTTACGCAGCCGTTGGGAGAATAAATCGATCGTAGCGAATGTTGTTGGGTTTGATAGAATGCCGGATAGCGGCTCGCACAAAGCGACCTTCGTCTGGTCGAGTGAACCTGCTACCAGCCCAGACAAATTGATACCAGGCAACGCACTCACTCTCCCTATCTTTCCCGCCTGTGCGCAGGGGTACCTTACGTGCCTTGCAGTAAGTACGGTCGCATAACTTGCAGACCACGATACGCCGTTGCTGCGAACCATCTCCGCTCGACTCTCTAGCTTACGCGCCGCTTACAACCCCGTATTAGCTCGAAATAGTGTACGCCTTTGCTCGATATTCTTTTCTTCGATTGTTACGTCTCGTATCGTTTCGCTACGCACTGTGCCTACTTCGTTTCAGGCTATTTGACACTGAATTCAGGCTGACACTGTACTGTTTATAGATTGATTATCGATCGACTCGATTCGATATGACTCGATAAATAAAAAGATAAAAGTGCTAGGTTTTCTTGAAATTTTATTACTCTTTTTCTTTTTTTTTCTTTTTTTGACTTATTGTATCGCAATCATTCGATACGAACCATCGCGATTCTACGGAAGAAGACGGATGAGGGTTAAATTGTAATTAATAATTCCAAAATCAAGTAATTGATCTTCGTGTTTCTAACAATGACCAGCGATACCAATAAAATTCCAAAAATGGTACAATTCTAAATTTTCTTCGCCAGTTAAAATTCCACACTCCTTTCGGATGAAGGTTAATTAAACTCTGTTATTTAAATAATTTTTTAAACCTTTAATAAAATATTAAATTCCAATACTAAAATTAATTAATAATTGCAAAATCAAGTAATTTATCTTCGTGTTTCTAACAGTGACCAATGATACCAATACCATCCAAAAAATGGCACAACTCTAATTGTATCTTCTTCGCCAGTTAAAATTCTGCGCTACTTTCGAATGAGGGTCAATTAAACTCTGTTATTTAACCCTCTATTAAAATAATTATTTAATAATTATCAAATAATTTTAATAAAATATTTATTTATTTAAATACTCTTATTTAAAGAGTTTTCATTCAAATAATCCTTTAATAAAATATTAAACCGTAATGTAAATTGTTAAAATAAATTGACAATTGCAAAGTCAAGTAATTTATCTTTGTGTTTCTAACACAGTGACCAATGATACCAATACCATCCAAAAAATGGCACAACTCTAATTGTATCTTCTTCGCCAGTTAAAATTCTGCGCTACTTTCGAATAAGGGTCAATTAAACCCTGTTATTTAACTCTTTATTGAAATAATTATTTAATAAAATATTTTTTTATTTAAAGTGTTTTTATTCAAATAACCCTTTAATAAAATATCAAACCCTGATGTAAATTACTAAAATAAATTGATAATTGCAAAATCAAGTAATTTATCTAACAGTGACCAATGATACCAATAAAATCCGAGAAACGGCAACACTCTAACTGTATCTTCTTCGCCAGTTAAAATTCTACGCTACTTTCGAATGAGGGTCAATTAAACCCTGTTATTTAACCTTTTATTGAAATAACTATTTAATAAAATATTTTTTTATTCAAATATTTAAAGTGTTTTTATTCAAATAACCCTTTAATAAAATATCAAACCCTGATGTAAATTACTAAAATAAATTGATAATTGCAAAATCAAGTAATTTATCTAACAGTGACCAATGATACCAATAAAATCCGAGAAACGGCAACACTCTAACTGTATCTTCTTCGCCAGTTAAAATTCTACGCTACTTTCGAATGAGGGTCAATTAAACCCTGTTATTTAACCTTTTATTGAAATAAATATTTAATAAAATATTTTTTTATTCAAATATTTAAAGTGTTTTCATTTAAATAACCCTTTAATAAAATATCAAACCCTGGTGTAAATTACTAAAATAAATTGATAATTGCAAAATCAAGTAATTTATCTAACAGTGACCAATGATACCAATAAAATTCGAGAAACGGCACAACTCTAACTGTATCTTTCTCCCCAGTGAAAATTCTGCGCTATTTTCGAACGTGAGAACGGAAATAGAACTGAAAGGGGACAAAAAGATGAACGTTTAACGAATCACGTCGCATCGCAGGCTCCATTGTGATCGCAGATGTGACAAGATGTTGGGTTTATCTCGCGTACTCGCAGTCTGTCGCTAAATTAGACACACCGAAGTCGCCCCTCGAGTGTTTCAGTTGGTGACGATTACAAGCCGCGATAATAAAGTTAATGCGCGGCACTACCCGCACAAGTATAGGAAACCGCCATTATCGCGATTACTGTTATTATTGCAATTATGACGATTTGCTCGGGGTAGGAACTCGTCGAGCAGGAATGAGCATGAATTACGCTTTCGAATGTGTGAGACTCGCTGCCGCGAATGTTTGCGCCGCGGTTGTATGAAAATTAATCGTGCCGCATGAGAGCACACGTGTTTACAGGCACTTACACACGGCGCGTACGCGCGTTAAATGTATAATAATAATCCGATGACTGGACTGCGCGTCCGTGATGCATATTCAGATTTCTTTCTTTCGGGCGGCAATTTGCTATGTTTGTTCGATATCGTACCGCTTGGAATCTTGATTTTCGCGTACCGTCGCCGAATATTTGAATCATCACATACAACTAATTGTAATTATTTATATATCGTAACGTTATTAAAATTGAAATTATTATAAATTATTAATATTAATTATTATACATTGTAATATTATTGAAATTAAATTATAAATATAATTGAAATTGAAATTATTGCAAATTATTAATATTAATTATTATATATCATGATATTGTTAAAATTATAATTAAAATTGAAATTATTAATTTTTAATCATTATATATAATAACATTATTAAAATTAAATTAGAATTGAAATTAAAATTATTATAAATTATTAATATTAATTATTATATATTGTAATATTATTGAAATTAAATTATAAATATAATTGAAATTGAAATTATTGCAAATTATTAATATTAATTATTATATATCATGATATTGTAAAAATTATAATTAAAATTGAAATTATTAATTTTTAATCATTATATATAATAACATTATTAAAATTAAATTAGAATTGAAATTAAAATTATTATAAATTATTAATATTAATTATTATATATTGTAATATTATTGAAATTAAATTATAAATATAATTGAAATTGAAATTATTGCAAATTATTAATATTAATTATTATATGTCATAATATTGTTAAAATTATAATTAAAATTGAAATTATTAATTTTTAATCATGTATAATAACATTATTAAAATTAAATTACAAATGTAATTAAAATTGAAATTATTAATTTTTAATCACTATATATAATAATATTATTAAAATTAAATTATAAATATAATTAAAATTGATATTATTATAAATTATCAATACTAATTATTATCATATTAATACATGATATTACATAATATCATATTAATATTGATAATAGATATAATATAATATAATATTAAATATAATAATCACATTTATATTAATACAACATTAAACTATATATTATCACATTAATTAAATATAATTAATAAGAAGCTATATATCAATTTCAAATGTATAAATCAGAATTAAAATTCATCGTCGAGCATCGACGACTAAGTGAAAATTGTTTTCATAGACTTAAAAGAGAACAACCTATGTGTCTGCAATTCTCTGCAAAAGAGAAGAAACTTAATTTAAAAGAAAAAGTTTACTAAGCGACTGCGAGCGCAAACATTTTCACGTAAATAGCTTTAAATGCCCCCCCCTCCCCCCCGAAGAACTTCCACCGAAGAACAGTAGGACAAGTCCGGGTTTCTTGATGTCTACATGACTTTGCTATTCCACCGATCTCGTTTGTTACACGTCACCTTCGATATTATACTTATAGCGCATCGTGCTTATCGCCGAGGCATACGAGAGACGTTCACGTGTTCGTTTAAAAGCAACTCGACACCTAAATTTCATTTGATCGAGTGAAACAGATGCGATGGTTTTTACTAAATGGAAACATCGACCGAAGAGAAATGTGGAGATTGCGCTTGATTCTCTCGAAACGTTTTCTTTAAATTCAGATTTATCTCTGTAATTGTAATTTATCTTTTGCACTCTGAAATTCCCGCAAAAATTGTCAAAAATCTATAAACGAAGAGTAAAGGTGATTTTGTTATACTTGATTTTCATTTTCGAAGATTCTCGTTTTTTCAAATAAAACACAACTGTTTACAATTTAACTAGTTTTCCATTAACATTTCGAGCGTTTGATCGGTGAAAAAGCTAAAGAGAAATTTAGACATCAACCACTCGATTTTCGAAGATAGTCTGTCAATTGAAATATAGCTGTAAATTTATTTCCAATCCTTTGAAATTCTCACTAAAGTCGAAAGTACAAAAGTTTAATTGTACGAGAATTGTTAAGCAAATTCAGTCATTAGTGATAATATTTTCTCAGTTTTATATTTAATTATATTATATTATATTATACTATATTATACTACATTATATTATATTATGTTATATTATGTTATATTATATTATATTATATTATATTATACTATACTATACTATATTATATTATATTATATTATATTATATTATGTTATATTGTACTATATTATATTATATTATATTATATTATGTTATATTATATTATACTATATTATATTATATTAGGTATATTTAATTATAACCCAGGCAAAAACAAATAATAAATTTATTACTTCTGAATAATTTCTATCCAGTGATGTCATACCGACGAGCACCAAGAGAAGAAAGCGACGAATTATTGTACTGTGGCTTGGTCACTCGTTACGGTCCGCAACGCAGCCGCCACCGCGAGCGAATTAAACGTTACAAGTTTCGTATTGAAAACATCAAGAAACTCGAAAAACTCTTTCACTTCCATCTCGTCCCCGCCCAAAGCAAAAGTGAGCCGCGAGACGCGCCGTCACCACCTTTGTCGTCACCACCTCGCACTCCGAAACACAAAGGAACAGCTGCGTCTACGATAAACACGAAGGAACTGTCGCAACGTTTTAATCCCATCCTCGATTCAGTAACGAGGAATCGCGGCGTCCTCGGAATTAACCCTCCCCGGACAATGCGCGCGACTTTTTCGTCGCTGGTGGAACACGGTTTGCGCCCGACTGTCCGTACAGTAACGAATGTGTCGAGTAGAATAAGGTAGGCGCCATCTTTCTGGAAAAAGCCCCGTCGTGTTACGCGTACGTAAGAGGAGACAAGACACGCAGGTCCTGTTGACAGTACGACGGAATACATTTTGCATGAGAATCGGGATGGTTCGCCAATGAAGCAGAAGCAGCGCGCGCGAGAACGTCCGTGGCGAACGATTCGTGCATCGGTGATTCCGTGCATTCCACGTGGGATTAATCGATTTAACGGTTCGACGGGCCGAGGCAGTGTCCACTAGGTGCTATAATTTGATGGAGTGGCGTTCAGCGTACATCTCTTTCGCCCGTCATCCGCCGTCCGATTCATTGACCGTGCGTTTTCGCACTGTCACCGCGTAACCGTTGGGCCGCGGTGCTCGAAGCTGGGGACAAAGCGTTGGCGAACGACGCGCCATCCAAAGGGGGAATATATCGCGGAAAGTGGCAAGGAGGGAGGGAAGGGGGTAGGGGGGGACGATAATACGCGGCCACACGATCATTAATTCAAGTTTGCTCGCAGATATTCCCGGCTTCGAACACGGAAGCTCTCCTTTCTTCCTCCGGCCAGTGTCTCTGCCTCGCTGCCTCGGACGACACGCATAATATAGTACGCTGTTTCACAAAAATTAGGGGACATTTGAAAATGAATGTGACGCGATAAGAGAAAGCATTCGAATTTTTTTTTTTTGTTAAACAAGAACGTCAGAAAGTCACATGTCGTTTGCTTCTCTGATAGAATCATTGCAGATGAGATGATTAAGCCACTTGGGGCTGGCAACTGTATTTGCGGACCGAGTGTAATGTAATGCGTAATCTCTAAAATTCAGTGTTTTTTTATTCGCTTGTCACTATTATTATTGTGTAATTTACTTTCGATAGTTTTTTTAAATGTGGCAACTTTTAAAATAATATAATTTGACGTGTGTAATAAATAATTATATGTATAGATGTTACTATTAAATTATTTTTTAAATAGTTATTAAAATGATATTATTAAATTATTTATGTGTATATATAGTCATACTTTAATATATGTAATAAGTAGTATTTTTATTAATTTTAAAAATATAACTTAGTATAAATATGAATATATATATAATTTAAATATATATATATATACATATAAATAATTTAATAGTAATATTCACATATATAATATTATTTATTACATATATTAAATTATATTATTTAATATTTACTATTTATAATAAGTAATATTTTTATTTTTATTAATTTTAGAAATACTACTTATTACAAGTATGAAAATATATATATATATATAAATAATTTAATTACTATTTAAAAATTAATTTAATAGTAATATTTATATATATAATTATTTATTATATATATTAAATTATATTATTTAATATTTGCTAATATATATATATATACATATATATATTCATATTCTTACAGGATTCAATTCTCAAATTTTTACAGGTAATTGTCACCTCCAGCATAACGTACGAATTCAAATTATTATTATACGCAATATTTGATATTAAAAATCTACATTATTCCGATTTTAGAGTCACATTACCTGCAATTTGTACTATTCATTTATCCTAGATTTAAGAACGTGATTTTTGATCACTTCGAATGATTTACATGTATGTACAATATCTTAACGTATAGACTGATTATTGCTAACTGTACTAACTACTGGAACAGTAGTATGTTACAGTAGCTGTACTGCACTGTTGTACTACACAATAGCGTACACAAAAAAGTCTTATCGATTGTTCCTCTCCGCGAAAATCGTTAGCAAAAGGCAAAAGTACCGTGCGTGATATTTAAAGCCAGAAACCAGAGTGTTTATACACTTTCGACGGTTCAAATTCACAAAATCCTCGCCTTGATACAACCACGTCAACCGACGAAATTGTCAAGTACCGTCTACGCAACGATTCGAGAAACGATGCACGACGAGAGAGTGGAAGAGGTTGGATCAGCGACCCGCGGGCAATAAGATGGCGAATGCAAACGATAAGGGCCGATCGTGGCTGCCGGGTGCCGTTTAACAATGAAGCCCCGGTAAGTCGGGGTTCGCCTACCGCGGACACGGCCCGATCGATGATATAAATCGCTGGGTTCGTTAGTGAAATCAGCGCAACGGAACCGGCGGCGCTTAAATGCGAGAGAAAGAGAGAGAGAGAGAGAGAAGGGGGAGGGAGATATCGTTGCTTTAACGAGAGAAAGAGGCGCGAAAGAGAAATGGTCCTGCGTCCGCTGAAGGCATCGCGCTATGTATCTTTTGGTACTTCGCTGGCCTTTTTCGACTGTCCCAACTGGCATCCATCTTTAGCCTCCGTCTCGCTTCCGCCACTGGCTACGCTTCCAACTAGAGGAAAAAGAAATGATGCCGACAACCGTGTCCAGGTAATGAGAGAAATGGCACGTCGGCCCGCGTAATGAAAAACTCGTCGATGGAATTATGGCGGCCGCGGCGACGCACGAATTGATAATTATTCTTTCGCGTTTTGAGTTATTGGCTCTCCACCGTTCACATGCCAATGGGATTCTCTACGCGCGTGCAGTTGCGAGCATGTGTCACGTGCTTGTGGTATGAATGTTTAAGCATAGAAATGTTTTGTTTGGGTTATACTTAAATACACTTAATATAATATAATACAATATAATGTAATACAATACAGTGTAATACAGTACAGTGCAATACAGTACAGTGTGATACAGTACAGTGTGATACAGTACAGTGTGATACAGTGCAGTGTGATACAGTACAGTGTGATATAGTACAGTGTCATACAGTACAGTGTAATACAGTACAGTGTAGTGCAGTACAGTGTAATGCAATACAATATAATACAATACAGTACAATACAATATAATACAATATAATACAATATGATATAATATAATATACTATAGTTTTCTTTTTTTCTTTTCGACGATTAACGAAATTACACGGTAATGTAAAAAGTTGCTAAATATAAGATAAAGTATTTTTATAAGTTTTGTAAGTTTATTTTCAGTAATTGTAAAATACAAAATGAAGTATATTTGTATACTACGATGTAAAATATTTATTTTCATATTATGCGGTGATATAAAAAGTTTAGCCGACTCGATGCAATTACTTTTCGTCACTAGTGAAAGAGAATTTGTTTCAAAATATTTTTGGTTTAGGATATTACATTTCAAATATATTATACTGTAATCAAATAATATATTATAATATATCAAATAATAATATATTGAATATATTATATAGATATATTTAAAATATATTATAATATATAAAATAATAATATATTAAGTATTATAATTATATAATTATATTAATATATTATATATTTTAAATATATTATAGTGTAATCAAATAATATATTATATATATTAAATATATTATAATTATATTAATATATTATATATATTTTAAATATATTACAGTGTAATCAAATAATATATTTTATATATTTCATATATTATTCTGGGATATATTGTCCCAGTCTTTTATATCGGGATCATATATCCCAGAAGATGGTGACAAGAACATTATACATGCATCATACATATGTACATGCTTGTTCTCGAAATCGTGATAGAAACATGTGAAACAAGTCATGTTCCATGGTTCACAAAACAACTACACGTTGTATAACATATTATTATAACGATACATCGTACAATAACAAGGAAAAAATTTATTTATCACAACTTCGTCCCAGTAGTCTCGAAAAGTGTGAAAAAGAGGGAGAATTGCGTCCGTATACTTGCATAAAACTCTACGTTTATACGAGGGAGTTTATCTAGCTCATTCTTCCCCAAGGCAGTTGCAACCTATTTCACGATCCACCCTCCCGGCGAAGAAAGAACTATGCAAATGGCGGCGCCCGAGTAGCGAAACGTCGGATGAAATACGAGGTTCCGATCATAGGAATCCGAAACTCTCCGACCGTTGATATCTATACCGATATTCCTCGATCGGATAGCTAAAGGGTCAATGCCGGCATAGTGATTACCTGCTAAACAATTTCACATGGACACCAGTCGCAACAGACCTCACTCCCTCCGCTGCACCATGTTATTTCCGAAATGTATGCGCCGCTCTTTTACGCTCGCGTTATATATTATCGCGGTGTGTATTATCACGCGTGCAAGCGAACAAGAAGCGGATCGTCGATCGGAGGAAGGCGTGAGGCGAGGTGGGGGCGTGTTAAAAGCAGATCTAAACGTCGATTCATCGCGAGATGGAAACGAGAGCGGATCAACGAGTCGGGCACGATTAATTGGCGCCTCTTTAATATTGTAAAGCGGCAATAACTCAACCCGGTAGGACCGTGTAATTAAGCATGATAAGTCACGGTTGCGGAGGGAGAGTAGGCGAGAGATCTCTCCCTAGAGTGCCAGGGAGAACGATCTGCATGACCGGAGGCCATTCAGATGGCCGCCGCGAATCAGTTTCGGCGGATCTGCCACCGATCTCGGCTTTTCGCGCATTCATCATCGCCGACGCGCGTCTTCAACTAGGCGTGTCGGTGTCGGCTTCGGGGCGCGAATCTCCAAATCCTCCTGACGAGACTTTCTCCTATCTCTCTCTCTCTCTCTCTCTCTCTCTCTCTCTCTTTCTCTCGCGCCGATACGGGCAGGTGTGGCTGACGATGTCCACCTCCGGGCAAGTCTTTCTCTCTCTCCCGATTTTTCGCCTATCGTGATCGACGAAAATCGCTGGTCGGAGGGAACGAGCTCTGATATGTCACGCTATTCACTTTTCGGATAACGTCGATGAGGCGGCAGACGCTCGAGGAGATTTCACGTACGAAACGAAGGGAAGATCGTCGACGAGTTGAAATTCGGTGAAACGAATTGGTTTCAATCTGTTTCGACGCTTTCATTTCTTCCAGCGTCAAGATCGTTTTTGACAAATCGTTGAAACATTTACTCGGTTGGTTACTTTTACTTGAGAAACAACGTTGCTTGTTCGAGAGTAACTTCGTAACCACGTTCGATTTTTTCTTTCGAATCGTGTGTCAAAATTTTTACTACATCAGCCGCGTTAGATACTTTTACTTGAGAAACAAGTGACTACTTACTGATAGTGACTATGACTGATAGTGAACTACAGTGACTCCTATTGATATTCGGACATCGTGCTGTTCGAAATATTGTTGTGGACTTCGATTGTTTATAATAGTAAGTTTAGAATAATTTTTTAATAATATATTTTCTTTAATAACGATATATATTTAATAACATATAAATATATTTAGTAATATAGAAACATTCATTGTAGTTGATGGTAACATAAATTTCATTTATTCATTGCGCATGTTGCTTCTTATAATTCACAATGTGTTAAAATAAACCACGAAAGCTCGTGTCGATCGTGACGATACTTTAAATTAAAAAGTAATATGTCTGAGAAAGATGTATTTTGATAAAATATAATTTATTTATATTATTACCAAAATTTAACAATTTATAACATATAATATTATTTTATCATTAGAAATAATATTTATTATTATATTTTAATTTAAAAAAATTAACTCTTTCATCAGACGTCTAATGAAAATTTATACATGATAAATAAAAAATTATTTATTTATTATTAATATATAAAGAACATATTAATTTTAAAATTAATTATACGTATATTAAATGTACATTATTTATAATATAAATGAAGTAATAAAATTTAATTTCTTTTTAAATATATTTTTGCACAATTTTATTATTAATAATTGGTGATTTTATAATAAAATGAATTATTTATGAATTTTCAATAATTTTATTTTATTAGATTATTAAATATTATAATAATCGAAATATGTACTTTTTTTTCTTTTTACTAGCCCTCCAAAGTATTCGTAACTTTTGGACCGGTCGAAACTGTCCTACCAAACTGCAAGGTTTACCCAATTCATCGCAGTAGGAATTAACCATTGATCAACGGATCAATAGCCCCGGATCGAGACGGAATCGGTCGCGACAGCGTGTTCTCTTGTTCGTTGTCTGACTGTCGTTAAGACGAGTTCAACCTTGCACTTGGACGCGTAGAAAACACGAGGAATTTCAAGATCACGTGGATACGTGGTCACGAGGACGTGAAGCGTTTCGTCGCGCGAACCGTGAAATACGGGAACGATTTGCCCGTGATGTCTTCCTCCTGAGGTGGTGAACGTTCGCGGTGAACGTCGATAAGGAGGAGATAGAAGGGGTGAGGCGCGCGAACGCTGGCAATGCCGGCGCTATTTAATTATCGACGCGATCGAGACCGGTTGTACATATTCGACGCTCGACAAACGATACGAATCGACTCGTCTCTCGATCTGTTATTACGACGATACGGCGCTTCCACGCACACAAGGCTATTTATAAGCCTTTCGATTCCGAGCCGCGATACCGCATCGATTCCGGTTGACGCTGATTGGTCAGCGATACTGAAATTTCGCCGCGCCACGCGACCATCTGACGATCGGTGTCTCGCGAGTGGCGAGATTGTGCAAATATTATGTCTGCAAAAATGATGTAGAATAATAATTAACCTCTTGCGCTGGAATGACGTGTACGTCGAGAATTTTTTGTCCGAAAATTGCAATTTTTTTTTAGTTTTATATTTAAGTATATTATATTATATCATATTATATCATACTGTATTATATTGTATTATATTTTATTGTATTATATTCTATTGTACTGTATTGTATTATACTGTACTGTATTACACTGTACTGTATTACACTGTACTGTATTACACTGTACTGTATTGCACTGTGCTATATAGCACTGTGCTGTATTACACTGTACTGTATTGCACTGTACTGTATTCCACTGTACTGTATTGCACTGTACTGTATTGCACTGTGCTGTACAGCACTGTACTGTATTACACTGTACTGTATTAAACTGTACTGTATTAAACTGTACTGTATTACACTGTATTTTATTACACTGTACTTTATTACACTGTATTACATTATATTGTATTACATTATATTGTATTATATTATATTATATTAAGTGTATTTAAGTATAACCCAGACAAAACATTTTTCTTCCATTGTACACGAATTCAAAAATACATTTTGCACAATACAATAAATTTTAATGCATAATTGCGTAAATTTTTAGATACAACTATCCAAAGATACTATTCTCCAAGTAAATCGGTCTCTAAGTGAAAAGTGAAGCGCGAAGTGTACCTAATCTAAAATTTAAAACTCAAGACTATACGAAAATGGTCAAAATGGTCAACATACGCAGTGATCATTTTTGTCAGATATTTCATAGATATAAAACAGTATATTTTTAGAGACTTTTCATAAAATACAGAAATAAAACTTTTTATACCATTATATACTATTGTATCATAAAGATTTTCTGTTTCTTTTATTTTAACGTCTCTGATGAAAATTTTATGCTCTAGTTCGTCGGTAGTTTTAGTATGAAAAAAGAGAGTTCTTTCCTTTCTGCGAAATCACTGATAAAATGATGCCATCGTTATTCGATGCGTTATATCATATCGTTACATTAGAATGTTAGATTTGAACATCACACTGTGTCATAGTGTGTCATATTACCTGAATATTAAGAAACATTCAGATCAATTATACTATTATTATTTGAAGGCTCTCAACATTTTCATAAATAAAAAATTCTCAAATGTATCAATATATGTACGCAATGTTGAAATTGCAACATCCAGCAGTTATGATAGTTTGTATTCAATCAATTTTGTTATTAATCAATGCGATTCGTATTCTACGAAATTGTAAATGTCCGATTGTCGGTAACGTACGGACTTGGTCGTTCTCGATGTCACGGCCAATTTGCTCTTTCGTTTCATTGTTGCATTTATTTTTTATTGCCAAGGATTTTCATGTCATTACGTCTCTATCCACGCGTTCACGCGAACCGTAGCACCGTAGCAAATAGCGAGTCGAGGAACGAGCCAGAGACCTTGGACAAGAAGCGACGAAATGCCGAACGGTACAATACTTTTTATCGAACCTCCAACGACAAAACTCGCGATTTTTATCTCGGTTATTTAGCGCAGAAACCACGTTAGCGTTAGATTGTTAGATTGTTGGAGCGCGCTAATGCGTTTTTTTAAAATGACATCTAACATTTTCGACGACTTGGCCTCGAAAGAACCGTACGTTCAAGTCAAGTCGAACGACTTGGAATTTTCGAGATAAGAAGGATGAAATAGAAAACGGCACAAAAATTCGAAAGCGTGTGTTACTAAATTAGTACTGTTACAAGGAAGAATATCATGAGGTTGTTACGGGATTTGGGTCCCAATCGAGTGTAACGCCAAAATATTAAGTTTGTACATTTGATACATTATACTTGGTACATTGATACGATTTGGTACATTATACTTGTGACAAAACTCGACTGAATTAAGCTGGTGATGGTTCTACTAATAAACTAAAATTCTACTACACACTGTTTTACTCAATCCTCAACGATTTTACACGATCTGCTGGAACTGCAACAACCCTATTTTTCCTCAATACTTGTTTTTTCCAAAACTTATAATAGTGATTTTAGCTAGTAATATTTTTCTAAATACCTGTTTATTAATATTTATTAATATAGTAATATGTTATTATTAGTATTTACTAACACCAAATACCTATGTTTATTGATATAGTAATATTTGACTATTAATATTTATAATACCAAATATCTATGTTTATTAATATAGTAATATTTTATTATTAATAGTTATTAATATCAAATACCCATGTTTATTAACATAGTAATATTTTATTATTAATATTTATTAATATCAAATACCCATGTTTATTAACATAGTAATATTTTATTATTAATATTTATTAATACTAAATAGCTATGTTTATTAATATAGTAATATTTTATTATTAATATTTATTAATATCAAATACCCATGTTTATTAACATAGTAATATTTTATTATTAGTATTTATTAATACCAAATACCTATATTTATTAACATAGTAATATTTTATCATTAGTATTTATTAATACCAAATACCTATATTTATTAACATAGTAATGTTTTATCATTAGTATTTATTAATACCAAATATCTATGTTTATTAATATACTAATATTTCATTATTAATATTTATTAATATCAAATACCTATATCTATTAATTTATTATTTATATTTACTTTAATTTAACGTTTAACGAGGGATTTCGAGGTATGGAACAACTCGTCCCCAGTTAAAAATAAATCAAACACAACGAATATGCTTCGTAAATTGAAACGAACATTATATTAATTCAAAGATGCTTCGTATATTGAAACGAACATTATACTATTTCATTATTTATTTATTTCATTAAAACGAATGTTATTCTATTCACAAATACAAACGAATACAATAAATATGCATCAGAATTTCTCCGCTTAAGGAACATTCGGTCGGAATGCCGATCCCTCGATCTCTCAGCCTTCCGCGCGCGCACATTCGGAAATCAAAAATAGTCATTCAGAAATGAAATAAAACACGGACGAGTGGTACGGTTTCCCGTGGTGTGGAGTGCAAGCGGGAGAAATCGAAAGGATCGTTACCATCGGCCGTGGGCCGAAAGTGCAAGATAGTATGTCAGAGAGTTAAGGTAGGTCGGGGCGTAACCCAGGATCAAACGAGTCAATAACTCGTGCCTCGGTGCCACCTCCACCCACAATGAGAAATCGCCGTGGCTTACAATGAATGTGGGTGCGCGGTGACGTATCGGTCGTGAGATATTGCAGCCACTGCAGCCACGTGTGCCCGTTGATACGTATGTCTTCATGGAATCGGTACCCCGAGCGACGGGGGACATTCCTCGTGTTCGTCGAGCAACGCGTAAAACAATCGTCGCCGACGCAACTGGCCAGACCGAACAGATCTGATCTGACGAAGGAACAGAGAACCGGCCACGCTCGCGAGACAGCTCTTTCCTCTCGCGTTTCGGGATCGTTGCGTTCGCGTGTTGCTGTTTCTTCGATCGACTCGATTCGTTCTCGCTTTTGAGTTCTGAATCAACGTGAATTTTCACCCTTTTGCAACCGTTATAAATTAATCACTTTGTAGATTGTATTCCCTTTTTTTTGATAATTAAATTTACCCTTGTGTGGATCAAAGTTGGTCATTCGGAATTAATATTAATTTTCACCCTTTTTCGTTATAAATTAAACTCTTTGTAAATTGTATTCCTTTTTTTTTTTTGCAAATTAAATTCACCTTTTTATAAATCAAAGTTGGTCATTCCGAATTAATATTAATTTTCACCCTTTTTCGTTATGAATTAAACCCTTTGTAAATTGTATTCTTTTTCTTTTGCAAATTAAGTTCATCCTTGTATAGATTAAAGTTGGTCATTCCGAATTAATATTAATTTTCACACTTTTGCGTTATGAATTAACCTCTTTGTAGATTGTAGTATTCCTCTTCTTTTGCAAATTGAATTCACCCTTTTATAAATCAAAGTTGGTCATTCCGAATTAATATTAATTTTCACACTTTTGCGTTATGAATTAAACCCTTTGTAGATTGTAGTATTCCTCTTCTTTTGCAAATTGAATTCACCCTTTTATAAATCAAAGTTGATCATTCCGAATTAATATTAATTTTCACACTTTTGCGTTATGAGTTAACCTCTTTGTAGATTGTAGTATTCCTCTTCTTTTGCAAATTAAATTCACCCTTTTATAAATCAAAGTTGGTCATTCCGAATTAATATTAATTTTCACACTTTTGCGTTATGAATTAACCTCTTTGTAGATTGTAGTATTCCTTTTTTTTGCAAATTAAATTCACCCCTTTATAGATCAAAGTTGGTCATTCCGAATTAACATTAATTTTCACCCTTCTGCACTGTAAATTCACCCCTATGCAGATCGTATTTACCCATTCTGAATTAACATGAATTTTCACCCTTTTATGGATCAAATTTGGTTATTCCGAATTAATGTTAATTTTCAGTCTTTTGTACTGTAAATTCACCCCTTTGCAGATCATATTTACCTTTTGCAAATCACCCTTTCACAGATCAAATTTGCCCACTCTGAATTAACATGAATTTTCACCCTTTTATGGATCAAATTTGGTCATTCCGAATTAACGTTAATTTTCACCCTTTTGCACTGTTGTTCTTCTTCCACTGAATGTTATCCATCGAACAAAGATCAACTATAGGGTAAACTATGAAATAATGGTTTAGAGCAGAATAGTGTACAGTAGACTGGAATAGACATTTTCACTGACTTCCACTACTAGAACCTTCCAATCTAACCAAAGTGTTGTCAATTTAAATAAATAAAGGAAAAGTGCTTGGTCTCGACGAAAGTAAAAATTGAAAAATCAAGGGTATGAAAGATCTTTGCCATTTTTGCAAACACGCGACATCTCTCGCTTCTCTTCGATCCTTAACGCTGGCAAACAATGAGCTTGAAATAAGCATTGAAAGTAGAAAACTCCAGGGGGAGGGGGTGGGAATAATAAGAGAAATTAATAATTTCACACTAATACAATAATCAGATGGCTCACAATGGCTGCAAAGTATTACTGGTCGGAGAGGGATCCAGTTATTTTAGTTGCTTTCTCTCTCCCCCTCACTCTCTTTCTCTTGGCGCATTATTTTTTCGCTGTTTCGAAAATATCTTCGTATACATATATACATACATATGTATATAGTATACGGCTGCATAAAACGTGAAGTGTGGCTGCGTGAGGCACGAGACAATAATAATTCGTGGCCGGAGGGCTCGCAGCACGCAGCTCGCACGCAGCCTATGCTCGCGATTCTAATCCTTGGGCAATTTGCACAGAGCGCCGTAAAATAAGAGGCACACGAGCCACACACATACACACATGCACACACACGAGGCCACAGAGTCTCTCTTTCTCCGCTCTTTCTCTCCGATCGGTCAAACACGATTCGTAGAAGAGGATTCGTAGCAGCGGCGAGAGCCGATTGCGAAAAAACGAACCAACAATTTTTTTCTGCCGGATGTCCCTCGAAAGTGACGCTCCTCTTCATTTTACACGATAGAAAAAATAGCGACGGTGCCTCGCCGTTTGTTTCTGTCTGACGATTCGAGCGAGCAACGTTTTTTCCAACCATTTTTCTGCTCGGCGTCGAGTTAATTGTGACGTGCGAGTGACTCCAAAATTAATATCCGAACATCGAATATTGAAATTAGTGTGTTTAATAATAAATGAATTTGTAATGAGTATATTGAAACTGGAATAGACATTTTCGCTGACTCGGACTACTAGAACCTTCCAATTGTAATTATAATGACTTAACAACTTTATAAACTCATAATAATATAATAGTTATAATAAGACTTAGAAATTTGTAATAATTATAATAATTAGACGGCGGATTTTTATGCATTTGTGGGAAATTTGAAGGTACAAAACTGCAAAAGGCAAAAATATATGAAACATACAAAGTAGAATGTTTGTTATAATGCTTAGTAGATGGAACAAATTTCTATCTAAGTTCTGTTTGTTTAATTTTTACGTTTGTGACAATTTGAAAATGCATATGCAGCCTGACATAATAACATAATATAATATAATAATATATATAAATACAAATATGTAATATAATATAATACAAATATAAATAATAATATAACATAATACTATTATAATATATATTAATATATATTATAATTATGTTACATTATTATTTATATACATATACATAATATATATTATATATATATATATATATATTATATTTGAAGTGCATAAAAATCTGCAATCTAATAATAACATAATATAATTTAATAATATATATAAATATAAATATGTAATATAATATAATACATATAATATAATTATATACATAATATATCATATATATATATTATATAACATTGTATTATGTTATTATTAGACTGCAGACTTTTATGCATTTCAAATATAATATAATATGTCAAATATAAATAGTAATATAATATAATTTTAAAACTACTACAATAAAACACGATTTTCTCAAAAACAGAGGTTTTAATGAAAAATATTTCATTCTTTCTTTTGGACTCATTTTTATATTCAAAATCACCACCTCCCTCCAATCGATTGACCACGCACTCGCAGGACATCTAATCTTGCGCTTCAAAATTCCCAAGAAGTGCATAAAGATCCGCACTTATAGTCATTATTGAAAGTAGTACAGTCATCGTCGAATCTACCGTGGCAGAGGAAACACCAGCCCCGAAAACAACGAACGGAATCCGAACGGCCGTAGGGGCCATATTTGGACGAGTTCAAGATACTCCTCCAGAGAGCAGAAGAATCCGCGAAATGAACCGTTCGACCGGTGGACGAGATTCTTCAAAGCGTAGAAGGTCGTGTTAATCGGCGGTGACCGGGACCATCAAGAGAACGTTCGTCAGGCGAATTCCTAGAGCGGTCAGAAACCCAAGAAATCGGTTGGAAACGCGCGGCTGACGCGCCCGAAACCTTTTCAAGTGGTTACTTGCGCTGGCAACTGCATTGCGGACCATAACGAGTGACCAAACCGTATACGACAATTCGTCGCTTTCTTTCCGAACTCGCCGGTATATCACTGGATAGAAATTATTGAGAATGGATTATAATTAAATGTACTTAATATAATATAATATAATATAACATAATATAGTATAATATAGTATAGTATGATATAACATAATACAGTATAATATAGTGTTGGATGACCAACCCACATAAAAGTGGACTGTGAATAGTTAGTCATAAGGGCAAGATCCAATACTTGGTCATCCATGCTCAACCAACCAAACTGGACAACCAAATATATATAAGGACATGTTTTACAGTAGAGAGTTAGAATACTATAGTAAAGTTAGACAGAATAGAATACTACAGTAGAGAGAGACAGACTAGAAGATCACAGAACATTCTATATCATCCTACATCATACACGACCACGAACAAGGAATAAACTCTTCAAAATTATAAGCGTGTTGACTCCACGGAATCCAACAATAGTATAATACAGTATAATATAGTGTAAAATAATATAATACAGTATAATATAGTGTAATATAATATAATACAGTATAATACAGTGTAATATAATACAATACAGTATAATACAGTATGATATAATACAATATAGTATAATACAGTATAATATAATATAATACAGTGTAATACAGTATAATATAATATAATACAGTGTAATACAGTATAATATAATATAATACAGTATAATATGGTGTAATATAATATAATACAGTATAATACAGTATAATATAATATAATAGAGTATAATACAGTATATTATAATATAGTGTAATATAATACGATACAGTATAATACAGTATGATATAATACAATACAGTATAATACAGTATAATATAATATAATACAGTGTAATACAGTATAATATAATATAGTATAATATAGTATAATATAATATAATATAATATAATAAATATAATTAAATATAAAACTGAAAAAATATTGCAATCTTGGAACAAAAAATTCTCGACGTATCATGCCAGCACAAGAGGTTAATAAACGGTGGTGAGTTATCACGAGAACTGGGGGGCTCTCCGCGGGCGAGGACCTTCGAACCTCTGTGCATCTTCCTCGTATCCTCGTCGTCGTCGTTCGAATAGTCCTGTTTCGACCGAATGGCGCTTCGTCGACTCGTCTACGCGCTCCGGGCTGAATTTCGTCGTGTGGGAAGAATAAAAGAAAAACGTGAGGAGAGGAAGCACCCGACACCCGGAATAATCCGCTCGCGGAGGATGTCGCAACACAGACGGCGATTAATCGACAGTGCACCGCAGAATAAAGCCGGCAATAACTTAATGGGGGCTCCATTCCCGAACGTTGCCTCGATCTCTGAACCCTTTGCTTGCGAAAACTAAGAAAACCGAACGACTAATTTTAGTTTGTTTTAATGATCCTAATCTAATTGTAAATAGCAGAATTTTTGGTTTCGCGCGTGACAGGACTTTTTCCTGACTTTTGGCTACATTTTCGTATTAAGTTGCGCGCGTTTAAACGAAGATGATTTTTCAATATTCAAAGAACGCAATTTGTTAGTTATTGAATTTCACGTTCGGATAGTTTTGTAAAGTTGCAGTCGTTTTGTATCTTCGAATTATTGACGTGCGATTAAAAATTAAAAATATTTAAGATGAGATAGTTATATTCGGTCACTCGTTGATCATTTCTTGTATTATATTCTATCAATACTTCCTACACCATTGAATTATTTATTTAGTTACGTATTGTTTTGCGACAAAAATCTGAGAACCAATATTTTCTTCACTTAAGTTGATAACTTACTTGCCCACATTTTAATGTTCAAAGATAATAATAAAAAATTGTAAAAAATAAGAGAATAATAATAAATTCGACGATAATAAAGAATTATGAAAAATAATACTGAAATAATAATAAATTCAAAGATAATAATAAAAAATTATAAAAAATAATAATAAATTCGACGATAATAATAAAAAATTATGAAAAATAATACTAAAATAATAATAAAGTAGTAGATAATAATAAAAAATTATTATAATAAAAAATAATAAAAATATTATTTTCTTATAATATTCTTCTATATTCTTCTTCTAATAATATTTTATAATAAAATATTATTATATTAAAATAAAAATAAAATAAAATATTATAAAAAATAATAAAATAAAAATAATAACAATAAAATATTAACAACAATATAACAACAAAATAATAAAATAAAATATTATTATAAAAAATAATTAAAAAATTACAGTTCATCATTTGGAAATGGCGTATAATATTACTGGTCACAATTTGCCTCGTCAAAAGTCTCTTCGAGGCTCGTAAGTACGAAGTACACACGTATCAAGCACGCTGATTCATATTATCAGCTCGTGGACATCTCTCGGCTCGACGTCTGGGCGATATCGCGCCACGCGAAAATAATTCACTTCGTACTTTCTATTCCTCCTGCTTGACTAATATCTCGCGTTTGCCGGACTTTCGAAATTGAAATCAGTATAAATCGCGTATAATCAATCGATCAATCTGAGATGCTGAAGCGGTTGTGTAATTATACCAGATGCGACGTGGCGCGTGTAACTTGCAAACTGTTTGATACAAGGCCTCTGACAGATCTGGCCGTATCGCGAGATCGATCAATTACATCGTCGTCCCGCGATCAACGCGAATCTTAATCGAGTTATGCCACCGTATGCCACGCGTATCGTTGTATCCATTCGTCTAGCGTTAAGTAGCATAACGCGTCAATTGATAAAATAGTGCAACGATCTACGACAATCTATGGAGATCGTTGCTCCGTTGATTTATATTTCACTGATCACCACCACGTTTTCAGAATTATTCCGACAAAGAGACAAATATCATTGACGATGAATTTCAAGTAAAACAGATAACTAGATAATAATTATAAAAATTCGCTTTCGTCGCACTTTATTCGGATATAATATCTTGTAGAAATTAAACATCTTGTCCCATAGTTAAACTTGTGAAAATTTGATTGAAGTCTCAATTTGTTTATGTGTGGAAATGTTTTCTCTGCCCCTACGTTTTTGTAATCGTTATGTACTATTATGAATATATTACATGCATAATATATGTAATGTATATATAATGTATTAAATTATATATATTATATTACGTATATTGTGTAAATATATACCTGTACATACATTTATAAAGATAGAACTAAAATAGAACTAACATACAACAAAACTAGATTGTTCCTGGAATATTTTAATCGTATTTGAATACCGTATCAATACAATAAAGCCGACTAGCATGTTACAAGTTATAAATTATATCGTATATACGTTTAAAAAGATTGCAAACAAATAGAAATAGATCTGGTAGAAATACGATAGACTCAGAACCATTATTTTTGTCGACTATAAATTATATGATTTGAATTAATATTATGGAAATAAAATTTTCTATTAATTTAAATTATCATATTTATAAATTTTAAATTTACACTCGAAAATTACATATATATATATATATATATATAATATAATATTTTTTATATATATAACAACGGGTACTATATATAGTAAAATAATTATATTATACAAAGCGCGGAGCTAATTGTCTCGACGAGGGTACACGGGCGCGTAACGACGAGCAAGGTCCACGCTTGTGAAATCTCTCTGAAACGGCCACTGACCTTCCCCACGAGGCCCTCGACGAAGCTGTCCTCGCGATTCCGCGCACTCGAGATACGCGCAATGAAGGTCGTGTGAATGCTCAAGCGTAATCTTCTCTTGAATCGCGCGCGCGCGGCGAGAGGAAGAGAGCGGCGCGAGGCGCTTGAGATAAAGCTAAGAGAGCGGCGGCGGCTGCGTAGCACGGAGGGGCGGGGAAGGGGTTAACTAGCATCGATCTCAGGATGGAGAACTAGAAGCGGCAATTAACTGAAGTTCCAGTATGCTCCTGCTCGTCTTACCCCCTTAACTGTAGTTGCACTTTATCCACGATTTCCTTTCTTTCTTATCCTCCGCCAGTCACCGCTTCGTTCTCTCGTTCGCGATCGTTATCTAGGTTATGACATTTTGTCCGCGTTATCGCGCTGGCTCGTGGCGAAAATTGTGAAATTACGAAAGATGCGTCTCGTTTTACGATCGAATCGAAAGTTTGTGGAATTCTGGTTTCCAAAAGTGTGGGAGGTTATGGTTCTATTTAGAAGTGTGGAAACTTCTTTTTAAAATAACATTCTCGCTGTACATTCCAATGAGAGCAGATAAAGAGTAGCTGTTGAAAATTACAGGTTTCAGTTTCAGAACTTGTATCATAAAAGTAAGGATTTCTCTGTTCCTGATGATACGAATTAATAATTCCGTCAATGTTGAAAAAATTTTTTCGATGACTTTGCAACGACTGTTCAGTGAATAGTATAATCAACGAGAGCAGATAAAGAGTAGCTGTTGAAAATTACAGGTTTCAGTTTCAGAACTTGTATCATAAAAGTAAGGATTTCTCTGTTCCTGATGATACGAATTAATAATTCCGCCAATGTTGAAAAAATTTTTTCGATGACTTTGCAACGACTGTTCAGTGAATAGTATAATCAACGAGAGCAGATGAAGAATAGCTGTTGAAAACAAAGGTTTCAGTTTCAGAACTTGTATCATAAAAGTAAGGATTTTTCTGTTCCTGATGATACGAATTAATAATTCCGTCAATGTTAAAAAAAATTTTTCAATGACTTTACAACGACTACTCAGCGAATAGTATAATAATGGTAGAACGATGTTAAATAAATAAACAAAATCTTTTACCCTAAATTCGTTCCCTCTACGTTCTGAAACTGTTTCCTTCACATCGATCCAAAAACAAAATCGAAATATCGTACATGCAAAGTCAAAAGCATTCTGAGACCGAAAACCAAAGGATAGTGACGGCGAACCTTTTTGTAGGTCAAATTTTGTTCATTATCTTTGTTAGTAATAGCTCGTGGGTCGCTAAGTCAGTGGCGTCACTTGGAAAGGGGGAGGGGAGGATGGTTAAAAACTACTTTTTCTTGGTTCTCACTTTTATAATCCTCTGAAAAGTTTACGTTTCTTTTTTTTACTTTTGGAAGTGAAGAGCAAAAAAATAAATGTCGACGTTGAAAAATTGATACAGAAGGGGTGACATCGTGCCCAGTCACCCCTGCACTATACATTAGATATATATATACTTT
This sequence comes from Tetragonisca angustula, assembly GCA_036937485.2. Taxonomy (NCBI): domain Eukaryota; kingdom Metazoa; phylum Arthropoda; class Insecta; order Hymenoptera; family Apidae; genus Tetragonisca; species Tetragonisca angustula. Next base: position 42,222 of record JAWNGG020000358.1, on the reverse strand, counting down.
ATTTCTCAATATTTTTTATTGCCTTAATTCTCTCTTTTATTATATAAAAAACCTAGCAAAGCTACCCATTCTGAGAATGGAATCTAGTGTGTTTTTTTAGTGTTTATTACATCTGTTTAATATAAAATTTTTTGGACACAACTAACTCATTCAAGACTTAAAATACCTATATGTATACATAACCTAGTCGTAAGTCCTCCATAAAACACAATTATGCATTTATTTCTCACTTGTAAGCTCTAAACGAACGCTTGTAACTCTCTTAACGTTTTTCGAAAAAAAGAGAGGTTCGAAGAAATGATTAAAATTCTTTTACATACATGACGACAAGTTATCATAAAAATCGACGCGTAGGTCGGTGTCTGGACCCGCGGGTCACAGGTTCGCCGTCATTGGCCTAGGAACAATCGGTACGAAAACGAGAACGCAACGACGCGAGTGGAACAACAGGTTCTATCTCCGCCGATAATGAACATTCTTCGTCTTCCGGCCAGTCTCCGCTCCTTTATCTGCTTTCCCTCGCTGGTCATCGAGTTGACTTATTCCCGCTCATTGTCGCCATTCCAGGCCTCTAGTCCCCAGGGGGATAGAGAGAGAGAGAGAGAGAGAGAGAGAGAATGTGAAGGCGACGCTTTTGCAAGAGAGCAGGTTCGGACCTAGGAATTTATCACCGCTACCGACAGCCATTAATATGGCATTGTGCGCCCGCGGACACCGGCAGTGGCTCGTTCATCTTTTCGTGACGCGTTAACGACTGACCTCTGCCGCGGAAGAAAGGGCTCCTGAAGGTACATACTTGCCCGTACGTCAGATCCAGATCCACTGGATCGTTCTGTCGCAATTTGGCTGGTCGATCGCGCGTACACGAAGAGAAGCGTTGCGAAACACGGAAAAGAACACTGAAGTTTCGTTTGTCGATGCTAGAACTAATGGAATTCCTAACCCAAACCTAATCCAAACCTAACCACGGAAAAGAATACTGTGAAGTTTCGTTTGTCGATGCTAGAACTAATGGAATTCCTAACCCAAACCTAACCCAAACCTAACCCAAACCTAACCACGGAAAAGAACACTGTGAAGTTTCGTTTGTCGATGCTAGAACTAATGGAATTCCTAACCCAAACCTAACCACGGAAAAGAACACTGAAGTTTCGTTTGTCGATGCTAGAACTAATGGAATTCCTAACCCAAACCTAATCCAAACCTAACCACGGAAAAGAACACTGTGAAGTTTCGTTTGTCGATGCTAGAACTAATGGAATTCCTAATCCAAACCTAACCCAAACCTAACCACGGAAAAGAACACTGTGAAGTTTCGTTTGTCAATGCTAGAACTAATGGAATTCCTAACCCAAACCTAACCACGGAAAAGAACACTGTAAAGTTTCGTTTGTCGATGCTAGAACTAATGGAATTCCTAACCCAAACCTAATCCAAACCTAACCACGGAAAAGAACACTGTGAAGTTTCGTTTGTCGATGCTAGAACTAATGGAATTCCTAATCCAAACCTAACCCAAACCTAACCACGGAAAAGAATACTGTGAAGTTTCGTTTGTCAATGCTAGAACTAATGGAATTCCTAACCCAAACCTAACCACGGAAAAGAACACTGTAAAGTTTCGTTTGTCGATGCTAGAACTAATGGAATTCCTAACCCAAACCTAATCCAAACCTAACCACGGAAAAGAACACTGTGAAGTTTCGTTTGTCGATGCTAGAACTAACCCAAACCTAACCCAAACTTAACCCATTTTGTTATTGACCCTATTTTTTCCTTATCAGTACAAAGGCAAAGTCCTGGAAAAATTTGTGAAGAAAATTAGATGAAACCGTGCTCAAGGATTTGATCTTGAGTTTCCCCTGTTTGAAGGCGAATACTTAATCAACAGCGCCGACGATTTCCTACCCAAACCTAACCCAAACCTAACCCAAAGAATTCCCATCAGATACGTTAAATTGGTAAAAGTAGGAGAGCTTTATGCTGCAAGCTTCTATTTCTTCTTTATACTTTACGAAAGATCGTTTCAATTAAAAAATTTGAAGATTTACAGACTGTCTTGCACGTATCTGAAGTTTCTAACGGGAAATTAGAACATTTGTCGGGAACGAGCAACGCCTTGCAGATTTTTAAGCGGTATCAATTTACGAACGCGCGTCATCCCTCGGACAATCGCTCGCGAACGGGGGTGAGGTTTATGCGAAATCCGACAATTACTAATTCGCCGATGCTGGCGCGAGATATCCCGATAAATCTCGCATTATCCTTGGTCTATTGCCCGGCGCGAGTGCCGTTTAATGGAGGGAAACGTTTTTTTTTTTTTTTTGCTCGTATTTGTCCAAGTACACACTCGGTGTCTTCCAAAGAAATCCATCATCAACTCTGACAATAATCAACCATATTTTCACCGCGAAACTCCAACGAAACTATTCAACCAACCGTTTCCCATTTGTACCTAAACGAAACAAGAAAAAGAAAGAGAAAAACGAGGAAAAGGAGGAAAGAAGAGAGCTCGGTTTCTCGTCGAGATGAAAATTGATTTCGAATCGCGCACTTATACAGGGTGTCCGTAAAGTCTCTTTACAATTTCAAAAATTTGTCACAAAGGCAAATGAAAGGGCAGATGAGTGGAAACTACTACAGAATGAGACGTATATATTCAAGTTTTCTTTCTGCCTCGTTTAATACACCCCTGGTATGGGCACCATAGTTGCACAAAGCACGATCGATGAGATTTTCCTTAGACGTTCTTGATCGTCTCCTCCCTTTATCGAACACTGTACCTGTCTCCATAAATTTCTCGTCCCATGCACGAATTGACGAACGTGACGCTTATGGATCTCTTTCATACTTAGCTCGGAAGTTTCGCTGAGTCTGCTGATCCGATTTGGTTTCAATAAACCATAATACACACTGTATCTTGAAGAGTAGCCATTTTATAAGGGATTCATTTAACAGTGTCTTATTCATCAACAGGACTACTTGAAACGCAATGTGATGAAAACTTTGATAACCACTGAGTACACAGAATAAATCTGACGAAGATATCTCGTCAATTGCCTTTGTAAGAAATTCTTGAAATTGTAGAGGGACTTTATGGACATCCACATGGGGTTATTTTAAAGATATCGCGTATCGAACAAAGATAAGGGTCTAAAGCTGAGTCCAAAGCCACTGATCTACAGCAGGATCCAAAGCCACTGATCTAAAGCAAAGGACCACTGATGCCATTGCCACCATTGATGATGGTATGCTACAGCAAGCATGGCAAGAAATCGAGTACCGTTTTGATGTGCTTCGTGCAACTTAATATATATATATACTTCGTATAATATAATACTTCGGGCGCCCATATAGAGGTGTATTAAGTAAGGCAGGGAAAAACTTAAACACATACGCCACGTTTTTTAGTAATTTCCACTTATCTGTCTCTTCATTTGCCTTTGTAACAAATTTTTGAAATTGTAAAGAGACTTTACGGACACCCTGTATCTCGTCGTTGTCCACCGTGTTTGGATGCACGCGCGCGTTAAGATCTATGCGGAAACGCTTAACTTATGAACTCATCCCGCGAATTGCCAGCAATATACCACAGGAACCACGTGCGGCACCGCACTGAATAGAAACGTCTTTGGACTGAACGATGCGGATTCTCTCCCTCCTGCCCCCTAACGCCCCGCGTGGATCTCTTCGTTTCCTGGATCATTGCCAAGGTGAAAACATCGGTACGTCACAGTCACCGGCACGTGCAATGATTAATGATCGTTCGACAACGCGCGGCACCGGTACGAGGCTCCGATCGAGAGGAACCTTCCCTTCCATCGTTCCAAGTAAAGGTAACGTTTTCTCATAATCGCGTCGGACGATTATTAATTTATATAATGGGAAAGCCATTGTTCCTGTTCCTTTTTCTCTATCTTCTTTTTCGATATTTTTTTCTTTATATCTAATATCACATTATATTATAATATGATGTATTATATTATCTTTTTTTAAATTCTTCTTTCTGTATTATATTATATATTACATTATCTATAATATTATATTATATATATTATCTAATTTTTTATATTCCTCTTTCTATATTATATTATATGTATTATCTAATTTTATCTAATTTCTATTATATTATATTATATCATCTAATTTTCTATATTCTTCTTTCTATATTATATCATATATATTAGCTAATTTTATTTAACTTCTATTATGTTATATTATATTATCTAGTACTTCATATCCTTCTTTCTATATTATTTTATATATAATTTCTATTATATCATATTATATAATCTAATTTTCTATATTCTTCTTTCTATATTATATCATATATATTATCTAATTTTATCTAATTTCTATTATGTCATATTACATTATCTAATTTTATCTAATTTCTATTATATTATATTATATCATCTAATTTTCTATATTCTACTTTCTATATTATATCATATATACTACCTAATTTTATCTAATTTCTATTATGTTATACTATATTATCTAATTTTTTATATTCTTTTTTCTATATTATTTTATATATATTATCTAATTTTATCTAATTTCTATTATGTTATATTACATTATCTAATTTTATCTAATTTCTATTATATTATATTATATCATCTAATTTTCTATATTCTTCTTTCTATATTATGTCATATATATTATCTAATTTTATCTAATTTCTATTATGTTATACTATATTCTTCTTTCTATATATATAATCTAATTTTATCTAATTTCTATTATGTTATATTATATTATCTAATTTTATCTAATTTCTACTATGTTATATTATATTATCTAATTTTATCTAATTTCTACTATGTTATATTATATTATCTAATTTTATCTAATTTCTACTATGTTATATTATATTATCTAATTTTTTATATTCTTCTTTCTATGTTATATTATAATATTACATTATATTATATTCTTCTCTTTTTATGTTCTTCTTTCTCCGCGCGACTTTCAAACGATGCACACTCATTGTTAGTCGAGAAATGTCTGATACCGCAAACGGGATTGTGTTGGAAATTATAGTTCAGTGACCCGTTCGGTTTTTTTTTTCTCGATCACGATCCGGTCGCAATGTATTGTCGGATAATAATGTGTTTGCATCATTGCGTTTATTCGTACGATGTTGAAGTATACTTTTGTTCTTGATGGTACAGGGTGGTTCATAAATGACGACACTATCTACGAGGCGGAATAAAATAAAATAAAATAAAATCCTTTCTTTCAGCGCTTCGTTTTCGAAAAAATCGACTCTAAAATTTTATCTAAAATATTTTATCTAAGATGTACGTTTAAGTAAGGGTTGACTTATCCATCTTATCTCGCAATGAACTGTTGTCATTGCCAATTTGTGTTTGCAAATATTTCCAGTTTCATAGAAACGTGAATTGAAATTTTATTATTTTTAAAAATTGCTGAAAATTGTTCCCGTTCAATACACGGTTGTGAACTCTTTGTTAAGTTTCTACGAACATATTGCACGATGTTTGTACGCAAAAAGAAACAAAATTAACCCCTGTCTGTTATCATTATACTGGAAAATCATATTCGACTTGATACCATTATTAAAAATCTACTAAATAAAGTAAAAATCTACTAAAATGTACTAAATAAAGTAAAATATCTTAAATTTTTGTATTAATAGAAATTACCATAGTCATCCCCTTCATCCCACAATATTATATTATAATGTAATAAATATTATATAATATACAATAGATATTTGTATATTTTGTATTATAATATAATCAATATTATATAATATGCAATATATAATAGATATGTATATATTTTGTATTATAATATAATAGATATTATATAATATACAATATATATGTATATATTTTGTATTATAATGTAAGAGATATTATACAATATAGAATTATAATATAATAGATAATATAATATAATATGTAACATATAATAGATATTTATATATTTTCTATCATAATATAATCGATATTATATAATATACAATATATGTATATATTTTCTATTATAATATAATAGATATTATATAATATATAATATATAATAGACATTATATTATAAAAATAATATCTATAAAAATCGTGGTTTTTTCGTATATCCTCCTGTACCAAGTACCAAGTACCGTGTACAAGTTATCCGACTAAATAAATTGAAATAAAATCGTCGTGCGTAAAGTTGAGGAAACCTGTCTCAGTTGCCAAAATCTGGATCGGTTCGTGCAATTGGAATATCGTGCTACGTGATTGGAGAGGACGCGCCCTGGATGGAAATTGCAGCGGTGGAACTCGCGGCGAGGTTCCCGCGAGGTGAGACCTGTTGCGGATCGCCAAAATTCTACAGAGGAGCGAGCCGGCTTTATTAAATATTCACGCGCGTCACACGGAAGTCCCGAGCCGGCGTTTTAACGACTCATTTCACGGAGCACGGACGAACGGACACTTTCGTGTCGCGAATTTTGCCTCGAACTTGTGCTTGCCTCCTCTCCCCGGTCTCCTTTGCGGACAATACGGGCAACGAGCGGAGCAGTATCTCTGAATTGGCTCGTTACCGAAACCGTGAATTACGAACCCTATTAACATTTCTTGCTCGAAGCCCCTTCGTAAATAATAACGGACGACCGAACACGCCGCATGCGAATTAGAGCGGCTGAAATTATCAATATCGTCGTCCCCACGGCGACTGCGCCATCGATCCGTTGCTCTTTTCGTTTCTCGATGTCGGTGATCAGCGTCGAGGTTGCATTTAATTTCGCGTAATTGAGATGTAAGCCGCGCTATAACGGTAGAAATCGCGGACGATACGACGCGAGATGCAACAAGCCACTGAGGATAATAACTATTCTCGTGGAAACTTGGGAAATTAGGAAGAAAAGTAAAAATCTGAATAGGAATCTGTTAAATATCGTCGAAAGTGCTTGCTTTCAAAATGTTTGAAATTCTGGATTCATTGAGCATTGAATCGCTTCGATTGATGTAATGTACAACTATAATATAAATATAATATAATATAATATAATATGATATAATAGATAATATAAATATAATTTAATATAATATAATAGATAATATAAATATAATATAATATAATATATAATATAAATATAATTTAATATAATATAATAGATAATATAAATATAATATAATATAATATATAATATAAATATAATTTAATATAATATAATAGATAATATAAATATAATATAATATAATAAAGATAGTTAACAAGGTATTGGGTATGGACATCTGGATGAAACAAATATAATTATAATAGTAAAATATATTGTCTTATTATAAATATACTACGGTACCGTATCGGAATGAAATGAACATTTCATTGAATTGTTATTTCGGTTCTAAAAACATTTGAAAGATACAAGAAATACTTATTTAACTTCGAGCATTTAAATTCTCTCACTTTGTGTAATTCTTGAAACCTACTAAATTTTTAATGAACCTAAATTAGTAAAGAAAATTATGCTCGTTTACCTTTCTTTTTCTGCTGTCATTACCTATCTTTGTCTTATATTATAATGTAATTTATATTATAATATAAATTATATTATTTGTTACAAATTACATTATAATATAAATTATTATATTTTATAATAGTTTAATTGTTAGCAATAAAGAAATATGATAATAATAATTTCAAACTAAATATCCCCTCCTAAATTAATTCTCATCTTCCTGCAATCAATAACTTTTAAAGTCAAAAACCGATACCAACCTAATCTTTATACCATCTTTTTACAAAACAATAAATCAGTACACGTTCGTTTTTATTCGTTAAAATTTCACTCGATTTGATCTCGTATTCCGTTCTGTAAATCATCGATCTTTTAAATCGTAATTCTACAAATCTAAACTCGCGAGAAGTTCGCCGAATACGCTTGTTGCGCTGTGCGCGTCTTCCGGTAAAGAAATATTACAGAAACAAAGTTGAAGTTTCTTTCACGAGGCTAACGTTGCGGCGCAGAGAGAAAAATGTTACGTGCGCACGTATGCAAGTAGTTACGTGTGCGGGGATGGGGTGCGTACCGGTACCGGAAGGATGTTGCGTAAACGGAAGTGCGTGTGCAACTCTTTGTTTCTTCGGGTCTTGTATCGAGGGATGCACCTGACAACAAGCGGGGCACACAATAGTGCGGCTGGAAGTACAGTGAATGGATAAAGGATACGAGAAATTACAAGTTCCCAAGATCCGGGCTTGCGTCATACCGTGTCCTAACCGCGGATAAACGTTGTAAGAACAATGACCGAGAGGAGGGAGAAAGAGTACGAGGAAGAGCACGTGCAAACCGCCAATTAATCAAAATTTCACTAATTAACTGTGCACTGGTCTCTTTAAAGTACTTTAGATTGATTTATGCAAAACTAAATTAAATGACATGAAATTTGCATCAGAGAGACGAGAGTGCAAGGAATGGGAAAAATAAGGAGCACAAGCTCCAATTTTATTAATTTCCAATTAATCAAAATTTCACCAATTAACTGTACTCTGGCCCCTAATACTATGACTAAAATACCTCCGTTATGTAAAACTCATATCACTAATTAACTGTACTCGGTCACTCTAAATAATTTATACTATATTATAATAGTTTATTATATTATAATTTATATTATATATCTCTTAGTCTCTCTAATTAATTTATGTAAAACTAACGAAATTAAATGATACGAAATTCGTATCAGAGAGACGAGAGTGCAAGGAATAGGAAAAATAAGGAGCACAAGGTCCAATTCTATTAATTTCCAATTAATCAAAATTTCACCAATTAACTGTACTCTGGCCCCTAATACTATGACTAAAATACCTCCGTTATGTAAAACTCATATCACTAATTAACTGTACTCTAAATAATTTATACTATATTATAATAGTTTATTATATTATAATTTATATTATATATCTCTCAGTCTTAATTAATTTATGTAAAACTAACGAAATTAAATGATACGAAATTCGTATCAGAGAGACGAGAGTGCAAGGAATAGGAAAAATAAGGAGCACAAGGTCCAATTCTATTAATTTCCAATTAATCAAAATTTCACTAATTAACTGTACTCTGGCCTCTCTAAAGTATTTAAATTGATTTATATAAAACTAACTAAATTAAATGACACAAAATTTGTATGAAAGAGAGAGAGAGGGAGAGAGAGAGAGAAATAAGGAACACAAGCTTCAATTTTATTAATTTCCAATTAAACAAAATTTCATTAATCAACTGTACCTGGTCTCTAACACTATGACCAAAATACCTTTATCGTATAAAACTCGTATCAGAGGGACGAGAGTGCAAAGAATAGGAGAAAAAACAAGTAAGGAACACGAGCTTCAATTTCAGCAATCTATATCAATTCTCTCCCCCCTCCCCCCCCCCTCCCGATATTAAACAATTATCACGCTAAGAAAAGTAAAAACTCCATCCCCAACCATTTATCCGTACAATCTCGTCGATTCCCCCGTTTTTCACCGAAAAATCCACAGAATACGGAATTCTTAACAAACAAACAAACAAACAAAGGAAATTCAACAAAGATTCGTGGCGCGTCTCGCGAGCTGAACATTGCAATCGTGAATCGACAGAAGCGACGGTTAACCAATCGAAGAAATCACCATCCAAAGGCCATGGTTGGCCCCATCGATGTCCCCCTGATACTTGCAATTGCATAAACATCGAAGCACACCGAACCCCCGCCTAAGTGGGAAGGGTGCAGCACGTCACGAGACAAACACGCAACCTCGCGGGTCGTGTTACGAGCGCACGAAAATTATAACAGACCCCCAAGACGCGTATAATACCCTGTCTCGTCATTCTCTCGCACACTTTCTCTCCTCCTCGCCCTTCCTCTCCCTTCCTTCCTCCCATCCGTCTCTTTCTCCCGCTTTTTCTTTTCTCCTTTTTCTCTCCTCTTTGCATCGCACAGTCGATTTTCACTCGCCCTCTCTCTCCCTCTCCCTCTCTCTCTCTCTCTCTCTCTCTCTCTCTGCCTGTTTTTCTCGCCGCGTTTCACGAGAGAAAGAAAACCGGCGCACGCGAGAAGAAAAAAGAACGCACGCGCGTCTCTCGAAGCACCGGCGCCGATCGCTTCCGCAAAAATCGAGAAACTCGAGTGTATATCGAGCTTCGTATTGGAAATTTGGTTATCTTCCGTATGTTGTGTCGCAGCCGCGTACTCGAAAACCACAGGGTACCATGCAGTACGGAAGCAACGCGAGAAGAAAGAACACCCGTGATTACACACCGCGATCGCGAGAGGCTGCTGGACGCTTCTCTTCGTTAAAGTTAGTTAAACCGAAAGAGAGAAGAGAGGAAGGGTGGGGGGGGTGGAGAGGGGGATTTTGTATGGGGCCTGGAATTTAGGAAGTAAGAAAGGCAGACGGACAGAGGGGATTTAATCGTTTTCCCCCGTGGGAAAATTGAAAGTGCTCCTTTCTTCGGAAGAAAATCGAAAGTGCCTCTGGAAAGAACACGTCGAAATCAACAAAAGATGCGTAGCACAATGAGAGATGTATAAGGTGTCAGGTTACATTGTTAATTACCCACTGATTGCGGACCATAACGAGGGACCAAACCGTGTACAACAATTCGTCGCTTTCATTTTGAACTCGTCGATATGACAGAACTCGTCACTGGATGGGAATGATTGAGAAGTAATAAATTTATTATTTATTTTGTTCCTAGGTTATACTTAAATATACTTAAAACTTGGGAAATATGGCAATTTTGGGACAAAAAATTCTTGACGTGCACGTCATTTCAGCGCAAGAGGTTAACCACTTGCGCTGGCCAACTGATTGCGGACCATAACGAGTGACCGAACCATATACAACAATTCGTCGCTTTCTTTTTGAACTCATCGATATATCACTGGATAGAAATTATTTAGAATTAATAAATTTACTATTCGTTTTGTTCCTAGGTCGACTTAAATATACTTAAAACTTGGGAAATATGACAATTTTGGAACAAAAAATTCTTGACGTGCATGTCATTTCAGCGCAAGAGGTTAACCACTTGCGCTGGCCAACTGATTGCGGACCATAACGAGTGGCCGAACCATATACAACAATTCGTCGCTTTCTTTTTAAACTCATCGATATATCACTGGATAGAAATTATTTAGAATTAATAAATTTACTATTCGTTTTGTTCCTAGGTCGACTTAAATATACTTAAAACTTGGGAAATATGGCAATTTTGGAACAAAAAATTCTTGACGTGCATGTCATTTCAGCGCAAGAGGTTAACCACTTGCGCTGGCCAACTGATTGCGGACCATAACGAGTGACCGAACCATATACAACAATTCGTCGCTTTCTTTTTGAACTCATCGATATATCACTGGATAGAAATTATTTAGAATTAATAAATTTACTATTCGCTTTGTTCCTAGGTCGACTTAAATATACTTAAAACTTGGGAAATATGGCAATTTTGGGACAAAAAATTCTTGACGTGCATGTCATTTCAGCGCAAGAGGTTAACCACTTGCGTTGGCCAACTGATTGCGGACCATAACGAGTGACCGAACCGTATACAACAATTCGTCGCTTTCTTTTTAAACTCATCGATATATCACTGGATAGAAATTATTTAGAATTAATAAATTTACTATTCGTTTTGTTCCTAGGTCGACTTAAATATACTTAAAACTTGGGAAATATGACAATTTTGGAACAAAAAATTCTTGACGTGCACGTCATTTCAGCGCAAGAGGTTAACCACTTGCGCTGGCCAACTGATTGCGGACTATAACGAGTGACCGAACCATATACAACAATTCGTCGCTTTCTTTTTGAACTCATCGATATATCACTGGATAGAAATTATTTAGAATTAATAAATTTACTATTCGTTTTGTTCCTAGGTCGACTTAAATATACTTAAAACTTGGGAAATATGACAATTTTGGAACAAAAAATTCTTGACGTGCATGTCATTTCAGCGCAAGAGGTTAACCACTTGCGTTGGCCAACTGATTGCGGACCATAACGAGCGACCAAACCGTACACAATAATGCGTCGCTTTCTTTTTAAATTCATCGTTTACCATATCACTGGATAAAAATTATTGAAAAGTAATAAATTTATTATTTGTTTTGCCTGGGTTATACTTAAATATACTTAAAACTGAGGAAATATGGCAATTTTGGGACGAAAGATTCTTAACGTGCGTGGCACGTCATTCCAGCGCAAGAGGTTAAACAAACATCGCAATCCAAAGTGATACACTTCTCACTTTCATTCTGTCAGTATGGATTTATTCGCAATGACAAAGTAATAATAACGCCCCTAATTCACATGAATCAAAGAGAACAACGTAATTCCTTCCCACAAACCAAATTATAAAGATTTGCAATTCTGAACATGTTTTACAACGATAATTCGAAAATCACGTGTTTTCTATAGTTTACGTGTTTTGCGACGTATGTTTTAACATACGTACGTTGAAAACCGCGATCTCTGACCTTTGCTCCTCGCCAAATTGGATCCTACCTTTAAATGACCTTGGTCAAGAACATCTCACTTTCTCGAGACGCTTTCATGTGATAGCAGGAATACCGTTGCCAAGGTTTATCGACTGGATACTGACCCAGTACGGGTCATGCCGATATATCTCTATAAATCACGCGATCTCTCAGATCGGGAACGAAAAGGCTTGTTGTCGGGCGAATGACCGACAGATTTACGCCAGAGTTGTTCGGGAAACAAATCGGTCAACAATTTGCAATAAGTTGTAAATTAAAACTTCTCTCAACTGTCATCTCCTTATGGCATCCCGATGCCTCGTCGCTGTATTACGACACACGTTCTAGTGGCAATCACGACGCGGATTGCCACCTGTGTCAAAGACTGGTTTTAAAATATCTCGTTTTTCTTCCCCCTCCCTTCCTTCGTAACTTCTTTCTTCGATCAACGTGGTTCTGTATGTCACCCGTGCGTTTAACGAGTCAAATGGCAAGGAATTTAATCGCAAGGATTAATTTATCGTCACCCGGTAGATAATATAATCGAGCTAGATTGCAAAGGACGTTTGCGTAATTTTCTTTTTCTTTCAAGTTTCTGTCTTCTTCTTCTTTGGATTAAACATAGTGTTGAGTGATATCTACGCTACTTCTGATTATTATGGTATTTTTAACATTCATTTTGTTGGGCAAAGAAACAAGAGTTTTTCATTTTTAAATCGACCTCTTGCGCTGGAATGACGTGCCACGTACGTTGAGAAATTTTTTGTCCCAAAATTGCCATATTTCCCAAGTTTTAAATATATTTAAGTATAACCTAGGAAGAAAACAAACAATGAATTTATTACTTCTCGATAATTTCTATTCAGTGATATCACACCGATGAGTTCAAAAAGAAAGCGACGAATTGTTGTACACAGTTTGGTCACTCGTTATGGTCCGCAATCAGTTGTCAACGCAAGTGGTTAACGTTAGAATTATAAAAAATGGTCGAAATGACCGATTTAGGTATAATTTTCGTTGAATACTTCATACGTGCAGAACAGTGTATTTTTTTTTTTTTTTTAGTGATTTAAATGATTTTACTTTCATGTTTTCAAATTTTACGTTTTAATTCTCGTTGAGTGTTAAATTTTTTAGCTTTGTTCCAACGATATCCAAATAACACGAGACATCGAAGCGGATAGGAGACGATCAATTTCAATTTCTACGAAATGATAGATAAAGACGTGCACGTGTTTTTCATCGTGGAGCGTAGCACGGGTCAAAACCTGCAGAGAAAAATTTCTTTAATGAAAGGAACTTCTTTGCGGTCGCACGATGATACCTGGTGCTCTTTCGGGGAAACTGGACGAGCAACGTTCCGACATGGCCATTATCTGAAAATTTCCAGATCCCATAGGTGTATTGTGACTTAATTCACCTTACCGATATGGTCGCGATGGGTGGTCGATATAGATTTCCCGCAACAGCGCACCCCGTTGAGCGAGCACAAGTTACAAAAGAAAGTAACATCCTCTCTATATCGTTTCTCTATTCCTTCGCGTCTTTTTTACTGCGCAGTTAATGTGGAAAATTTTTTATCAGTGATTCGATGCTATCGAATTTCTACATTTCTCCTTTGTGAAAATTAATATTTTTGAAACGAACCAAGGTGACGATAAAAGGTGACGAATGTCGAAGAGAGAACTGTGTCGCTGAGATTATAAAAATTATCTGACTAGGATTTTTAACTCGTTGCAAGTTTCGAAATTTAAATTTAAATCATACTTCCTCGTAAAAGCAACACTTTTTAAAACGCTAAAAGTGTAGTTTATGTGCAACTATGAAATGAAGAATAATTTATGTCTGGATATAATCTGTTTCTTTGTCATTTATATAGTCGTTTAAGAGTCTCGTGGCTACTGTTTTAGAAATCATCTAAAAATGTTAATGCACGCCGTCGAGTTGTATTCTGTTTGTATCAAGATGTCGAAAACACGATGACAAATTAGTTACAGCGTCTCAGATTGACGACAGAACGCTAATCACTTCGCTTACGTATGTATAATAATCTCGTTTGCGTTTGTCGGAATATTTCTCAGTGTCGCGTGAATCATTTTTTAAGAGAATCCAACATCGTCCGTTTGACAAATAAATCGTACGATTTTGAAGTGTCGCATAAATCATACTCATACTGAATAATTTCTGAATTTCACGAAACTTACTACTTTATTACGCGTCTCTTCCGTTTTCGTCTTCGAATCGAAAGAATCGAAGAGATGAAAGAAAGGAAGACTTTCTCTGCAAGATTCTTCAAACCAATTAGCCGTACGATTCTACAATTTTCATGTCCGAGCAATTAGTTCAAACTAGTTCAAACACCTTGGTATCTTTTTTTACCACTTTCTTACATCGATCGTACCATTCCTATTCGATATCGTTATTCAGTTGGTAATTTAGAAAATAGTAAACAAGAAAATAGTAAACGATGAAGTGACCAGAATAAAGCAGTTACATTAGTTGAAACTTTGTTCAAATTAGTTCAAACATCTTGGTATTTTCTTCTATCAATTTCTTTACTTTTACATTGATTATATCATACGTGTTCGATGTCGTTATTCAGTTGGCAAATTAGCAAAATTTAACAAGAAAATAGTAAACGATGAAGTGACTAGAGTAAAACAATTATATTAGTTGAAACTTCGTTCAAATTAGTTCAAACATCTTGGTATTTTCTTCTATCAATTTCTTTACTTTTACATTGATTATACCATACCTGTTCGATATTCAGTTGGCAAATTAGCAAAATTTAGCAAGAAAATAGTAAACGATGAAGTGACTAGAGTAAAATAAATACATTAGTTGAAACTTCGTTCAAATTAGTTCAAACATCTTGGTATTTTCTTCTATCAATTTCTTTACTTTTACATTGATTATACCATACCTGTTCGATATCGTTATTCAGTTGACAAATTAACAAAATTTAAAATAGTAAACGATGAAATGACTAGAGTCAAACAATTACGTTCAAACATTTTGACATTAGTTCAAACATCTATTTTTTTCTACCAACTTCTTTACTCTTACATCAACTGTATCACACCTATTCTATATCGTTACTCAATTGATAAATTAGCAAAATTTAATAAGAAAGTAATAAACGACGAAACAACTAGAGTAAAACAGTCACATTAGTTAAAAACTTCGTTCGAATTAATTGAAATACCTTGGTGCATTTTTCTATCAATCTCACATTAATCGTACAGAATACACTGATAAAGTAACTAGAACAAAGTCACAGTATTTACATTCGAAAAATAAAAATTGAAAAATCCGAACATAAGAACAAAACTGCCACTAATAAAATCGAATTACCGAAACGCGAAAATCGAGTCACTCGAATTACACGAGAGCACTCAATTGAGATGACTCGACGAGTCCGAAGGAGGCTTCAAAGATATTGGAATCGAAGAACTTCTGCCCAAGCTTCATCGAAACTGTCGTGAGAAACGAGTTGCCACGTAAAAGGATTTCACCCCGTAATAGAGTGAACACAATCGTTCATTCGTTCTCTGGGGGAACAGCATCGTGGACCCATTATGTCGAAATCGCGTGAAAACGTGAAGCTCTCTCTCGCCCTTGTGTTTGACGGTGTTTTTATTGGATAGGCTCGGTGGGTTCCACGTGGGTGGCTCCGCCAGGCACATTACACGGACATTTCAGGGGCAGTTTAGAAACCGCCCCGTTTAGACAATGCCAAATCTACGAGGGGTTAGAGCGACTTTAGTTAGTTGGCTGTTCGACTCATTCGCCTTTGATGTTCTCTGCGGACACCAACCACCTCACATGAGAGAGAACTCGCTCATCGAGAGACCCACTGATCGACTTCTTCTTAATCCGAGCCTTCTCTCTCTCTCTCTCTCTCTCTCTCTCTCTCTTTAGTCTCGCGTGGAACATCTTCATCGAACCGATGATACACTCCCCTTTCCTTTGATCTCCCACGACAGAGCCGCGCGTCTTCATTCATTTTCGATTGTAGGCCACGCGATGACTCGCGCGTTCAGCAGGATGTGGCGCGCCAGATGCTGACGATCAACTTCCCGGTCGCGTACCGGAACAGGATCCCGGAGGCACGATCTCGCCAAGGACTTTGTTTGTTGCGGCGAGAAATTCGATTACGACTTCCTCCTCATCCTCCTATCCACGGCCACGTAACAATGTAACGCACGAACAATGTCGAAACGTTCGTAACGTTTCAATTCTATGGTCTCGCGGCGATCCTTTCGAACAGAAACAGAAACGCGAAGCTCTCTCGTCCTTGCTTTTTTTTTTTTTTTTTTGCAAAACAAACTTCGTGCCTCTGTTCGAGCTAAAACAGACCACGAACCCTCGTAGGCATCTCTCGTGAAATTCTTCGGTTTTTTAATAATAAAGATCATTGTTTTGAACGTGTGTACAATATGACGCGTGCGTGTGTATTAAGGAATTAAGGAATTACGTATATTGAAGAATCATCGAAGAATCTTGTATTTTCTTTACAATTTCTCTTCCCGGGATTTTGCGTGACTATGAACTGGAATAAAATGAGTTGTCGCTCTTTCATTTACTTTTTATGTGCGACTTACAACTCGTAATTAATAAAACAGATCACACGTTGTTGTTGAAAAATTATCGAGGAATTTTGTATTTTCGTTCCTGCAATTCCTTTTTGGGATTCTGCCCGATTATAGAATTGAATAATTGTCGTTTACTTTTTATTAAAATCTCTTTACCCGGAAAATTACGATCAATGAGCAAGATTTTCATAATTGACGAAATTAGATTAAATATGATATAATGTATTTAATCTATTTTATAATTATATTATAATATAATTTAATGTAATTTAATTTATAATTATACTGTAATTTTTATACAACTTTAATAATTACAATGCAATATAAAAATTCTATATAATTATAATATAATATAATACATTTAATCTAATTCATAATTATATTATAATACAATTTAATAAAATGTTCTATATAGCTATAATATAATGTAATATATCTAATTTAATTTACAATTATACTATAATTTTTGTATAATTTTAATAATTACAATATAATATAATAATCCTATATAATTATAATGTAATATAATACATCTAATTCATAATTATATTATAATACAATTTAATAAAATATTCTATATAGCTATAATATAATGTAATATATCTAATTTAATTTACAATTATACTATAATTTTTATATAATTTTAACAATTACAACATAATATAAAAATTCTATATAATTATAATATAATGTAATAAATCTAATCTAATTCATAATTATATTATAACGCAATTTAATAAAAAATTCTATATAATTTAATGAAAATTGAATAGGGTAATTAAAATTAATACCGATAAAAGCTATATTCCGTGATTATATTTGACAATCTTTCGAGCTGTGTCATTTTCATCCGCAATGAAACGACACGCGTGAAACAAGGAGCTTCATTAAAAATAGTCAGACGTCAAGGAAGCTCAAAATGATGAGAAAGGTGAGGAGAGACGGACAACATTCCACGCGGCGTTCGAAAGAAATTGAAAATCAGAGGAGATCAACGATATCGCGAGCATCTTCTTCGAAAAGCGATTTCACCGCGAAAAGAGATTCCCTGCGAAAGGATGTCCTTTCGAGTGCTCGATTCGCACAGTCACGAAGGCAGATTGAAGCAGACAGTTGCCCGTGATCCTGATTAGGATGACTGGTTGAAAGCTTTGAAGCGTCTCGTTTGCACTCGTCCCTGCTCTTTCGTGGAGAACTTTTTCGAAACGGGAGGACCGGCTAATGTCATTCGGTAGCAATGCTCGGGATATTCCTAACGGCAACTATGGCCGGCAACAATCGGCCGGCGATTCGACACGTTCGACTTCCTACTTCCAGCCAGAGAAATACATCGGGAATGAAATACCTCCCAAGTGGGGAAATTAATGTGGACTCCGTGGCCGCGATTATTATTCCGCCGAATGAGCTACCGAATATGCATTGTGCTTCCTTTTTTCGAAAATTGGACCACCTAGCTTTGGACGGCTAGAATTCAATGGGAACGTCGTTTCTCTCGAGGAGGGAGGGCTACAAATTATTCTATCTGCAGAACGCATTTGGAACGATGCAGAGAATGGACAGAAAGATGGATCGAAGAGAAACAAAATGGAAAATGCAAAACGCAAGAGTTTCACTTGCGACGGATAAAAATTTTGTACGAGATGAAAATATTTTTATTACACTTTTGCAACGCAGAAGAAGACAACGTCGAGATCTGGCAGTTATTTTAGAAATATTATTAGAATATGATTAATTATTTATTACAATTATTATAATACAATACAATATAGTATAATATTATAATTGTAAATGATTAATTATATTGTATCAGTTGTTGCTATATCAATACTTGTTAGTTGATACCAGAAGAATAATTATGGTGCTAGCAGTTTTATCTGTGTAAAATAATCGTATTTTAGAAATTTTATTAGAATATAATTAATTATTTATTACAATTATTATAATACAATACAATATAGTATAATATTATAATTGTAAATGATTAATCATATTGTATCAGTTGTTGCTACATCAATAATTGTTCGATGATACCAGAAGAACAATTATGGAGCTAGCAGTTTAATCTGTGTAAAATGATCGTAACGATTATTTTAGAAATTTTATTAGAATATGATTAATTATTTATTAGAATTATTATAATACAATACAATATAGTATAATATTATAATTGTAAATGATTAATCATATTGTATCAGTTGTTGCTACATCAATAATTGTTCGATGATACCAGAAGAATAATTATGGAGCTAGCGGTTTCATCTGTGTGTAAATATTCGTAAGTATTATTTCAGAATGTAATTAATTATTTATTACAATTATTAGAATACAATATGACAAATGATTAATTACATTATATCAATGATATTTGCTAGAATATAACTGTAATGAGCAATTAATTATCAATTAATTTATAGCAGTCGCTCGAAACGAGACGCACCTGGTAATTTAATTTTTCAATTTTACCCAGCAATTTAACCAACACCGAACGGGAGCAACTCCGTGATTTTAATGGAAATTCATCCGATCGACAACTGTCAAGATCGTTTTCATCACGACGAGAAGGATCGCGGCAAAAACTCGGGATAGGATAGAAGTAGGTGGACCCTTGAGGCCCCGATTAAGACGTGTGCTTCCTTCACTCTCTATCTCGACGTCTAATTATAGAGCGATCATTTCCACGATCTATCGAAGGTGGGGCCGGCCGAGAACAGCCTCATAAAAGTTTAATGTACAATGATTGACAAATAACAATTAGACACCTGTTACGTGGATCACCCTTTTCTTTTCTTTCTCTTTTTTTTTTTCTTGCCATCAGTTTCGTGTGATAGAGAGCCTCTCAATGAAACCCCTTCGCACCCACTCGATCAGCTCCTCCCACGCTTCCTCTTTCTCCCGCCTTTTGACTTTTACTCCCTTTTCTAATCTCCTGTTCCCACATCGTCTTCTCCTCTCGAGTATCCTTTTTTTTCTTTCCTCCTTTTTTACCGATGGAATTGCTACAATTTCCACGCCGTGGAAAACGTGTTCGAGACACTTCACACGAGATTCATTCGATTCGACGAAAGGAAAGGATGCTGATTGAGAAAAGAGGAAATCTCAGGCAGGAAATTGGAGACGATTGGGTAAAAAATACCTGGGGGTAAGATATATATATATATGGAGACAGTGAAGAGCATGACTGTATTAACACTATCAAGTGGAAAATTGTGGACGATTGAAACTGGTAAGAGAAAGATCGTGTGACGATCTACTTGGTCGCATTTTAAAGAGCGAAGCTTCTGTTTTGATAGTTGTGAGTCCTTTAGGAAAACGATTTTTTTTCACATTTCTTTTGAAGATGATTTTGCATCGCGTGAGAAAGTAAAGACACATTCTTCTCGAAAATTGTGAAAACTTCTTTTTGAAGATTGAAGTTCCACCTTCACAATGATTCCTTAAATATTGTTGTACGATTTTTTCTGTACTATTTCATTGAATGTTGAGATATCAGAGTGAAACGACAAATATCGTAGAGGTATGAAAACCATAGAGGTTTCAACAACGCTGGAACTAAACGCTGGGAAATTTGCAACAGAGAAATTAACGCGCAAGAAGGGAAAAAACATGAAATTTATAATACGATGCAAAGAACACAAGCTTCTATTTGTGTAATATATTTCACTAAAAATCATTCGAGCCTCTATACCTAAAAACACGCCGATATATTAAAATTTTCATGGAAAATTGGTCATTTAAAGAAAAAAAGAAATTACTCCTAGCCTAAAAATACTGCTATAGATGTATAAATTTTCTATTGTTAAATAAAAAATTACCTATTGATAATAATTAAAATTAATAAAATTAAAATTAATTTAAAATTAATATTACAATTTCCATGGAAAATTGGTCACTTGAAGAAAGAAAGAAATTACTCCTAGCTTAAAAATACTGCTATAGATGTGTAAATTTTCTATTATTAAACAAAAACTTATCTATTAATGATAATTAAAACTGAAATTAATTTAAAATTAATGTTAAAATTTTCAGGGAAAACTGGTCACTTAAAGAAAGAAAGAAATTACTCCTAGCCTAAAAGTACTGCTATAGATGTATAAATTTTCTATTTTATATTAAATAAAAAATTACCTATTGATAACAATTAAAATTAATGAAATTAAAATTAATTTAAAATTAATATTAAAATTTCCATGGAAAATTAGTCACTTAAAGAAAGAAAAAAATTACTCCTAGCTTAAAAATATTGCTATAGATGTGTAAATTTTCTATTATTAAACAAAAACTTATCTATTGATGATAATTAAAATTAAAATTAATATTAAAATTTCCATGGAAAACTGGTCACTTAAAGAAAGAAAGAAATTACTCTCAGCCTAAATATACTGCTATGGACGTATAAACAAAAAAATTACCTATTGATAATAACTATAAAATTAAAATTAATTTAACGTTATAATTAAAAAATGGTCAATTTCGCCCATTTTGGCAGTGTCGAACTTTGAGCGCGTAAGCTAATAACAGAAATGAGCAGAAATTTGTCGACGCGTAAGTCTTTGTGTCAAGGCAAACCGAACCAGGACGAAATCGCTAGCAGTAGCGGAACAACGATAGCGCGAAAATAACGAACAGTGGTAACTCGCCGCCACGATCGACGGCGTAAAAATCGCCACGAAGATATACGACGCCGTTATTGCGATTGGAGCTAATTACCACCCAGAAGCGACGGTTCATATCGCTGATAATAGCGAATCAGCGTTAGCTGACCTCTTTATGCTCTTCTATAACGCGACCTCCGCTGTCGACCTCGCCGATTTATTCGCCGGTAAACGAGGTAAAAAGATGAAGAGGCGGAGGGGGAGGGGGGGTGGCAAACTAAGGGAGGGCTAAGACTTTTTACATACACCGAAGTAATATATCTTTCATCATCGGTGTCGTAATCAACGTCATCGTCGCGCTCATTGTCCTCCGCGGCCTCTCGTCGGTTCCTCTCTACACTTTACCGTTCGTAAATATCTCGACGTTCTTTAAATTGTTGCGAGGCAAGTATCACAGACAGAGAGAGTCGCGCAACTTGATTGCCGTTGACGAGACAGCGTGAAAAAGTTGAGAGGTGATGAGTTTCGCGATTGTAATCGCGATGATGTACGACGCAGAGTTTTAACGATCTGAAATGAATTTAGCGTAACGTCAAGGAACAAAAGAAATTGAATTGTTATTTAAACTGTATTATGTTGTTATCGGGGATTAAATTTTGTTCTATTAATGTGATTTCATTGCGTATCGAATTATATTAAGATTTAATATAATATAATATAATAAAATATAAATTTGGATTATATAATGTACCTTTGTGTGTGATACTTCTGACAGAGTTTGATACTCTTTAATTTCTCTTAAGCGTATAAGTAGACTAAGAATTTATAGAAAATTCAAATCCAGATTTTTATACAAGTTTATATTACACGTACATCGGAAAGAGTAAAAATAAATATCGCAATAGAAAATTAGACTCGCGTAATACTGAATGTTAGAGAAAGCAACACATTCGCGCATTCTTGCACTTTTGTATCCCCTGTGATTCAATCTGCGGACTAATTACAATACTTTGTAGATGAAACAAATTTTTACCTTTCCAACTTTTCTTCACCATTCATTCGTAAAAATTGTGAATTTGCATAAATACTTTATACTTATAACAATATTATTATAACAATACTTTATAGATGAAGCAAATCTCCACCTAGATTCAACTTTTTTCACCAAAAATTTGCATTCACAAGGATATGAATTTGCACGAAAGCCCCGAAGCTCTATACGGATAATACACGCGTCATCTTCGTCATCTTGACAATCCTAATCGCTATTTTTCAAAGCAGAATTTCTTACTACAATGCATACATAATATAAAATATATAAAAATTACTATGATATAAAATGTAAAAAATACTATAATATAAAATATAATAAATACTGTGATATAAAAATTACTATGATATAAAATGTAAAAAATACTATAATATAAAATACTATGATATAAAATATAATAAATACTGTGATATAAAATATAAAAAATACTATGATATAAAATGTAAAAAATACTATGATACGAAATGTAAAAAATACTATGATATAAAATATAAAAAATACTATGATATAAAATACAAATGTTTTCTACAATGTTCGGTACTACATAGAACAATTTTTCACCCAGGATCCTACTTTTTCAATTACATCCTCGAAAACACGAATTTGGATAAAAATCCTAGTATCGGTTCCTAGTATCGTCATCGTTATTTCACTAGGAAAGCGAGCAAAGAAATGGTAATCTCCGTCGGACATGTTGCTCTCCCTTATTTGTCAAACATTGACACGCCGTTTCTTGCCACTCGAATAATCACTCCCCCCCCTCTCCCCCCACCTGTATTAAAATAACTGTATTGTACACAGAGTAATATCGACGACTCAGCGTTGATTCCCCATCTGGCTATTTCGACGCGGAGAATTAGGTATTTTATACGTATCACGGCGAGCCACGAGTAATATCACCTCTACACTTCATCGACGAGCGTTTTTTCTTTTTCTCTTTTTTCTTCCTTTTTTTCTCATCCAACACCGTAACGGTAAAAAGCCGAGCTGTTGCATAGGTACTAATGATAGACGTTACAAGCGAGCATTGAGCGATGATACAGGATTGTTGAACCGGCTGTGTTATTAAATTATCGAGTAGCAGAGTTTTGCGGAATATCTTTGCTATCGGTAAGCTGAGTTGGTTTTGTTTTCGCGCTTTTCCACCGTGTGGATATTGCTCGATTGACGTTACGTAAGAAAATTGCAAGATTTTTACTGCAAGGCGTCTATTCTTGGCTACTGCGTGTGGCACAGCGTCTAACAAGGCGCTGCAATCGGATCGAGGAAAGAAAACGACGTGATTATCACCCGATAATAATAATTCTGCTACTGTGCTTCTCATTACGCGCGTCAGAACGTTCGCGGAATTTTTGGCCGAGAGAGATATCTTACACCGGTGGCATTTTTGCGCGCCCTGTAATAGCGTAATCACACGTTCTGTGTGCAGACATTTTTTTCACGTGGGAACGAGAACAGTCTATAGGTACCAGTCATCGAAATTAACGAGTATGTTGATGAAGTTACTTCCTTTTTCTTCCTCGAAATCCTGTTCGATCGTCCGGCAAGTATCGAGGCATTAAGCTCGAGGAATCAATAGCGATAATCTTCACGATCTATTATTTAGCGCAGGCATTTGTCTATCTGAACTGTTATTACCGATCTCTATATCCAAGTGAAATGCAAAATTTAATAATACAATAATAGAAATTTTAATAATTTATTGTATAAATTAGTGCAATAATCTACGATCCAATGGTACTGTTCGTTAATTATTTAGATTAATTATTCGTCGAGCATTCTCAAACAATGTCACAGTGGCGAATCTGGCCTGTCATTTGAATTATTATTATCGATCTTGATATCAAAGTGAAATACAAAATAGTAGAATCGAATGTCCAAAATTTTAATAACATAAGTTGTAACATAAATTATTGCAATTACCTACGATCCAATGAGAATTAATTGTTTAGATCAACTATTCTTCAAACATTCTCAAACAATGTTACAGTGGCGAATCTAGCCTGTCATTTGAATTATTATTATCGATCTCTATATCAAAGTAAAATACAAAATAGTAGAATCGAATGTCCAAAATTTTAATAACATAAGTTGTAACATAAATTATTGCAATTACCTACGATCCAATGAGAATTAATTGTTTAGATCAACTATTCTTCAAACATTCTCAAACAATGTTACAGTAGCGAATCTAGCCTGTCATTTGAATTATTATTATCGATCTCTATATCAAAGTGAAATACAAAATAGTAGAATCGAGTGTCCAAAATTTTAATAACATAAGTTGTAACATAAATTACTGCAATTATCTACGATTCAACGAGGATTTAGATCAACTATTCTTCGAACATTCTCAAACAATGTTACAGTGGCGAATCTAGCCTGTCATTTGAATTATTATCTTATCGATCTCTATATCAAAGTAAAATACAAAATAGTAGAATCGAATGTCCAAAATTTTAATAACGTAAGTTGTAACATAAATTACTGCAATTATCTACGATTCAACGAGGATTTAGATCAACTATTCTTCGAACATTCTCAAACAATGTTACAGTGGCGAATCTAGCCTGTCATTTGAATTATTATCTTATCAAAGTGAAATACAAAATAGTAGAATCGAATGTCCAAAATTTTAATAACATAAGTTGTAACATAAATTACTGCAATTATCTATGATCCAACGGTACTGTTCGATGATTAATTATTTAGATTAATTATTCGTCGAACATTCTCAAACAATGTCACAGAGACGTGGAAGATCTCCCTCCAATAAATCCCCGATGTACCATTTGTCTTTCTAATCAATGATCAACCGTCTGGGTAGATAATTATTCGTCCCGGCAGTTGAAAAACTACAACGTTTCGAACTTTCACGTAAGAGTCGCACCGTTGCAGAGAGAGAAGCACCGTTAAACGTCGAAATATATACGCTACCGACCGCTCAACCACAACCGATCCACAGGCCACGCAGAAGATAATTTATGCCCGACGCAAGAGAGCTCTCCTGATAATCGTCTAAATTGCGAGACACGTAATCACTGACAGACAATTAACAATCCGGAGATAACAACGTGACAGCTCGCAGTTAAAAGTTGACGTTTAGTCTATCGATCAAACGAGCAGAACGAATTTCGCGTCCGAAACGTGTACACGCGCGCGCACGCACGATACGAACACAATCAAAAATACTCGGACATGTTGCTTATGTTTAGCAATATTTTATATGTATGTGTGTGTGTGTGTGTGTGTGTGTGTGTGTGTGTTTTATAATTATAAATAGTGATTTTTTAGTATTTTATTTTATAATTATAAATAGTAATTTTTTAGTATCTTATTTTTTATTTATAATTGTAAATAGTAATTTTTTAGTATTTTGTTTTATAATTCTAAATAGTAATTTTTTAGTATTTTATTTTATAAGTATAAATTTTAATTTTTTGGTATTTTATTTTATAATTATAAAATAGTAACTTTTTAATATTTTATTTTATAATTATAAATAGTAATTTTTTGGTATTTTGTTTTATAATTATAAATAGTAATTTTTTGGTATTTTATTTTATAATTATAAATTGTAATTTTTTGGTATTTTATTTTATAATTATAAATTGCAATTTTTTAGTATTTTATCTTATGATTCTAATTTCATAGTTATATGATTTTTTGAAATTTCCAGAAATCTATTATAGCTTCTGCGATTTTCTGCAAAGAGCCGGAATAATGCAGCAGTTCCCTTTTCTTGTTCCATTATACATCTTTTTAAATGATCGATTCGTGACTTTCTGTACTAAGTGCAAACGCAAATTTCTTCTCTTCGTTTTATATATTTTTAAAAAATCATCTTTTACATATCTTTTAAGAAATTCATCATCTTGATGTCTTTTCGCGATTTTCTGTATAGAGTATTAACACAAATTTCTTTTCTTCCATTTTATAGTACATCTTTTAGAAGAAGATAGCTTTCTTAAAAAAAGAAATTTCTCAAAGTTTATCGCGACTCTCTGAGTAGAGTATTAACGCGCGAGTTTCCTTTTCGTGTTTTCTAGTATAAAAAAATCCATCAGTCTGACTGTTTTTAGAAGAATCCAGTGCTAATATTAATAATCATAAAGAATAGATTAATGATGCGTGTAGACAGCGAAAATATCGATTGACTGATGTATTGAAAAAATGACCGTGACAGGTGATATTTTGTATTCTGCGCACGAGTAACACAGTGTTATAACATTGAATGATATATTATACGAACAACTGTTTCTACGATATTTATTAAGTAAAACTCCCATCTGTGTAATAAATTTGTCTGCCCGAGCTAAATTGTACGAACTTTAATCTGTACCTATTTCTCAGAGGAAGTTCAAAGTACCGTTCTTTAATATTAATTAATCCTTAATATTAATTACGTTGATCCTTGTTAAAATAAGTTTACATGATCTTTTTCTTCAAAAACAGAGGAAAATTGCGTTGTCTCAAAATTTCAAAATTGCAAATTTCGAAATTAGCAGAAACATTCTTCTAAAACATGTCTTTGTCACGCATGAAATTATCTTTCTCTTTCAAAGATACAGGAAAATTGCATATTTCAAAATTCCAGAATTGCGAATTTCGAAATTAGGAGAAACATGTCTTTGTCATGCATGAAAGTATCTTTCTTTTTTTCAAAAACACAGAAAAATTACATACACACACGCGCGCGCGCGCGCGAATCTATACGAAATTATATAGTATTTATTTTATCTATACGAAATTCATAATTTCATTATGAAGAAGTTGAGAAATTGACAGCCGAGTGAATAGCCAATATACAAGGTGTGCGGATCGAACGAGGGAAGGAACGTGACGGAGCGCACGTTATGCATTCCGATCAACTGTAAAATCGACTCGCCGCGGTGCAACAGGTTTAATGACAAAAATAACCACCGTATAACTTGACGACAGACAGACAACCGTTACGCGAAAAACGTGGCAATGAAGGGACAGGCTGTTATCGCGGGACGGGACGCGCGCGCCATCCCGGGCATACTAATGTAATTCTATCAAAGTTGCACTTTGTCTCTAGCCGCGTTAAGGCAAGGTTGAAACCCACGGTGGGGACGAGCGATGCAATCTGCGTCCACACGCGGACGTGTGTGCTCGCGCTGAACACAGAGAGAGAGAGAGAGAGAGAGAGAGATTGGTGAGAACGATCGAGAAACAAGACCTCGACCAATTACGGCGAGTAACTATCATATCGGTAGAAACGATCTTCGTCTCGTACGAACAGCCGCGAGATAACGAAGGATATCTTTCGATCCCATATACGTTATGACGTGTGGATACACGCGTGATTCTGCAATATCTGTTATTAGATAGCATCTTCAACTCATCTGGTTTCGGTACCATACGTGCGTGGAAACGATCCGCGTTTATATACGGAGCGATCGATGCAATTACACGATACGACTGCGACGCCTCGACCGTTCCAGAGGTTTGTTACTGGCGGGCGAACTGGCGGCACTTGTCGCGACTCGTGCCCCCCCCCTATTTTTTTCGTCGGTCGGACGATCCCTTCCACTGCGTCCATCTCCCCACCCTTAGCTTCATTTTAGCTTAGCTAATTGTAAGTTAACGCTAGAACTGGCCAAAATAGTCGAAATAAACCAATTTTTGTTGGATATTTTATATAACAATAATAGATATAATATTTATATAAATAAATATTTATATAGGTATAGAACGATAGAGATATTTATATAATTTTATTTATATAAGATATTCATATGATATAATTAATTGTATTAATTTGTAGATTTATATAATTATATAATATAAATATTTATATAGGTATAGATATAAAACAGTAAAGACTTAACCTCATAAAATACATAAATAAAAGCTTCTGCGTCCTATCGCGTTACAAAGATTTTCCAAAGTTTTTCTCTTAGTTTAACGTCTCTGATGGAAATTTTATGCTTTTCTCGTCGTTAGTTCTAGTGTTAAAGAAAAGTTAGAAGTATCGCTCATATGGCTCGCTGTGGCAAAAAAGCACGCACAGAGTAAAAACTAATTTTTAAACAATCTTTAAGAGGTCGTTGTAAAGAGACGACTTCAATCTCCCAAATTATGGTAAACCTAGCCACGAAGAAAATTTTTCAACGTTCTCAGAGTTGCTTGAAGTTTGACAATTTTCGGGAATTATCCCCGTTACGTGATGTAAAAACATTTTTATACGAGATGTCGAAATGGAGGCTTCACGCTTTAAAATGAGACCAGCTGGATCATTGCACGACTTTCTTTTCATGAAATTACAAAGCTTACAAATATACGACGTTCTTTTCGTGAAATTATAAAATACTTGTATAGGAGATCGATGCCTGATTAATCGATGCCTACGTATTTCGGATAAGGAAATCGCGCGATGGAAACGGGACTGGTTGCTGCAGGACTTGGAGCGTGAGTCTGTTGTTTAATTGCGCGATTAATCTACGCTGTCATCTGAAAACGCTCGGTCGAAATCTTTCACGGTACGTGTCGTACCCCGGCGCATAAATCCCGCGGTTTAAAATGAATTTATAGATAGGTATAACAAGCGTACGTGCGTTTCACGGCGCTCGTATCATATCGTTTATAGCCGCGTCGAATTTATTGCGACTTTTCATCCCTTTGGCCACGAACTTCTTCCCGATCCCGGACAGGACAATCCGAACGTTCATAAATTTTTCTTCTTTCTGCAAGTGTCATTTATTCATAGATCGTTTCCTTTTATCTTCTAGAAAGCAAATTTTACGAATAGATATCAATCAATGTCCGCTCGAATTACAAATTCTTATTTATTCACTGCGTGATAAAATATTTTGAGAATATAAGAAATATTCGAAATACTTTGAGAGAAAAACTCAGGGGCTCAGTATTGTCGAAGGGGACGAAATTTTATTTCACGAAACTGTAAAAATTTTAAACAGCTGTAGACGATTGTTACGTAGCTTCTTTTTGTACAAAGTTACAACAATCTAAAATATCGACAATTTTTCGCCATTTGTGGTACGGATTATACTTTCCACTATACTTTGTATACGTGAAACGATAGCAAAAGGGAAAAAGTCCAGAGAAAAGTGATTGTCGAAGAAAATGAAGGAAAAGCTTTGAAAAGACTAAAGTAATTTCCTCCCTTGGGAAAAATGCTTACTGACGATACAGCGAGTTTTCCGAGTTAATAGATTTAGCAAAAGTGGTAGAGGAAACTCTCAAAAGTTGAAATAGAAAATTTACGACGTGAGCGTGTAAACGCACTATCTCGATGAAATAGAAGTATTCACTCGGTGTTAATACCGATGTAATATATTAGACGGCATAATTACTCGTAACTGTCTTCGAGGATGTTCCCCTAGATGCATATACCGTGGTGACTAATCGAAAAGAACCGCGAGAATCGCCGTGATAATATCGTAATAATGTTGCGCCGCGGCTCACGCTCGCAAATTGCACGCGGCCGACGATGGAAATGAAAATATAAAAGACGACGGACAGCGGCGGTACGATACGAAGTCAACAAAATCAGCAACGATTAAAAAGATTGATTTCCTGCTTGCACGCCTGCGTCGAATCGAATTTCACTTAATTCGCGTTGCATTCTTTTGTCAATCGTTTCCAGCCGCGTCACGATTAATCGCCAATCGTTATCAAAACATCCTGTCTGTTAAATTCCTATTTATATCTCTACGTAGTAAAAGAGAACGACATATAAAATATATTATAATAAATAAATGTATTATTAAACAATTATTAATTACTATGTTATTAAATAAAATTGTCGTTAATTATTATTATCGTATTATTAAATAAAATATTAAATAAATATATTATGCCGAATTTATCACATGCAGTATTCAGAATCAGATTGCAAGGTGCAAATAATTATTTTGACAACATCTGGCTAGCATCGTTTGTGTATCTCACTTTCTTAAGAAGTCGAGAAATGCGTTCTGTGTATTTTGGTTAGCATAAATGCACAGTTTCATCTTTTAGAAAGCTATAGAGATAGAAAATTAGAATATCGTATCTGGCGATATAAAATCAAGATAATCGGACCTACAATAATACAACAATATCGAAACACTTCGTATCCCATAATTTAATATCAATAGCCATGAATTTTTATAAGTGTAAATAAAAGAAAAGCGAATAAAAATTCCATAAGAGAATGAGCAAGTACTACTGATTAAAAAGTATCACGAAAAACATTGTGCCTCGAATATTTTACATACTTTCGCAAGCATATTATGCATTCTACATACATCGCTCACAAAAATTAGGAAAACATTTCGAAATGAACACGAAGCGATAAAAAGAAAAAGGAGCAACCTGGTCGGTTGCTTTTCTCTTATTCTTGTTAAATAAGAAGAAACCAAACGCTTCCTTTCCTTTGTACAAAATTTTTAAATTTCGTGGACAGCATTTACAACATTTCAACATTTCTCGCGAAAGCAGAAAGATCTCTCGGCTACGAGAGTAGCAACGATAATGATAACAGGAGTACAGTAGCGTTAACAGAAGACTGGCGCAGGCTGAAGATTGCCGTGCGCATACGGCCGCTAGATGATCGTTGTACTCGATGTTAAAGGCTGCCCTCCGGTATCCTGGCGAACGGCCAGCCCCAAAGAGAGGACTGAAGAAGGAAGAGGCGAAGAGACGTGGTGGAGGCCCCCCCTCGCTCGGTTTTTCAAGCGAGCAGGGAGGGCAAGAGAATCTGATTGCGCGGGATTCCCGCTTTGAAGTGGCACCGCCGATGTTCCCTGGCCATCTCGACTCGTTACCACTACGCGGCGATCGCCACTCTTTCCGCGATATCTTCCCCGCGGATTCGTTCACCGGGTCAATCGGGGCGACTCTATTCAGCGCCCTCCTTCGTGTCGTTTTCCTTTTTTTCTCGCCCTGCATTCCGTTTCATTTAAATGAACACATTATCCGCTGCGGGCGCGGAATTTTTTCCTCTCGTTATTTATTTATTTATTTATTTATTTTATTTTTATTTATCTCTGGCGTTCCCGAGCCGAAGAATATTTCGCTCTTGTCGCACTGAGAATACCCGGACGGGAGCGTTCGTTTCTATATTATTTAACTGGCGAGAAACATTTCGCACCTAATTTCTCGATCCTAATTTTAGAACCTTCGAAATTCTAAGTAAAAATATTGTAACTGTCCGTGTTCTATGTTCCTTCTAAAGAAGATCACCGTAAAAAATTGTGTGACTTTTCACGTTACTCGAATGAAGAAGGTGAGAAAATTTTCATTCGGATTTCTCGATCCTTTAAAATTCTACTAGTAAATTTTCTACGTTTCTGTGTCGTTTTAAATAAAGAAGACAGGAAAAACTTCGTTCTCGCGTAATTTCTTTAAAAATTCCAATCAAAAAATCCAGTGATTCTCTTTACATCGTCTAAACGAAGGAGACGAGAAAATTTCCCCTAAAATTCTCTAAAAATGGGAATTACCTTCTAATTAAATTTAATTCTAATTAAACTAGCTCGGCAAATGAAAAAAGCCCAGCACAGTATCCCGCGTGGCTCTCCCACTGCCATTTTAAATTTTCTTGTTCCAGATCGACTCCACGCGGTGGAGATAGCAAGCAATTTACACATTAAAGCGAACACGTAATGTGCGGATAATAACGCGTCATTATACGCCGCGTCGATCCTCCACATCACCATTGGAGACCATCGGAGAGAGATGATGTTCGGCGTTTTCAAGAGATCGCACGAAATCGACGGGGAAGCCAAACGATCCGATGGATCCCGTACGGCACGTACAAACAGCCGAAATCTTAATTACTCAGGCGGACAGCCACTTTTCAATTTCTCACCTTGCCTCACCCGAGGGGGTGGCGTCGGGCAAAAAAGTCAGTGGCTACGTACGTTGGAATATGGCGCGATGCCGACCCGACACGGCTTATAACTCACGTTTTCTTGTCTCCTCTCCGCGATGAAACGCGCTTTCCTCTCTCTAATTGCTTTACTCATCTCCTTTTTGCTTTCGAGCTCTTCTAGGCTGGTTGAAAGGTTTTTCACGAGGGACGAAACTTTACACGATTTGACCACTTTCCTTTTTATGATTATTGTGCTTCGTCGTTTTTCGACATTTTTTCGAACGTGATTCGGAAAAATCCTCAGAAAAGTCTCCTCGTCAGAGGTAAAATTTAACAAATCAATTCTCAGTCAGTTTTAAGATTTCTATTGCACAGAGTTTCTGTAAGATCCTAACAAAACAGTAATGTCCCTTTTATATAATAGTAGTACAATCCTAACAAAATAGTAATAAAATCCTAACACCTACTTATGTAATAATAATAAAATCCTAATAAAATCGTAATTAGGAAACGTCCCTCTTTGAAATCGGAAATCGCCAACAAGCATGAACAGCCACCTGTCGAATCACGCGGTGAACGTGCATTTTGAAACAATGTTAGTTTATATTGCAAGATACACGTTCGAAAAAAAAGCGCTTTATTACTTCTCGGTCGAGAAATTAGATTCCTCTTGCGTCGCTATTCAAATCTAACCTTCGAATCAAACAAGCTTTCGTCGTTCGCCCGACGTTTGAGATTTTTAATTAATTTCTGAAAAAGGAATTGTCCGTCGCTCGTGAAACTCGCACGCGTGGCCCTTCGCGTGTCCACGCTCCTCCGAATCGCCGTGTACGAAACGATCTGTATTCATCAACCCTCGTAGCCAATCACTGGCCAATCTCGACAAAATCTCAGCAACACACGCGTAACACGTCCGTGTACATCTCACGGCGCGCCTTATACACTAATCCAATTTCATTCCTTAAATGTAACGCTGCAGGTAGCGCACACGTACAGCGAAACAACACGATCCGTGTGTGAGACGTCGGTGTGCGCACCGTGGTATCATGGAATCCGCGAGTGGCGCTGACTGGCCGCGGCAAGAAGATAATGCGCCCTTCGAACATTTCGGATTCCAGCCGCACCAAAGAATAAGATTCTCTTTGCGACTCCTTATCCCTTTCTTTCCCTCTTATCCCCCTCCCTCCCTTTCTCTCTCTCTCTCTTTCTCTCTCTGTCGCACGCCACCTTCTCTCCCTTACTCTCTCGTCTTTCTCGCGCCGCGTTGCGTTTCTCTCTGTCTGCGGGGCCCCTCGGGTTCCTTGACTTGGCGGATAATTATGTTCCCTCGGCTTCGAACCTCTCCATAAACGTATCGAACTGTTCTCTCTCGATTCAGGTCTCGGGCCCCGCTCACTCCTCTTTCCTCATTCTCTTCTACTCCCTCGTCGTCAGTTTTCTCCCCCGATCTTCCGCGTCACCTCACCGTCGTTCTTTCTCTCTTTTCTCTTCGCTCTTCAGCTCCAACCCTTCGTCCATTTTCTCTTATTCTACCATTCGTTTCTTCGCTCCTTCTCCTTGCCCCGTCGCTCGACCTCATCGTTCAACGAAGGGGTGATTTCCTCGGGGGTTAATGTTATTGTTTAGAACAATATCAAGTATTTCTTATTCAGCTCGAATTATAAGTAATTTATTAAAGTAATGATTGTTTTAATTTTTTTCTTTTTTTCTTTTGACGTGTTTTTTTTAATTTTTTTATTATTTTATTTGGAAATACAATTAATGGACTTTTTTTCAGTATCACGCGTGAAGGACAACATTCCTCAAAATGACCACCATTTTCCTGCTCACAGATACTGGCCTTTTCAAACCCTTTAGTGTTTCAGTAGCCATCCTATATTAATAATTCACACTGTCACGAAGCGTAATCCAAAAGACGAAGCAACCCAAATTCTAATTTTTATTAGACTTGTATATTGCTATATCCTTTTATCAGTATTATAGATTCCACTATATCCTAGACCTACGTGTGGGTCATTTCTCAAAGTGTGGATCTCCCAGACTGCATCCTAACTTTCAGCATTACATACTGTATCAAATCCATTGTTTTACAATGAACACATCACTGTATCAAAATCCATTATTTTACAATAAATAAAAATAATCGCTAATGAATGATTTCTAAAAAGCCTTCCAAAAGAACTTTTAAAGAGTTTGGAACAAATTGAGACAGATTTCGAATGAACTGAAGTGAAATATAGGGTGTCCACTGGAAAACTGAAGGATTTTCTGAAAAATTCTTAAAGAAGAAAAAGAAATTTTTAATTCATAAAAATTCACACCTGACACTGTGAAAAAAATCCATTAATTTACAGTTCCAAATAACATAACAAAAAATTAAAAAAACACGTGTTTGTAACAGTTATTTCTGTTTTATATCTTTCAGTCTTTCGGTGACCACCCTGTGTTTCGATAGCCATTCTTTATACACACGGAAATTACACGCGTTTAGCTTACACGTTTGCCGCATGTTAACAACTGACCAAAATCGTACGGCAAGGTAGCGAAACGACGCGCGAAGATGATCTTGTTAAACGTTGAAAACGAAGGAATCCCGCGCTTCCACTACGCATGGAGGATAATCGTCGTTAGGCAACGATACCCGATTCCACAACGGTGAAACGGCTGGCAATAAACGTCCTGTTTCGAAATCGGCTCCTAAGAACTCTTCGCCAGAGCGAGGAGGAACCCGTAGGGAGGAGGATGGGGAAGGGGGGACCATGGACTCGCTGGTCCTGCAGCACGAACGGGAGAAGCCAAGGGGGCAATTACATCGGAGAACAATTACAGGTTGGCACGTCCTCCCGGTGCCATCGCGGCTTTTTCTATCACCAGGATTCCCGAGTTGAAGAACGTCCAGGAACGTTTTCGAGAGACGCGCGAGAGAGAGGGTGGGTCAAAGACATTTTTATTACGGTTCAACATTTCAGCTCGTAACAATGTAGTGGCGGTAGTATCGTGTAAGAGGATTTATATCGAAACGCGGACGTTGTCCGTCAGAATCAGATCAGGGAAAAAAAAAAAGAAAGAGAAGCGATTCGACGTTTTCGCTTTTGACCACTTGCGCTGGCCAACTGATTGCGGACCGTAACGAGTGACCGAACCGTACACAATAATTCGTCGCTTTCCTTTTGAACTTCGTCGGCACGATATCACTTGATAGAAATTATTTAGAAGTAATAGATTTATTTGTTTTGCCTATTTCGTTTCACTTAAATATATAATTTTATTTATTGTAACATTTTATGCTATAATATATTATATATAGTATATATATCTAACATAACCTGTGTCATGCCTAATATAACTTGTATTCTAGTTAAATCGTTCTAGTTGGCATCTAGTGTGTTTATTGTTAAATTATATTACAGATTAAAGCTGTATTAACTTTTAACTAAAATAAAATTCTCTACAGTGACAGGAAACGACATTACTCATAGCTATCCTTTCACTTGCGCTGGGAACTAATTGCGGACCATAACGAGTGACCGAACCGTATACAATAATTCGTCGCTTTCCTTTTGAACTTTGTCTGCATATCACTGGATGGAAATTATTTGGAAGTAATAAATTTATTATCTGGTTTGTTTGGGTTACACTTAAAATGTACTCGAAACTGAGAAAATATTACAATTTTGGAACAAAAAAATTCTCAACCTCAACAGAGGTTAACCACTTGCGCTAACAACTGATTGCGGACCATAACGAGTGACCGAACCGTATACAATAATTCGTCGCTTTCTTTTTGAATTCGTCGTTTACGATATCACTAGATGGAAATTATTTGGAAGTAATAAATTTATTATCTGTTTTGTTTGGGTTACACTTAAAATGTACTGGAAACTGAGAAAATATTACAATTTTGGGACAAAAAAATTCTCAACCTCAACAGAGGTTAACCACTTGCGCTAACAACTGATTGCGGACCATAATGAGTGACCGAACCGTATATAATAAATTTGTCGTTCATGATGTCACTCGACAGAAATTACCGAGAAATAATAAATTTATTGTTTGTTTTGTTATTGACATTAATTCGGGACGAACGATTGGAAGGAGACGAGGATGATAAAAATTATTTTATCGAGAGAAACGAAACGATTTCCCATCGAAAGTCTAGAAACGTTTCGAACGGCTTCCAAACAGTTCAGTACAGTTTTAATCGTCGAAAATTCAATCCTCGATAGCAATCGCCAAAGTTATTACACGTAAGTGTTCACCAGCGGAACACTTACGTCGTATATACCGATATCGATGACTTGCCGATTTATCGTTGTGTCCACGTGGCGGAATTAGGGGTTTAGTTAAGCTGGGTTGTGACTCGGGGTCACGGGGTTACGTGTCTGCCCACGATGATTGGCGGAATGTGCCGTTTTACGAGGCATCGAGCACGCGTAGCTACGCGAGAAGCCCGGCGAAAAAGAAGCAGGGAACGACGGGGCACGGCCGATAGAGACGAGAAGAGGAGCCTAACCTAGAGAAGAGTGGAGACGAAGCGGTGGAAGCGCGCGCCATTTGCAGTTATAATTTGATGCAACGCGGCTATAAAGGGGATTACGCGCTTAGATGGCTATAATTTTCGTGGAAAATGGCCGAGAACCCTTTCACCGCTCTTCAACAGCGACACCGCCGATGACCTTTCCTTCACTTCCTTAACTTCTCCTTAACGCGACATTCCAGGACGAATTCCACGAGCTGTTGTCGCTCGTTTTTTCTTCCTCTTTTTTTTTTTTTTCTTCACTTCCGGTAACTATGATTACGCGATTAATTGCTGGCTTCACTGTCAGAACGTCGGCCAGTAAGTCGAGGCTTTTAGAATGTAAGTTGAACCGTTTCGTCGAGCATTTGGATCAACGAGATTGCAACCCCTTTTTCGAAGAACTGATATTTTTGAAAGCCACGTCGTTTCGGCTGTGCTATCATTTACAAATTTATCACGGATCGTGAGAAACATTTTTACCGTGATACGTGTCAGAAGAAACGGTACAAGCAATTTCATTCTCTCTAATTTGTATCTTATACTGTTCTGATTTCAATCCCTTGGCGCTAGGCAACATGGTTCGCGGACCATAACGAGCGACCGAACTGTGTACAATAATTCGTCGGTATGATATCACTGGATAGAAATTATTAAGAAGTAACAAACTTATCGTCTGTTTCATCTGGCTTACATTTAAGTATACTTAAAACTGACAATGAGAAAATGTTGCAACATCTCTTTGACGAGATGTTTTCATTCCTAGAAATCGTTTCTTTCTTTCTAGCAGAAAATAATTATTCTTAAATGTAATTATTAAAATAAATATTCTTCCTTTCTTTCTTTCTTTCTTTCTAGCAGAAAATAAATTGAACCTCGAACCACGTTCGTGCAAAATTTCAAATTTTCACTGCCGTGCGAACGAACAGCGAACGAAATTCGCTATTGAAAGGCGATACCGCCGTTTAAGAAAAAAAAAAAAAATAATACAACGCGCCACGGTCAATATTAGTTTTGCCACGGCGAGGGGGAAAAAAAGAAAGAAATGTATCGTGTTTCTGTGGAAAAAGAAGGGTTGCTGCGAGCGTCTCCCGTCATTAGTGATATATATACGTGGTTGCGGGGATCGTGTTATCATGGCATTACGTAGACAATGATTATCCATCCCCCTTTGGTTGGAGCGACGTGAGTGAAAGGGGTGCGCCGAGATGGATGAAGATGGAAGCAGAGCAAAACGAGAGAACCCGCGCTGCGGGATGGATCCACGGATCGAACCTTTGGTCTGCGCGCCTTATTTTAAGGTCAGCCATAAACGAGCTGAAAGGTCGGCAAGGGGTACGGGGCGTGTCGGGCATAAACAAACCTCACGCCATATTTCGCAACAACAAATCAACTCGACACCTCGCGGCGCTCGGTATAATCAGCTAATTCGCGATAACAACTTAATTCAGGCCTCCGTGGCCTCCGATTAAACAAACCGTAACTACTTAATTCGTTTAACGATCGGTGTTTTGCGCGGTAGGGCGAGCGCATCGGGGCTCTTTGCGGAGGTGTGAACCGGCTACGTACACCCCCTTGGCCAGTGTTCTTCAACTTGGCTCGATAGTCAAGATAAACGAATAAACACGCGTATAGAACAATCTACACGTCTGTAATAGAAATAGAACTTTGAATCGACGATTGAACAGCGTTCGATCTTGGTTAAAGAAATCAGAGGAGAGGAAACAGCAAGTGAGTGGACGTGGACCGCAAAATTATATTTATATAATTTTATATTGAGTGTATTTATAATAAATATATTTATACTAAATATATTTTAATAATAAATGTATTGATACTAAGTATATTTTAATAATAAATGTATTGATACTAAGTATATTTTTAATAATAAAATGTATTGATACTAAGTATATTTTAATAATAAATGTATTGATACTAAGTATATTTTAATAATAAATGTATTGATACTAAATATATTTTAATAATAAATGTATTGATACTAAGTATATTTTAATAATAAATGTATTGATACTAAGTATATTTTAATAATAAATGTATTGATACTAAATATATTTTAATAATAAATATATTGATACTAAGTATATTTTCTATATCGTTTCTCTTACGCTATCGACCAGCATAGAATTTCTATCGGAGACATTAAAGTAAAAAAAAAAAAAAAAAAAATAGAGGTACTCTATAGTACAAGCTTTCATTTATATAATGTTACGAAAAATTATTCAAGTCTTTATAAAAATATAAATACGTTATTACGTGTATAATAAATCTATAAAATATCTGACGAAAATTATAAGTTGATCATTTTGATAGTCCTAGTGTTAAGAATACATAAAATGTAGAAACAAAAGTGTGGATGTAAGTGATGATACGGTATTTGTAAATTTCTGTCGAGTATAATGCAAAATAGCAAAAAAACAGATGTGTATACAGTATTTGAAGATTAAATTCGTACACATCTCAATTTATAGACATCGTTTCTCTTCGTTTGTCTCAGCTTTTCGACAAAATTGGAAAAAATCTCAATTACTGCAATTACAATTTGCAAAATCGATATCTGTTTGGAAATATTTGTTTGCGAGAGAGAGGATGGTCTCGTAGAAATAAAAAGTTGGGAACCACTAAGTTGCAGGACCGATCGAAGCCAATCGATTCGTCCGGTCATTACACGGTAATGATCATTACCGCACGGCACATGTGTTCCTCGAACTCGTCGAGCTCACCGAAATTCGTCTGCTTCCACACACCGTCGTCATTTTTCTACGCGTCTCGCCACGAAAACGCACCCTGTAACTAATGCCCTCCACCACCTTCTTGCAGTTTATGTTCCTTTAGCGCGCCACGTATACATTTCATAAATTGGTTTCAAAGATTCCCCCCGTTGTCTAGGAGAGCAGACTCGATAAAAATCGAATTTAACAGGATCACAATTTGCAGGAGAAAAGGAAACGTGACAGAGGCAAGAACGCGAGATTTCTTTCCTCGATCTTGATGATTATCTTTTCGAACCCATTGAGAACTTAACGTAGCACGATGTACGAGATGAAGGAGAAAATATACACGAATCACTAGTATATGTATAAATATTAATATTTAGAATATTTAAAAATTAAAGATTTAACATTTAATACGAAGATTTCATTTTAGAACAAAGATTATTAAAGACATTTAGAATAAAGATTTAATTTTAAAATTAATCGACACTTTGAACACAGAAACCTTCTACAAATTACTATGCTACATTTCAAGGACTGTACTCTATTTCAAAGACCATTTAAACAGCTTGGTAAAATAAATTTATTCCCTCAAGTATCTTGCATGACGCATGTCCCTACCACCGTTGCGATTTGCATAAAGAATTTGACGAAATTGTACAAACTCGTATGAGCGCCATAAACGTTCTCCCCTCAACCAACCACGTTCGTACATTGTCGGTGGCTGGAATCCTTTCTGAGGAAAGTACACAACCTAGGTAAAGGGCCACGTTTATCTATCTTCAACGTGCTTCTTTCTCCTCCCTCCTCGCGAGAGTTCACCGCGTGAAATATGGCCGTTTGAACCCGGACGTATTTCCTCTAAGTTTTACACACAACATTCGGCGAGTAACACCGTGACATTGAACGACGTTTTGCGTTTGAGAAAGAACGCTTTCCAACGCGAGAAAAGGGGGAAGAATTTACTGTTACACGCCGTGTGCCATCGAGCAATCAGCCACGTTACATTCGTCTCGATCTGCTAATTTTTAATAGCTTCCCTCTTTTCCCCCTCATCCGATATTTACTAGCCGCGAAAGCAACCTAGAAAACACGAGTCATCGCGAGGGATACAATCAGCTTGAGTAAGTCATTATTTTGTTACAACGTTTGCGTAGCCTCGCCATTAGACGAACTTTTTACAGAACCGAAGACCGAGCAATTTGTAACCGCTCGACCGCGGATTTTTAATCACTTTCAAGCATTTCGCGAATGGAGTAGTTTGGTATTTCAGTAGAAATCTGTATATACTGGCTTTAAATGCTTGCAAGAAGGTCAGGACAGCTCGAAATTTTCAAAAAATCGATTTTCTTTTTTTTTTTTGTTTTTGTTTTAAATAGGAAATAAGATGCAAAAGGTCCTAGCCTTTGAAACGACTCATTTCTGGGGTATAATAATAATTTGTATCACCATTTGCAACTTTAAAGCAGCATTATAAAGTGTAAATCGTGCGATTTAAATATTACTTTCGGTGAATCGAATATCAGAAGGCTTGGATTCAATTTAGTTGTGAATTGTAAGAAATTGTAAGAACGCGATATATAAGTAAAAAACAGTAAGTAAAGGAGCTGAATTTGTTGACAATGCGTGTACGTTGGCAACGAGTAATAAATATAGACCGGAATGTTCGAGCGTATAGATCATTCTTCGAGGTGGAGTAAGTAATACCTATGCGGCCGCGTGGAAGCATTGTTCCGGTGACTTATGATGGGTAGGCAGCTACACATCGAGAAACCTCGCAATAATATACGCGCTTGCGTCTTGCACAGGTCGCGTGAAATATAAGGGACATTAATGACCGGCACGAAGATCGTGTAATTTACCGCGAATTTCCTCCTCCCCCGTTTCTGCGTCCTTCTCGATCCTCGTACGCGCGAGAGACTTTCCACGATTTACTAACCGATCGCGTAATTACACGCGGCACAAC
The DNA here is from genome assembly GCA_036937485.2 of Tetragonisca angustula. NCBI lineage: Eukaryota > Metazoa > Arthropoda > Insecta > Hymenoptera > Apidae > Tetragonisca > Tetragonisca angustula. Next base: position 441 of record JAWNGG020000358.1, on the reverse strand, counting down.
AGCGAATTCACTGTCAATCGGTAGTAGTTTAAACTCTTGCACTGAAATGATGTGCCACGCACGTCGAGAATTTCGAAATTGCAATATTTTCTCAGTTTTAAGTATATTTCAAGTATAACCCTAATAAATTTTATTACTTCTCAATAATTTCTATCCAGTGATATCATAAACGACGAATTATTGAGTACGGTTCGGTCACTCGTTATGGTCCGCAATCAGTTGACCAGCGCACGTGGTTAACCTCTTGCACGTCGAGAATTTTTTCTCCCAAAATTGCAATATTTTCTCAGTTTTAAGTATATTTCAAGTATAACCCAGGCAAAACAAATAATAAATTTATTACTTCTCAATAATTTCTATCCAGTGATATCATAAACGACGAATTTAATAAGAAAGCGACGAATTATCGAGTACGGTTCGGTCACTCGTTATGGTCCGCAA